>PVKB01003634.1:85024-187604 GCA_004027205.1 Ctenodactylus gundi | reverse complement strand
GAAAAAAGATATGCTCATCACACACCCAGCCAGGCTTGTATCACTCAGCAGTCACATTCCTCAGCATTTCCCTACTGAAATAAGGGTTGTGTTAATGTTTACAAACATTTATACCAATCTTAAGCATACTGGCTCAAAACTGGCAACACATCTGACATTTCTCAACTGAGTAGTGGATGAATAATTGGATATAGTCAAAAAACAAAATACTGTATAAGTGCAAGGAACAAATTACTAATATGGAAGATATGGATGAATCTCAAGCACATTAAAGTCTGTTAAAACAGTCACAATCAAAGCTCCAATGATATTATTACAAATGTACAGTGACTATCCAAAGGCTAAGCTGTAATCACAGGAGGATGGATCAGGGAATGTAAAAGACCCGATTCAGGGAGACTCCATGACAGGCCTTAAACTCCTCTTTCAAGTGGCAAGCCTAAAGTCTCAGGTTCTGGGAAAGGTCTGGGTTTCAGTTTCTCCCGAAGCTAGGTAGCTGTTTAACAATTATGGATTGGGAAAAGGTATGTCGCTCAAGGCTAAACCCTGGTCCCTGGGTTCTAGAAAACAGCACCAGATATGCAGTCTTCTGTGAAACAAAGAGTCAGTCAACTTTAACGGATAGAGACTTTCCCCCGGACCCTTCCTGTGTGATAATCAATCAGTTTTGTGATAAATAACTTGAATGATTTCTGTTACAGTCTTGTGGTTTTTGCCTATAAAAAAGGAGAGCGGGAAAGCCCTTGTCACTTTGACAAGAAACGTATGTGCACAAAACGCTCAACTCCATTGTAAACCTTAAATTCTGCACTTGTACATATCAATAAAATGGGGGGAAAATTTAAAAATAAATAAATAAAAAATTGTGCCAAAGTAAATCAACTTTAAGCCATTAAAAAAAAATTGGAGTGTGGATTGTGCTCAGGGCTTCTCCCTTTGTCTCCACTGTGCTGGAGCGGGAAAGCCCAGGCTCCGGCTTGCAATAAAGACTCTCGTGTGCTTGCATCGGTATCGGCTCCCGGGGTCTTTCTTGGGGTCTCTCAATCTGAGCACAATTGCTGGAGAACCGATGTGGGAGGCAGGTTTGCAAGGGGCCTGCGCAGAGCAGTCATACAAGATGGTGGAACTACCTACACCTGTTTCGTGGTGGTGGTTACACAACGTATGCATTTGTCAAATTGTACGCTATAGAACTGTACACAAAAAGTGCTCATTTTACCGTACGTAAGTACATCTTGATTTTAAAATAAGGCAGTGTTTATCATTCCATTTTCAAATATTAACCATGTGAATAGCTGTCTTGAAAGACCACGTTTTCTTTTCCCCCTGTCTCTGAGACAATAACACATGTGGTAGAAGAAGGTATGACACTGTACCCAGATTGAAAATGAGTGTTACCGTGGCAATGGCCTCTCTCTCCCTCGCTGGGACAGTTCTTGGAACAGGACAGAGTTCTAGACTAAGTTAGCAGATGTTAAATGATTATTCCGACGCAGGGTTTGAAGTATAAATTAGGCTGTTTGAAGTTCCTCCCAGCAGGAGAAGGGACAGTTCAGTAACATTCACCAGCCCTGATCTGGAGCTATGCTGAGGCCAAAGTGCTTGGCATTCTGGGTAAACAGGAGTCAAGTGCCCTGGCCTGGCACATGCCACTGTAAGATAAATTTTAATAAAAAACACCCCTTCAAAGCTATCTTAGTGCTAAGAATTTGGGAACTAATGGAAATAATAGTGCTAACAATCTGATATTTAAGGAGATTTGAGTCCCTGGATTTTAAAAAAATTATTTAATCTTCATGGTTACTTTTAGAGGTAGATGTGATTATAATCTATTTTTTTATAGATAAAGAAACAAGCCATAGAGAAGTTAAGTAGGTTTCCAAAGGAAAAAAAAAATCATAGTATATGGTAGAGCCAAATTTCAGACTTGGCTCCAAATTCAGCTCTAGTAGGGAGGGAAAAATAAGACAGCCAGTTATATATATATATATACTTCTAAAGTGTTCTTGGAGGTGCCTGAAAAGCCAGTGCAGCCAGCTCTAATGGCTTGCCACCCTTATTATTAATGTCGTATGGATACGTATGGATACTTCGGCGTCGGCAACTCCCCTGCCCTTCTCCTCTGTGTCCTTGTTCATCTTCCCCATGCCCTAGCCAAAGGATGCGCCAAGCTGTGCCCCTAACACTCATAATAACATAAGATCTCACTGACCCTCTGTTTATCAAGCAACTGTGTTACTGAAACTAATTTTACACATAACTAAAAAGAAAGAAGTAAGAGGTAGGGGAAATCTGCCAACATGTTTGGAAATGTACAAAAAAGAGCCGTGGAAAGGTCCTAACCTTCCAAAGTCCTATTTTGAGCTCATGGGAATAAGCAAGAACTGATAGGGCCATCGCCCAGGGACCTGCAGAACCTGTTCTGAGGCCAGACGGGACAGAGTTCGGTTCTGTCGCAACATGTGACACTCCGCAGCAGGGGCTGTGATAGAAAGAAGGGTAGGGGTCACCTCTTCCGGAACCAGGAGCACCCTCAGCTCTAATACTCCAAGGGCTTCCTCCATCTTTTTTCACTTGGGATTGCGATGTGAACGTGAGTGTGCCTCACGAGAAGTTCCAGCAGTGAGCATAAATGTTCCCTGGCAAGGGGCCTTCTCACGCGTTTCAAGGTGGCCCGTGGCAAGGAAATGTGGTCACGAGGATATAGGGCAGCGTTTTAGGCTCAAACCTCCCCCCATCATCCCCAAAGTTTGCAAAATGCCAACAACACTGCTAAGCTAATGAAGCACAAAAATGTGTCGCACAGGGCTTCTTGCAGCAGTCCTGTCACAACGCAGAACGGGGGAGGGGGCTGCCGTGTGGCACTGCCTCTTCCAGGTAGAGCTTCAATGATTTTTATCTCAGCTTGGAACACAAAGTGTGTTCTGATACTAATACTGATAAAAGCATAAAGGCTGGCGCCATCTGCCATGGCAACTATCAAGATGGCAGATGCTTTTCATCAGCTTTATCTGAACTTTGCATTAATGGGAATTCAGAGACTGTGGGTGCATTAAAAAAAAAGGGAAAGGAAGAAAGGACATTAAAATGATAGCACTCCTCTGAATAGAACCAATTCATCAAATACCAACATACTCTCCCTGCCTTTATCTCTTGTAAGAAACAGGAGGGGGAAGGAATTTTGTTTGTTTGTGATGTTTGTTTTTGTTTTCCTCCTGGCGGCCACTCCATTTAATGTCCTAAGGCAAGGAGTGGGCCTGGGGTCTGCCACAGCCAAGCACCCTGACTCCGCTGCGGCTGCAAAATGGGGTTTCCGGAGCCATGGGCACGGCGCCCCCCAGGTAGTGACAGAGGCATTTTTCAAAGTGAAAAAAGGAGGGAGGGGAAAGGAATTGTGTTCTAGAAGCACTGCCTAAAATTAGGAGTTACGGTTTTTTCCAAAGATTAGAGATTAAACCAGGTAGACCTGCCTGTGATTTGTTAACCTCCTCAGGACAGGACGGTTCCCTGGGTTCAGGAAGGATGCTAATTACCTTTGGTCCTGGCGCTGGGAAGATGGGAAAGCGCCAGGACTTAAGCCTATGCGATTGTAAAGGGCGGGAGGCAGCGTCGCAGCGTGGTTCTGTTGCTCAGCCCTCCTGCACCGCATTTTCCAGGGGTATTTTCCCTTTTTTTTTGCTTGTTAATTAAATCTATATTTTATCTATCCATCTATAAATGTATCATTAGGGCAATTGCTCAGGTTTTTTTAAGTAAACTTAGGGATTCCGACTTATGAGGAGATATTTTTATATTATTTATATATTTTATGCTTTATGTATGTATCTGTATATACACAGAGAGAGTGAAAATACATATGCTTTTTCAGAAATAAATACACAAACTGCATATATGCATATTTTCACCTATAGCACAGTACGAAAACAACCAACAGCATGTGGATTAGAGAGAAAAAATACATGATAGACATACATGCAAGTTGAAAGTCAAATTAAAATAACTTTTTTTTCTTCCTGAGAAAGAAAATGGAAAATCAGAACCAGAAAAGACAGAAAGAAAGAAAGAAAAGCAAACAAACAAAAAACCCCTGACAGAGCAGCCCCAGGGAAGAGCCCTGGAGTCTCAGAAGGGTGAGCAGGGTCCCTGCCCCCACCTGGGCCGGGGCTGAGGGGCAGAGGACTCAGTGAGCCTGGCCCGCCCAGGCCATGGGCCGACCCAGCCTCAGCTGCCCACAGACAGTGCCGTCCGGACGGTGATGCCCACCTGACGGCAGGTCTTACTCCCCCACTATTACAAGAATTTATCTCATATATATATATATGAGAGATTATATATATATATATATATATATATTCGACACAAAGATTGGCTCTTGGTTGTATTCCCAGTGCTTTCTTCTGGGAGCTGGGGACAGAAAGAGGAAACCAAAGGAGTAGGGTGTACATGATGGTGGTGGCCGTGGGCGGCGGGCCCCCGCTGCCCATGAAGGCAGGCGTGGCGCTCGGGGAGGCGAGCGACGGCCCATTACCCATTAGGATGCCGTGAGCACAGTCCCGCTTTAATATTTAGTCCATCCAGTTGCGACTTTTCAAACAAAAAAGGAGACAGGTGGGCTGTATTTTAAAATAAACAAACACACAAACAAAGGATTCTATTTTCAAACACCTTCATTTGTCCCTCAACATCGCATTTAATAATTTATAACTTCCCTTGGGCTGAAAATTTCCCCTCAGCAACCTCCATAGACTCTCAGTTGAAACATTATTTTAAAGGAGAAGAGGCCAAACCTCGTCTTATTCAGAAGGAAAAATTAAGTTGAATGAATCATTTTATTGTCATAAATGGAGAAATAACCACTTAGTCCTAAATAACCCAATTAAAACTAAATAAACTTTTTTGTGTATAAGAAGAACAAAAAAAGCAATATCATGTTAAAAAAAAAAAGGAAAAAAAGAAAATGCTGTTACACACTGAGAGGAAATCCCTAGGGACACAAACGCCAATCTCACCAGAAAGAGGCAGCTAGGAAAAAGAGGCCAGAAAGAAAGGAGCAAGTGAACAGGCCCAGGGATAAGGAAACTCTTCCGGAACAGCACGCATCTAGAGCGCGGTGTTAGAATCCGGGTCTGTGTGACTGTACAAACTACTCACTCTCTCTGGTGATTTAGCTCCCCTTTTCAGTCACTGTTGACTGTTAGCCTGTTCTAAAGTTTAAAATAAAGTAAACGCAAGGGCCAATGGAAGATTGCTAAGGTTTTACTTTATGAAGTAAGGACACCAAAAGACAGTCTTATTTAGAGCTACCTATATTTTCTAAAAGGCAAGATCTTCTAAAACAAGTGGGACCAATATTAGAATGAAAACGGTTCTTTAATTGGAAGAAATATAGTTTGGGGAAACCTCACTCCAGTGTCCTTTATTATTTTTCATCATCATACCCTGGACCAGTCAATGAAATCTGGTTCCAAGCTGGTCCCACAAGTGGGAACTTGAGAGTCACTAGCTGTGACTTTTCTTTCTAGTTCTAACTTTCTCCTAAGATTTTAAATCTTACATCTTCCCTAAATTTACACTTCGAATCACATACCATTCGATCACCCTAAGCTCTAACGTTTTGCTAATGAACCACAGCAGCTGTGGCTATCAGTATGTTAGACTACCTCAAAAGAAAGAAACCAGTTTTTTCACTATATCTCTAAAATTTTCACATATACTTTTTTATATACTAAATTATGTTTAATGCAACTATTTTATTCAAATGAATAGAATTTTTACTGAAATAAATCTCATCATGAACTTTTCTTTTAAAAAGGAATAATTTTACATATATAAGAAGTAAATAATTACACACTTATATATCTTTTCTATAAATCTATATTTTTACATGCTGGGGTCATCCAAGTGACATCTAGGGACCATAATAGGACCACTGTAGAACTAGAAATGTACTTCCACTAAGGGTATAATTATGCACCACATGGACAGGTAACTGTGCTATAAATCTTTTCAAACAATAATATAAATATTTCAAAGTATTGAAAAAACATGAACTTCAGAACAATACATAAAATAATAGCTAATATACACTGTGGGCTTATGTGTCCATAATTTATACATGACATTTCATTTAACCCTTAAAATACTTTTATAAAATGGATTCTATCACCCCCATTTGGCAAGACTGAGGCACAGGGAAGTTAAAGGCCTAAATTAAGATTGGGACTCTGGGACGTGTTAGAGTCCGGGTGATACAAGGGAGCTTGATTCAGAGAGGGCGATCTTACCCACTCGCCCTTTATATGGAAGGGCGTTCTAACACCATCTGAAAAGGAACCACCGTGGAGCCACTGGTGGAACTTTTCCTCCTCAGTGACCTCACAAAGTCACTACTCCTGTGAATCACCAGCCTCCCCAAAGCAGAGAAGGTGCCAGTGATATCAAGGGAGACTTTACCAATTTGTTCAACTAGGCCTGTGACTCCCAAACTCTAGTGTATGAAGATCTTGTGAGGTGCTTGCTAAAAAAGGGGCGGGGGGTGTGGGCAGCTTTTCAAGCCTCACAGCTATTATTTTTATGTGCTCTGGCTTGGGTAAGAGAAAAGGGCATAAAGGTATGAGGTAAATTCATGACTTTCCTCCTCAGGCCCCTGCACTGCCCTCTGTGGTAGTAAGTGGTATTGCAGAATGGTGCAGTCTGCTCAATCTGTTTCTTTTAGCAAATCTTCCCAGGTTACTCCAAGATGGCTGTTCTTTTGACCTCAGTTACAAACATCATAACTTCGATGATGTCTGTTTCTTTCCAGCTTGTGCTCTTTAAATTTATCCTGATACGTATTTTAACCTTATATTCCCTGTAATCATCATAATAATAGGGTTTGAATGTATACTGTAAGTGTAGTGTTTCTGTACACTGTCAAAAAAACAAGATACAGCCACCTCATCCTTATGGCCCGTTCATTTTCCCATCACTCATCATATCTGTATCACTCAAACACCAATATATGCCAATACCCTCATAACCAGAAAACAAAGAAAACTTGGTAGTTGTCAAAGCCCCTGGGGTAGGAGCAGCAAATATATTTCTAAGGTAGGAATACAGTAGTACGACAGAGTTTTAGGGCCCTGAGAATCTTTTGGGCTAGAAAATACAAGGGCTTTGAAAGGCCCATATCTCTACCATACTCCATCCACTTCACTCTACTGTAAAATGGAAGATACATGTTTCCATCAGACTTATTTGTGTGACTTTGTGAGTCTTTTTCCCATTAAACTCTTACCAAGACTCCTTATAATAAATCAATAAAATCAGAGTGTGGAAATGCTCAGAAAGCTGTAAGTCTTTATACTAACATTGCTATTACCTCTTATCTAAAACACTATGCATATACGTTCCTAAGTAAAATAAAAAAGATTCAGAATATTTATAACTTGGATGCCCCAAACTCTGCCAGCTTGTAAGTACCATAAAAATATCTCGCATCAGTGAGGAATTATTTTTAGCTACTAATAACAGAAACTGGATGTAACAGTGGATTCAATAAGAGAGAATTATTTTTTACTCATGAAGATGAAATCAGAGGTACACAGATTAGAAGTATTATGGAGGCCACCAACATGTTAATTCATTTGGTAATTGAACGATCACTCAAGAAAAATTTGGATTTTCTGTTTTAGAACATAAAAAAGTGAGAGTTTTAGGTATCAATTTTTCTAATTTCTTGAAAGTCTTAAGATCCAAGAAGGCCAGCCATTGTGGGGACGTTTGCTTTCTGGACATGGTTCTGGAAAATGGCACCTAGCAGTAACGAAGAAGGATGACACCACGTTCCATGATCAGTATGATCATCACCTGGCATCACCTGACCAAAACCATGGCATATAAATCTTAATATAATAATTCTGGTTACCTGATGACAGATTTCTAAAAGTAGAAATAGGAGATCTTGATACATATTGGCAAAATACCTTAATAAAGACTAGAACTATTTTTATTTTTAATAGGAATGAGAGTTTCTGTCGCCATAAATTCACCAGAGTTGAGAATATTCTGATTTAATTTTTTTTTTCCTTTCAAAGGAAAGGGTTATGGTTAGGGAGAACATATACATGGCATTGAAATGCTCTTTTATTTTGCACCCTTCAAATCACGAGTAGGCAGCCACATGACACAATTCAATGAGTGTGATCACATTATAGTAGAGGTTACTGGAGAAATAGCTCCATCTGGGAAGCCATTAAAACAACTCCACCAAATGGCCATCATCAATAAAATGAGAAAATCATTAAAATAAAAAGATTTACCAAAAGGCAGCATAATGGTAAGAAGGAGGACTCAAAGATGTGTGCTCTTAAAAATTTTGCCCAGACTGTTTTGCTAACCCTTTCCCTCTCTGAGAACACACACACATCCACATCCACACACACATACATGCATGCACGTGTGCACAAACTCTAGAACTTATTGGATAGCACATTAAGTTGTTCCTATCCAGTTAACTTTAGTAGTTTTAGATTTGCTACTAAGAGCAACAATTTACTAACAAAGTCATTCCAAGTCACTAGAGTTCATCTGGTTTTTTAAATCACTTGACAGATGAGCTGACTGCACTTGATAAAATTGCTCCATGCTCTCAGGTGCTCTTGCAATTCTGAACAAATATGCACACCTAAAATGCATTTAACTATCTGCAACAGGAAAATACAGTTTTAAACAAATATTTGCACTTTACAATCAGTGCACAGGTATATTTGAGAGAAGTCTTAATACAATTATTTGGGAAAAGGTAAGGTCATTGAGGCAAAATTTTTAGAAGTTGAACTCACCTAAAAAGATGGATAGAGGCAATTTGAAAGATGTTGGGGAGATGTTGAAAAATACATTTCAGATTACTGAAAAAGAGGGTAGATAGATGAAGGAGGACCAGATCCAGCAGATGTAGTCAAGGACAAGAAGGCCTATGGTCACTCCAGACAGTCAGGTCCACTTCAAATGTCTGAGGCCTTTGAAAGCAGCAAACATGGGAGGGTTTTCTCATGTAGAGCCACGAAGAGTCACTGAAGTTTTCAGCCACCGCAATTTCAGTACCAGATATGTGAGAATAATTTAGGGTAAACAGAGACAGCAAACTGCAGGTGGAAAAGAATGTTCTGGGAATTCAAGAAGCAAACCAGAAATCAGGTGCAGTAGACACAAGGAAGAAGTAGAAGTCAGAAGAAGCGTCACCAAAGGCACCAAAAAGGGCACAAGAAATACCACACCCATCCACAGAACAGGTCTGCTGGGAACAGGGTTCATTTCTGGCAATGGCACCAACATGGCAGTGACCCTGGAGGGGGGCTGTTGCTTTCTTGAATCTAAAAAACTTCAGCAATGTACCTCCTATGTCCCCTCTCCTGCAGGTTCATTAGGGCTCTCTCACGTCTGAACGTCAGGAAATACTTCCCGGACCTTCTGCAAGCATGATTTCTTAGTGTAAGCAGTTGCCTTTGCAGGTGATAATTTGTGATCAATGACAAACAGGAAAGAACAGAAGATAGCCCTGAAGTTTGAGGTTTAATGGGTCATTAGGTAAGAAAGGAGGTGTAGGAAGAAAAAGCAGTAGGGGAAAATTCCAGTGCTGAAGAATAGAAAACAGAATTGTGGATACACAGCCACAGAATGCAGGTCAACAACAATTATTGCATTAAAACAGAGGGGGCTGGAGGAGAGCCTCCATTTGGGATGCAGAGAGAGCAGTCCTACAAGACGGATCGCATTAATATGAAAAGAATATTATTGAAATCAAGAAGGTACAACAGAGGGCAACCAGAATGATACAAGGACTCAAGGACCTTAATTATTTACAAAGGTTGGAAACACAGTTGCTCTAGTTTCCTCCTCTAAAGAAAAGAAAATGTAAAGGGAATTTACTAAGAATGTCCTCAATTCTGAGCCAGCAGAGCAGAGGAAGATTTGCAAGAACCAAATGTCAAGAAAAAAAAAAAGAGAGAGAAAAGAATGGGCATATAATTAAGTCCAGAAAGAAGATGGCAATAAATACATTTTAGTGACATTTCTTTTCAAAGTCAGATAAATCTATAATGTAAATTACTATTGAGGTTCAGATTGCTGATATATATGTAGTTACATACATATATGTGTACTGACACAAACACAGCATATTTTAAGATGGTAAGCATCACAAAGGAAAATAATTAGGGGGTAGCACAATTGAAGAATCAACTAGACTTATAAAGATTTCCTGTTATAAAAATTTCCTGTGTTCCTTAGCCCTTCCATGTAATTTTCCATGTTTTGAGTGCCCACTGGCATTAAAGACTAAATACTTAAGCAATCTAGAATGAGACATAAGCAAAATTTACAGCCAAGTGAAGCAGATCTCAAGCAGTCAAATGTCACTTGAAAAATAGCATACTGGTCACTACAGAACCTCTGAGGCATATCTTCTGAGAAAGAAATCAAAAGATATTGCAAACCCATTTTACCTTGGCCACCAGATACTGAATGCACAAAGCCTGATGCCTGAATTTTGAGTTATGCTTTAATTAAATGGAGGCTTTGACTGCAGTTTTGAGACTACTTTTTATATCATTTGATTTCTGTACATTATGTTTTATGATTTCAAAACAAATATCTCGATTTAGTATTCAAAAAAGGGGATCAAGATACGCGAAATAAACAGTTCTACGCCACTGCACATTCCCATTTTACAGATGACAAAACTGAGGCTCAGAAGACTCACATGGTTTGCAAAGTAAACAGAAGCACATTCCGTGCTGTCTCCATCTTTTCTAAGCCTTTTGTTACTTCTACCTCAAAAGCCATGAGTGCACATGTGCACGTACGTGCACACACACACACGCACATACCACTTACACATATGGCTTCCCAATGCTCATTTTTTTTGTTGGACTCTCTCACGAACTGTCCGTTTCCTCTTCTACAGTGACTGTCTTTTCCAGCTCTGAACTCTATCAGTAGAACTTAAAAAATTTATGCCAGGAAATTGTCCAGAAAACTCATGTCAGGTTAAAAATTCTTCTTTGAAAGATGTCAGTTAACTGTGTCATATAGAGGTTTTCATAGAGCTATTGCCTAAATTAGGTGAACTGTCTCTGCCCCTCAGATCTGCTCTTTTGTGTGTGTGTGGCAATTATTGCTCAGGGCCGAGATTTGAAGGTGGACTGGTTTGAAATAGGTCGACAGCGGATGTCGTCAACTTCCCTTCCTCTGTCAGCATGAAAACGAAAGCACAAGCTGGGGCTGAAGAGTCATCATGCAGTGGTAGATTTTTTTAAAAATTAGTAAATAAATTTTTATTTTCAATACACCATTCTCCTTCTAACATGAATCATTCATAAGTCCCTGCCCTGGTCCTATGTAGAATGTTGCCAAACTGTATAGAAACAATATAGAAAATTCACCTTATCTTTATATTTTTGACGTTTGATTTTTTTTCTTTTTTTAATTTATAATTTACATATGGACACAGGGTGGTATGCTAACACTATTTTCAGAGCAAGCATACTAAGAAACTCGTAAAGTATCTATACATACCATTTTCCGTTGGCTCATTAGACAAATGTTTAGTGCTTTGTTTTCAAATTTAAAGAGCCAAGTTTTAGAAAAATTTTAGGAATAAGGATTCACATTTTTGGCTAAAGGCCAATAATAACTTCCACTCATCTCCAGAAGAAAATAGAGGACACTTCTGAAAATTGCCTTGTCACCTTGTGCCTTGCTTCTCACAGACCAGCAGCATTAGCCTCAAAAGGGAGCTCGTTAGACACAGGGGCTCTGTATCGGCAGATTTGGAACCACTTTTGAGCATCCACAGTTCATTGTTACCTTCGGAGAGATTTGAGAAGCACGGCTGTAGATGAGCCTCAGTGACAGCCCCTAAGTCCTGACAGGAGAATTGTAAACCTCACCAATACAAAGATCTTGAGGGTTAGAAATCATAGGTAGACTCTTCTCTATGAACTTGCACACCCAGATAACCCACACCTAATACCCAGCATGCAGCTGGGGATCGGGTCAGGCTGACCACACCACAGCTTCCTACTTTGAAGGAGCCTGGAATTCCACAGCAGGCTCTCCAACTGCTCTTCAGGGAGAAATTCTACAACGCCAGAGAGACGGCTGGCTTTGCAGCCTGAACCTGGAGAATTCAGACCATTTTTGTTCTGAATGTGAGAACTGGGGTGGAGGGGTTCTCTCAGTAGCGATAGAAGAGAGGAGAACCGAAATGAAAATAGAAAAGAAAGCTTTGGCATCCTGGGCAAGGAAGGATGGGTTGTAACCCATCAGAAAGAAGACAGAAACCTAGCAGGAATGGGGTAAAGACGCCATTCTCAGGCTAACTGAATCATGTGGGACCCTGCCAGTCCGGCTGACGATGTCATCCCCGAAGCACAAATGGCTCTTTCTTGGCTCTCCTAAAGGAGATGCGGCAGTACACCATGAGTCACCAGCCTGCTCTGCAACCCCCTGCCGAGTCCCGATTCCTGCAAGCTTCAGGGCCAGAGGACTTGTTCTAGGGCCATGAGTCCCATCAGCATGCACATGCCAATTCCAAAGTGGCAATTGTGGGAGAAAAAGAGCCAACTGCCTAGCATACTTTAAAAAAATAATTTAAAGGTCTTTAACCTTTAAGGATGCACTGGCAAACCTGGAGTTTGCCAGTATTGGAAGCAACGATGCTAGGGCTGGACAGAAGGGAGGGTGCAGATTGATTGATATTTTTAATTTAATATTTGTTCATGGGGAGGCTGGATCTTTATTGTGGCAACACCTGGTAGCACCATTATAGTTACAAGGACTGTTGGAATGGCTTTATGGTGACGGCTTTTTTCTATTATAAATACTGGCTGGGGTGGGTGGTTAATATCCCAACAGTTTCCTATTGTACTGGGCTCAATCACTTCTGAGCTACATTGTTAAATCACACACAGCATCTTTACACACACACACACACACACACACACACACACACACACACACACACACACAAATAAATAAAAAATTAAATGTGATGCCAAAATCAACATCATTAATTAAGTTGTGGAGGAAATATTATCCAAGTCAATGCTTAAATTAATCACTAATTTCAGATCAAGAATGTGAACAAACAAGTTGCTTGAAGCTCATATTTGAAACCCAACACAGTTATTAAATTTCAATTTATAAATTATTAAGTTGAGCCTTAATAAGTGAAAACAATGCACTATGAATATATTATAAAATGTATATACATTTTCATTGCTAGAAAACTTATCTCAGACAAGTATCTCAGTATATGGATCTTTATTTACTTAAAGCCAATGAAGACTGTTGTAGAGTTTGTTGTGCTCAATAAAGAAATAATTTTCAGCCAAGAAATAGTCAAAAATAATCATACTATTCAAGTTCCAACATCTCAAATGCAAATACATGCTGTAATGTGTTTGTGTATACTATTTGTTAGTAAGTACAGATTCCATTTTCCCCTATTAATACCTCATAGTGGGCTTCCCCTTATGGAAGCAGGCCTCTGTGCAGTAGAACAGTCCAGCGGTCAGGGGCATAGGCATAGGTGAAGGTACGGTGTGACTCCGGTCCCTTTTCTATTATCAGCCCTTTCTGGCTGCCTGGCCATGTCACATGTCACATCTCCCTCTCAGTCAAACAAGTTACAAGAGGAGCTGCCATTGTTGCAAGGACTAAATAAGCAATCAATGGCTCATTCCAGGGAAAGGGAGAGAAAAGTGCAAAATGAGCCTGGAATATTTTGTCCCCTCTCAAAAAATATGGAAGTGCTTAAAGAATGATGGAGAAGGTGGTCCTGGTGGCACAGGCTTGTAGTCCTAGAACTCTGGGTGATTGAGGCAGGAGGATCACAAGTTTGAGTCCAGCCAAGGCAACTTAGTGACTCAGTAAAACTCTATCATAAAATCAAAGCAAAAAGCATGCTGGGAATGTAACTCAGTGTGAAAGCCTCTGGGTTACATCCCCAGAACTGAAGACAGACAGACAGACAGACAGACAGACAGACAGGCAGAGAGAGAGAGAGAGAGAGAGAGAGAGAGAGAGAGAGAGAGAGAAAGAGAGAGAGAGAGAGAGAGAGAGAGAAATGATGCCTACACTCAATAAAATGGAACAAAAACCCATGCCCTAATCTGCACATCTGTGAATATATTACCAAACACAACAGAGGTGAATGAAGGTAAAATTTGAAGATGAAATTAAATTTGCTCATCGACTGAATTTAAATTTAACCTGGATGATACAGGTCGGTCCCATGTGAAGATGAGGGTCTTTCAAAGCCAGACTACAAATTGGAGTTAGGCTAATACTTGAAGATGCCAGCACACCAACTTTGTGGACAGAGGAGTACAGCTGCAAGCCAAGGAATGCAGGCAGCACTAGAAGCTGGAACAAAGCAAGAAAGCAGATTTCCACCTAGAATCCCCAGAGAAATACATCCCTGACAATACCTCCATTTCAGCCCAATGAAGCTCATTTCAGAATTCTGCTCCCCAGAATTGTATAGGTCTGCATTAAACCACTAAATTTATGGCAACATAGCTATAAGAAACGAGTATACTTTTTTCAGAAAAAAAGAATCTAGGTTGTCTATATACTAAAAGGGGGGAAAGATACAGGAACAGTTAGCATTTAAGGAATCTGGATGAAAGGAATAAAGAAAATTTTCAAACTGAATGCAATTTTCACAATATGTCTGAAAATATGCCAAAATTAATTTTTAAAGGAAAAAGATGGTGTAGAGTAGGCTCAGGTCATTGGCATCTCAACCGCCCTCATCACAGCTAGGCAACTGATTGTCCCTTCTGACATCAGAAATTGAAGTTTCAGTGTTTTGAGAGGTTCTACCCCTCACCACCATGCAAGCAAAGAAAGGACAATAACAGCATTGGACACTGGAGGTGAACGGAAATTCCACCTGCTAAATGGTGAGACCCGCCCTCCTCTCTGCACTAATCTGCAAAACAAAGGCAACCGGGTTGATATTTTCAGACCCTACCATTTTGAGGGAATTTTGAATCGCTCCTCCCTGCCCAAACCTAACAGGCCTAGAGTCCTAGAGAAATGACAGAGGTCCTAAAGAACACAGCTCCTGCTCAAGGAAGCCCATAGGCGAGAGGATCCTTATCCACTCACTGTGATAGGCAAAGTTATGGGCCCTCAAAAAAAGTCCATGAGTTAACGTTTGGAACTTGTGAATATGTCAAGTTACATCACAAGAAGATATTACAGTTGCAAGTGGATCTACACACATACATAGGCGTGCGCACACGCACATCTTCCATTTGATTCTATGTGGTCTTCATCTTAAATGTCAATATAAAAAAACAATACATGAGAAATGCTCCTAATGTGAAAGATAGAAACGAAAAGGCAAGGAGAAGTAGGCGGCAGCAAAAAGTAACGTAGGAGGCAACATGTTCCCAGAAAAATAAGCCAGGACATCATGTGCACAATGCAAAGAAAGGCATTCTTGCAAGAAGTGAAAAACTTTGTTGAATATTTATTGCTTATTTACTCATTTAGAGAGAAGGTCTCACCTTTTAGTGCAGGCTGGTCCTATTCACCATATAGGCCAGGTTGGGCTCAAACTCATTGTAATCCTTCTGCCTCAGCGGTGCTGCGATTCCAGGCAAGCACCGTCACACCAAGCTATTAGGTGGTGCTGGAAGATCGAAGCTGGGGCCTGGTGCTTACTAGACAAGTGCTCTGATCACTGAGCTATGCTCCCAGCCTCTTTATTGAAAAAATATATATATATATATATATATATATATATATATATATATATATATATAATTTATATGTTACATATATAAATTAGATATATAGGTCTTCCTGTGTGTCAGGTGCTAGGCTAGGTGCCCTGCACGTTATAACTGATTTAGTCACTGTACCAACTCTCTGAGGTTATGTTATTCTTACTTTAAAACTGAGAGAAGAAGCTTAGAGTGGAGAGTTATCTAAGATCACAACAAAGATCTGAGTTATGAGCAGGAAAAGTCTGATTTTAGGACCCAAGCAAGAATGTCTAGGAATTAAAAAATAATAGAAAAGCTTAAAAAATACTAAGTAGCATGAATCATAAAACTAAAGCAATATTTAGGAAGGTAAAAAAATGTATGAGAGATACAAAATAAAAAAGGAAATATGAAAAATCCAGGACATCCCAACACTTAACTAATAAGACTTTCAAAAAATGACAACAAAACATCCATGTTCTCTCTCTTTTTCTCTCTCTGTCTCTCTCACCCTCTCTGTGAATGGGTGTGTTTTAGTTTTCTATTGCTGCTTGGACAGCCACAAGAAATTGTTAAAGAAATCAAGAAGACCTTCCAAATGTTAGAGTAAGATTGATTCAATGCAATTCTATATCCAGCCCAACTATCAGGGGTAAGGTAGAAGAGACATTTAAAAATATGTGAGTTCTGATGTATCTGTCAAGAACTGCATGAGGGTATCACTCAACAAATAAATAAAACAAAAGAAGAAAAAGATGAGACCCAAGAAACAAGCAAACCCCAAGAAAATGGTGAGGGTCCAAACAGCAGTTCTGTAGTCTCTACAGAAGAATATGTCCATACAAATATAAGATTGAGAGAAAAATGGAGAAAAAAAACAAAGCACTGATAGATCTCTTAAAATGTTTAACTGAACTGATAGGAATATTGCTATTTTTTAAGAATTGGAAGAAAGAGTAGTGATAATTGCATAAAAAGTTAAGTTTTTATGGAAGAATAACAGGGTGGTTAGTGTACTTGCCTTCAGTACCATTCCCCAGCACCACATAAACCAGGTGTGATGATGCACACCTCTAATCCCAGCACTCAGGAGGCTCAGGCCGGAGGATTGTGGCGAGTTGGGGCCAGCCTAGGCTGTGTAGTGAGGTCAAGACCAGCCTGAACTACAGAGCAAGACTGTCTCAAAAATAAATAAGTAAATGAAACTAATTAAAAAAAAAAACAACTGAAACCATTATAACCCCTCAAGAAAAGTTAAAATACCATGAAAATTTCTGCCAGTAAACAATATTTATAAGATCATAATAAAACAATGCTGAAGATGAGTGTTTAAAAGGCTGTGGAAAAGCTAGAATGAAAGGAAGGGAAGAGGGAAGAGTTGTCATAGAAAAACCAGTGTGTGAGAGTTCAGCCAATGCGACAAGATGCCTGGGGAGGTCAGGTCAGAAGGGGAGATGCTAACTTCCACTCTGAGCGGGAGAAGCTTCAGTCCACAGTCGGATGCTTCCTTGGCCACGGCCGGAAGGGAGGAGGAAGATGGAGGGAGAACGAGAATCACAGCGGCTCAGGTCGTGGCAGGCAGGAAGCAGAGAGGAGGAGAAAGCCATGAACGAAAGGCTGTAGACAAAACATAACCTCAAAACTATGCCACAAGGACACATCACCAGTGACACGCTTCATAGGCCCTCAGAGCCACGGTTCCATGGATGGATAGATCCAGCGATGGAGGCGGGACTCTGCTGATCCAACCAAGCCCCAACGCACAGCCTTATCCAAAACCTAACAGCTGAGTTCTGATATCCCCAGGTGGAAATTCAATAAATAATGGTTAAAACAGGAAAGTCAAGATACTGAAATACAAATTATTCATTTTCAAATATTTCAGAGGTAAATAACAAGAGAACAGCCAAGAGAGTAAAAGTGGCCTTGGGGAAAAAGGGTGAGTCTACAGGGGACAGGGCAGAGAAGGAGTCCAGCACATCCGTCACGAACCGCTATCGCGCCAGGATTTGAGTTCCCCTTCCCTCTCTTCTTTTCTCTCCTTCTTCAATTCATTACACTATGCACAAGCATCATTCTGATAGTAAAAATTAAACATAAATGCCGTGAACAGGATTCGGCGTAGTGTGTGGTCAATGAATAATTGATGCTGATGTTTTCACTGCTGTGATCTTTCTTAACGTGGCAATACCGAAGGGAAAATCCAGCCGTCTTCTGTAGTTCAGCCCCAAAGTAAGTTAATATCTAACTCTATTTCTTCATTCAAAGAAAAAATGCTTCACGAATAAAACTCTACCTATAAAAGGTGAAAATCTGAAAATATTGTGAGTCAGTTCTCTAAAAATATGCTCAAATTTTTTTCTTTTAATTTTTAGTACTGTGAATTGAACCCAGGGCCTCCACAGTGAGCTAAACCCCCAGCCCTGTTTTATTTCAAGTGAGAGTCTTGCTACATATCCTAGGCTGAGCTTGAGCATAAAATCTTCCTGTCTCAGCCCCCTGGAGTGCTGGGATTACATCTATGCCAAATGTTTTCTTTTTTCTTTTTCTTCCTTCCTTTCTTTTTTTCTTCGTTTTTCTCTTCTTGGACAGGGTTTCATTCTAGAGTCCCAGCTGGTCTTGTACTCATTATGTAGTCCAGGCTGGCCTCATACTCAAAGCAATCCTCCTGTCTCAGCTTCCTGAGTGCTAGGACTACAGGAGTGCTCCACCCTGCCCAGCTTATTTGGTGCTGGGAAATCGAGCCTAGGACCTTGTGCTTGCTGAGCAAGTGCTTCATCTTCCAAGCTAACCCCCATCAACCCCAAATATTTTCTTTAAATTGTCTTATGGTCTGAATGCTCATGCCAATCCCCAAATTCATACATTGAAAACTAAACTCCACTGTAAATATGGGTCATTAGGAAAGGGATTAGGTAACCAAGGCTCTATCTTTATAAATAAGACTTACTAGCCTTATTGAAGAGAATCCAGAAGAGTACTTATTCTTCTGCCATACAAGGGTATGGCAAGATGCCACCATTATGACCCAGGAAACAGCCAGCACCAGACACCATATCTGCACCTTAAACTCTGAATCCCCATCTTCCAGAACTTTGAGTGATAAATTTCTATTTTTCTAAACCAGGCAGTTTATGGCATTGTGGTTACAGCCACCCAAACATAGACAAGTTAGGAAGAAAAATCCTTTAGTTACAAATGCTTCTACTAGGCTGTCATGCTTTAGATCCTGTGCAAGTCTTTACGCACCTACTCATTTAAGAGATTGAGCCTCTACGAACGCTCCAGATGCTGTCTGACAAAGGGTCAAAGAGATTCTTACCTAGAAGGAACTTACATTTTATTTGGGAAGTGGATTTTGTAGACAGAGACAACAGGATTTATTGAAAGTTTTTATAAGAGATGTGAAAAATAGGTATTAAAATTACTTTTAAAATTTTAACCTGAGCAACTGGAGATAGAGCAGTTATGAACTTACACAGAGAGCCACAGAAGGAACAGCTATGTGACCATGTCCCAGTTAGGGATCTAGGGTTGAAATACTACTGAAAAATCCAGGTATAGATGGCAAGTAGGCATGAGTACATATTCCAAGAAAGATGTCTTCTTTGGAGATATATATATATATATATATATATATATATATATATATATATATAATCATTGACACATCAATCAGGGCTCAGTGGCTCAGTGTAAGATAGAGAAACCACTCGAAATATCTAAATTCAGGGAATACCTATGATTTTCTTTTTATTCGTAAGTCCCTCTATTGTAGCTGCAATTCTGAAATCAAGAAGCACCCACCACTACGGTCCACTATGGTCCACCCAGGCCCACGAAACTGGCAGAACTGTGTAATGCAGATCCCCAGCCTGTGCACAGCATGTCTGCCGGAGCCTGAGTGTCAGGTGGAGCTGCCACAGTGGGTGGCCTCAGCGGACTTTCTGTCCTTTCATTCCTCACCCAAGTGCTTCTTGTTGGCAGAATCTAAACTGCATTATTACTCAAGTTGTAAAAAGAGTCTGTGAAATACAATTTTAAGATTTCAAGTGATGCCAAAGAACAACAGGCCTGTCTAGCCTAGGTGGCAGGAGGAGGTCACCGGAAGTGGAGGAGAACAGAAGACTAGGCTGTGGACCATTTCAACATTTAGACAACGAGGAGGTAGAAAGAAACTGACACTGGCCCTTGGGGTATATGGGACACCAGGATAGGTGTGTGCCTGCTGCGGCATGAGGAAAGACCTTCTAGAAAGAGAGTGACGATCAGCCTAATACCCGCAGGTGCTGAGCACCCTCAAAATTAAAAAAATAAAATTGAGTTGCTGCTCTTCAGGTAAGATTAATCACAACTAGCATGATAAACTACTCTTCTGCTATTGAGGTAAAAATAATCACAATTAGCATGATTAACTAATCTCTACTATGTGTAAGCATGTACAATGTGTCTCTATGATCACATACTTGTTATTGTCCATATCTATCTGGGATTATAAAGCAATTATGCTATTTATGCCATTTTATAATCTATTTTTAACAAGGAATATGACATGGTTATATTTTAGCGGCCCCTAGGTATACATTTATGTCATTTATTTTAGTCATGGATGCATTCTGTGTGTGTGTGTGTGTGTGTGTGTGTGTGTGTGTGTGTGTGTGTGTATTTATGTAACTATTCTCCTATTGATGAACACTTAGGTCTAATACTGTAGTTCTGCACACAATATAGTAATGAACATCTTTGTTCGTATGATATAAAGTTCTTGAATGTCTAAAGCTTCTTTTCACCAAACTGAATATATGAAAGTAGAGAGAATTCATTATGTTCAGAAACACAAAGGTGCAAAGCCCAAGAAAAGAAAATAATTTTGAATGAATGTATGTTGTTACAAAAACCAGCTCCTGGTCTTGATGTCTTCAATTTGAATAAATAAAATATCTTCTTACATAATTCATATCAATTCACACAAGCCAAAAGTCTGGTGAATATTCCAGCATAGTTGCCCTTGTGAACTTCTTACGCTATTCTCAACCTACACTCCTATATTTTTAGAACACTTACAAAATCATTTTCCCATAAGTTCTGCTAACATTATAATTTGATAGTTTAATCACTCATCAATGCTTTGTAGACATGAAATTGATGTACTTACAGTATAATTTCTGTTGCTTCATCTTGAATGTCCACCAACTTTGATTTGAGTCTTGCCAGACTTACCAGAAGCCACACAAAAAATGACAATTTGTATTGTCGCTTACTCAATCTTTTGAGCAGACAACCTCAGAAAGCTTGTATATATTCTTGTACTGTGTTCCCAATTCCCCGTCAAAGTACTTCAGTAACAATGAGTGCACAGAGGGCGAGGTAAGGCTCTCTCTCTCTCTCTGTGAACGATGTGGGTGCTCTGTGTAGGGAAGCACTAGTGAGTATGAGTGTGTGCCCGGTTCACTCTTTGGTGACGCGCACTATACACAGAAAGTACAAGGCATTACTACTATGGGAAGTAGATCCTAAAATTGGGAAGCAAATTATATCCTAAGTGCAGTGGGTGTCAAATGTTGAGCAAAAATAAACAAATAAGTTTTAAATCATTCGGTTCTGTTTCCAAGGATATTAAATCTAAATCTCAAAGCCTTGTTATTTTCTTCCTCCTTTTGTAGGCTGTCCTTCCTTGTCTACATTTCTTGATATATGTCTGCTTCTTCAAACATTCTTCAGCCATAAAAATCTCAGGGAAACATTTCACCACCTGACAGACCATTCTGACATTGGCTGGCTCTGGGAGCCATAGACCGCCATCTGTTTACTATGACTTCTTGGGTACCCTGCCGGCTCTTTTCCACTTCTGGGATGATATCAAGGCTTTTGTGTCAAAGGCCTCACTTGCCAATCTTACAAATAGCCAACACCTCTAAGGACTTTCACATCCCTACCCATATCAATTGAGGCATTTTAAGAATCTTCCAGCTGTTAATGGCAAGGAGGTAAGAAACAACTAAGAAATCATAAACAGTTGCCTTTCATTGGACTTTTAAATCAAATTTCTCAGGAGGCAGATTCTGACACAGAGATATGGGTGCAGAAGGTTTATTGGAGTGTGTTTTTGAGATCAACACACATGGGAGGCAGAATGGGGAAGAGAAAGAAGTTGGATTTTGCTACCGTTACAGCAGCACCTCAGCCTATCCCGCAGTTTTGGTGTTTGGGAGATAGGAGGGCTCATCAGACTTGTCCTTAATGGAGTCAAGGGGTCTTGTGCTTTACACACTTGCCAACTAGGTATTAGGTATCGGCTGCCCCCTGGAAGGCAGTATAATCTGAGATGAGAAATCCCTCTCTGGTTGAGGGCAATTACTAAACAGGGCTCTTATTGAGCCCAAAAGCAGTGAAATCCCCCACCAGCTACAGGAAGAGTTCCCAGGTCCTTGGTGGAGATGGGAACTGCATTGAAGCATCTGCTACACTGCCCTATTTCTTGATATCCTGGAAGGATGCCAATATTATACCAGGAGTTCCAACCTGGAGAAGGACATCTCTAGACACAGGAAGGTGTGGCAGGAAGGTGTGTATTGTAGAGGGAACCCCAAGGCTCAGAGATCCCCACGTGCATACCTCAGCAACCACTCACACAGTTACTACGAAAACTGCCCCGTGAGGATGAAAAGCAGCCACAGATTAAAGAGAACACAGGGTCTGTGAGGAGGGTGTGCTAGATGAGTAAGTAGTGTTTGATTTGGACGTAATAAAACTGGATCTCACAACAAGATATCATCACCACATCAGCATCACCTAACTGAATTTTCCTTATTGATCACATTGGGTATCCTGCCCCTATTCTCTTTTGCCCAGAACTAGGGACTGAAACCAAGGCCTTTGCACTACTACATTCCCAACCTTTAAAGTTTTTTTTTTTTTTTTTTTTTTTTTGAGACCAAATCTTACTATGTTGCTAAGTTCCCCAGGATGGGCTGAAATTAGCAGTTTTCCTGCCTCAGCCTACCAGAGTGCTGGGATTACAGACCTTCACCACCACACCTGGCTTTCTGCTTTTATTCTTGAGCCAACTCTTTATATCCAGGCAGTCCCCATGTATGTCACAGTTTCCGGCATCCTTCTACCGGACCGCATTCCCTGCCCCTGGAATAGCTTGCCCACTGAGCAAAATAGATAACTAGTATCTCAGAATAGACGTTCAAACAGGAGGGACGCAAGTTGGTCACCTTGCCCATCGGTGACACGATTGCAACACATGTCCCACGGGCGGTTCTCTGTGGCCTACAATGTGAATCTTTTCATTAATGTATACCTTGCCGGCTTTCTTTTTTCCCTGATTTCCCCTCCCCCACTGTTTTCTAAGATCACCTCCTAAAGATGCCCTGCCACATCTGCCATGGAGGGAACCCAAGCTGAGGGGATAAGTGGATAATACCTTCAGCTTCGTCACGGATGTTCCATCTTCTTCTCCACAAATTAAAGACAGTAAATGTAGGAAAGGAGAGGTGGATGGATGGATGGATGGATGGACAATGACTAGACAGACAATAGATAATAGGTTCTGATGTGTTTACGACTCTCCTTCTCCATGTTCCAAGGCCTGCAAAGCTTCTCTCCAGAAAATTCTAATAGCATCACTTCTCTGATTTTGGCTGTCTGCCATGTATCTGCCTCCTGTGCACAGCATCTTGAGCTCTCTTTAAGGAGGCAGCCCTCTCGTGCTCAGCTGCTGTGTCCCCCTGGTGCTCGCCCTCACGAGCCACAGCCTCTGAGTTCTAGAGAGGCATCAGCTTTGCAACATCTTCCCCCCGTTGAGCTCCCTGCCCCTTGGCCATGGAGTTTTTGCACTTCAAATAAAAGTCCAACTATGTTCTTGATCTGAAAGTTTCCAGAGAATCTTGACCCCACGTTTTTCTCTGACCTCATCTCACACTAACCGACCTCCAACTAAGTACAGCTCTCTCTTCCCAGAATCCCCAAACCCACCCCTGCCTTGGGCCTTCATGGTGGTGTGTTGCCTGGAAAACTTATCTCCCAAATCTCTGCTTCCCTTCTGACTCCTTTCAGTTCAGCTCTTAGGTCAGATGTCACCTGTTCAGAAACAGGCTTCCTACTACTCAGTCTAGGGTAGTCAAACCTCCAACCACGTTCACGTAACCATAATTTTCATCATTGCCCTTGGCACTGTGAAATTATTTCTTTGTTGATTTACTCCTTACCTACTTGGTATGTCCATGAACGCATAAACTCCATAAGCACAGGTGTTACCCCTCTCATTCTCCTACCCTCCGCCCTTCTAAGAGCACTTACAGCATGTAGGTAAGCAATGAGCAGATTTAAAATAAGAATGAATGAAACGTTTTGTGTTTATTTATGTAGCAAAGCACAAGTTTTGAGAAAAAAATTGAAATGTCTACTTCAATAACTATCAATAATTGTTTTAGCATGTCTTAAAATCTTAAAATCTAAAGGCAAAAATACTAAATATCTATGGAACATAGCAATCTTTAGGATGACTATAAGCTATCAGGTTTTGATCATCTTTCATGAAGATCCTTCTAATTCCAGTAATCCTCAATACTTTGGAATTCATTATCCTAGGCTGAGTGATTTGTTGCTTCATAGTGCTACAATAATAGCAGGCTAGTTAATAAAAATAATATAATGACAACAGTGGCAAGAAGTTGGTGTTGCTCTTTCCTTTGATTTACAGAGATGCTCTCAAGGTGGGAGAGAGGCAGCTGATTTCTGAGTCAAATGAAGAGTCCATCACAGATACAGGGACTTCAAGTCAAATCAGAAAGATGTGCCATCCTTGACAACCCATGAAATATGTGTCGATAGATACTACCAGGCAAGGAGGAGGAGAAGCAGGTGTCCCATCAAGGATATGCAACTATGTTGTTTTACCAGAACAAAAAGGAGTGAAGGCTGAAAGATTTAGCTCTTCAGCACAACAACTTTGAGAGCCTGTGATGATTTATTTGACAGGGAAGAGGAGGGCAGGCTCCCCTCTTCTACAGAATCAGCTTCTTCATTATAAACACTCAATAACTTTCCAGTACAAAATGTATTTTCCTTCTTGCCTATAAGGGTCTGATGCACGCTTTATTATTTCCTATTAGGAAATGCTATTTAATTCCATCCACAGATTTGTGACCTTTGTGTGGCTTTCCCATTTAGGAAATTTACAAGTAAATCACCAAGAAGTATGTACACATACACTTATAAAATATACATGCACTTGTAAATGAAAATGCACCAAACATCCAAAAAAAATAGTACACACATTGCAAAAACCAGGCATGTGTGCATCAGAGGTTGGAGGCAGGTGTTTGGGAAATCTTCACACCATCCCAATATTTTCCTAATGTTTTCCATTTCCAGTGCAAAGGGAGAATTTGGAAAACATTAGCCACTGTGGTGTACTCTGAGCAGTGACGTGTAGCTGGCAACGTAGTGGGCACGACCCCCCCCCCCTTTTCCCTCTAACAAAGAAATAGGGTGAGTTTATTAAAGCATAAATGCCATTTTCATCTTGCAATGTTAACTGCGTGGCGGGATCCCTGAGGTACACAGGCAGTCAAAGCAAACAGCTGTGCCACCTACTTGCAACAGTTGCACGCCCACCACACAGCACCGAGGGGAGGAGCCGGTCAGAGAGAGCCATAAAGAGGATGGGGAACCTGGCTTAGCTCGCTCCCCATTAGCTCGAGGGAAAATCCAGCCCTTCAGAGGGTAGGCATTGTGTGTGCTGTTCACAGCACTGAGCCTTCACTCGCAACTCATCTCCTATAAACCACCTACTGCATTTTTATATTCTATAGTCACATAGACCAAAACACTGTTTAGCAAATTACCAGAATACTAAATAAAAGACATATCAACCAACCTAGCAGGCAGCTTGAAGATGATCCTGAGTCGGGGGTGACAGTAATTGCTGCTTTGGTGGCAGGCGATTCATTCGCCATCCGAGTCTCTTTGTGAGCTTCGGGAAAGATGGGGCATTCTGGCCAAGCCATTATTAGGTTATCTCTGTGGAGCCTACGGGTTGCCCCTACCTGCTTGCATTCACAGAAGGGGTAGCTAGTGAGCTCAGGCAAGAGGAAATAAAACCCTTTGCAAACACCAGATCATTCATTCTCTTCACTTCTAACTTAGATGGCCTGTCAGCCTAGGAGCGAGAAACCACCACCACCCCTACCCCATGTCTGGGCAGCCCCAGTCTTCCTGGCCACCTTCCCCTCGTTTCCGGTGTATAGTAGAAATTTGATCTTTCTCCCTTTCACGAAGCTCTCCCCTATCTTGATCTCCTGGAGGCAATTCTTCTCCTCTACGTTAGCCACCTTCAGGACTCTTCCTTCTGAACCTGGCTGTCTGAGGTTTGTGTTCTTTAGGCTTTTACGTTCCTTGATACATTTTTCTTGAGCCATTCCCTTCTCACTCTTGAAGTATATTGCCATCTTGATGCTAAAGAATCCAAAGCTTTTATTTCCTTGTTTAGGATCGCTCCTGACACCTGGACCCGTATGTATGTACAACAAATACATATCAGACATCTTTACTTGAGAGTGGAGGGAGGGGAGGCTCTGGGACGTCTACAGAGGATAGGTTTGTAATCAGTACTCTAGGATCTCCCTCCCAGCTTGCCTCATGTTGCTGTGTGCCTCCTAGGCTGGGCCTCAACATTTTAGTCCATATTTTCTCTTTCCCACCTGTGGCTTGTGGTTGGTGTTTGCTCAGAGAATTCAGTGCTGAGCGTGTCCAGAGTCACAGGGCAAATGGTACAAAACCCACCAATGCTATCTCCAAAAAGAACATTTATGGCTTTGTCCCGAAGCTCCCAATTTGACTTCATACCTTGTCAGGTGGATTCTTATGCCTGAGTCTTAGCTAAACCGCTTAAATTTTACCTTTTAGACTCTGACATATTGGGCAGTTGTATTATCTGCCTACTTCCCTATTGCCAGAGTGATTGACTACATACTTTTGCTTGAAATTAACATTTTATCTCTCCACCCCATATAATCACCCATAACTTACTAAAAATCCAAAGAGGAAGAAATGCCAAGGCAGGCTATACCAGATTTAAGTATTTTTCCTATCAGTGAAGTAAACTAAATTATTTTTCTTGAAGCAAAGAATTTTATACCTAAAATTAAATTATGTGTAAACACACTAACATCACAGATTTATTTTTCACATAATTTTGACTATAGTTACATTGAGTATGTGTCCTACTGAGTAATGAGATGTAAAAAGAAATGAAACTTGGTCTTCTCTTAGGTCAAGTTCAATTAATATTGTGTTTTCAAATATTAGTTATTAATGGTAATACTGCATTGCCCTAAAAATAGTACTGTGGGAGGGGAAGACTTAAAATATCAATATTTCTATAACTCTGTATACAATTAGAGTAGCCAACTAGAGAGCTAATTGAAATCCTATCAAGCCTCTGACCTATTCGAAGGCACCCTTTGTCATGACCACTGATATTTATTTGGTTCATATTTGCACAAAATCTCATACAAACAGGTCTGAACACCTCATTCCATACCTACCAGCTCAGGGAATGATAACTCACAGAGCTGGCCATCCAAACTATAAACAGAATGTCTCCTGCAGTGTCTGACTACTGCCATGCCCACTCCCCTGCAACATTTTCTTCTGGGTCACTAGCTCTGCAACTAACCTGAGTGCTCCTTCTTGGTGCCTTTTCCAGCCTTAACCCAGCCTCCCATCTCCACGGGATTGGCCCGGTGCTAGAGGCTAGCTGGGATCTTGCTTCAAATTAGAAAATTATCTTAGACTGCAATGATCTCTCCCATGTCATCTTAAGCATCGGTACTGCCCAAAGAATCTTGCTGCTCTTCTCCACCCATTAGATTAAATGGTCTTGAACGCCAGTTCCGGTCTAGAACAAGCCTCCCGAGGGAAACTGTCAAGTGGGCTGCGGAGTGCTCATCTCAAGGGCCAGCCTGGCAAATGTGAGAGTTTAAAGCTGCTGCTGCTTCTTTCATATCAACTTCCATTAACATCTCTGCTTGCTCCTCAGCCAAGCCAGTTTCTCAGATTTATAGTTTTTGGCCAGTTAAGACAAGGCGTCAAGGTCTTGATCCTTATTGATGTTGGACCTAAAGTGAGTCAGACAGTTATTATTGTCTGTAATTCTCTCAGGGGGCAAAATAAGGACTCAGGTAGCTTCTAATTTCTAGTTTCATCATTTCCAATATGTGTTATCCAAGACTGCCAATGCAAGAAAGGTAAAAGCATGAGGAGGATACACACTAACCAACCTGCTTGAGACCAGAGGTGGCCAGCTCTCTATGTATAGTTCATTTGCTGAAAATTACCTACAAGTTCCCACTTAGCTGTCTAGGGGCTGAAAGAAGATAAAAATACTGAAACTGTGTAATTAATATTAATTTATAGTTACTTCAGGAAGCTAAACATTATCTCTAGCATTTGAAAGAACTCAAAAAAATCATTTAGACTGGTCTGAGAGTCATAGAAATTCACATCTAGTAAGAGCAGCAATCAGTCAAGTAAAATAGAAGGCCAGTTGGAGAGTACATCCGGTTGGGGCTTGCGCCTGAGGATTACTTAGCAGCGGATCCACACGTGCAGAGCCTGCTTCTGTCAAGGCTCCTCAATAATGAAATAAATGGCCGCTTGCTTATACTGAGAGTGAGACAGGGTAATTGATGGCTGCCTGACAAACTGGCAAAAAAAAACCCAGACATTTTGAAAAGTTCATTAAAAACACACACTTAAATACACCATGATTACTTGTGACGCTCTTCCCGCCTGCAATATAATTAAATAAAACTTTATCTAATCATTTTACTTATATGCATTAGGGACTCCAACCAGGGCTCTCTTCCTCCCAAGACGTTAATATGCCTTTATCTATTTGTACTAATTGAGTTTTCTCATACTGCCACATGGGTAGCAGTGAATAGAAGATGGGACTTTAGATCTGATATGTCTGTGGGCTCATGCTCAGTTTCCTAAAGATCTCTGTGTGACCTCTGATCTTTGGACCTTGACTTCAAGCTGGAGATATAAAAAAAAATTATATAAATTTCAAGCCTTTATACTACATGACTCTATCCAGAGAGAGAGAGAGAGAAAGAGAGAGAGAGAGAGAGGAAGAGGGAGAGAAGAGAGAGTACATTAAGTACATTCTAAGATGCACATAAAGGCCAGATGAACCAGTAGTCACCCCAAATGGGAAGCACATGTGCTATAAAGCTGAACCTGATCATATGTGGTCCCCAAATACACGCAAGCATCAGACCCACCCACAGAGCTTGTTAAACTTTGGACTTCTGGTCTCCACCCTGAGTGCCCTCACTGGTAAATTCCCACAATGTTGCTGCTGCTGATGGTTTAAGAACCACACTTAGAGAAACACTGGTTAAGAGGAAACTAGACTCTCGGAGTACTCAGATCTTCTATTTCATCAAAAGCAACTGAAAACCTGAATTTACATCTAAAATCTCAAATATCCAAGTCCTGACTTCAAATTTATAATTATTGAAACTATCTCTGAGGCAAGCAGAGTATTTAGCATAGATTCTGCACTTAATGCCTATTCAGAAGTCCACCATAAGCATTTGACCAAGAAATACCATGCAGACACACCAACACGGACACACACTCACATATACTCACATACACACACACACACACAAACACACTCAAAGCCTTCGTGTCGTAAGTGGTACCTTTGGTTTAGCTCACAGCTTTGGGAGAACATACGCTCCAGGCAAATGAACCAAACAGTTCTCACAATTGTTGAACACACAGGTGATAATGTTCCCTCGTATTCCTTCCTGTCAGGGGACCTTACTTTAGTCCTGTTGCCCTGAAAACTGCATTTGCCTCCAAGTGGAGCAAGCCTTTATATTAGACTGATATCCTCAAATTGAGGCCCGCAAATCCTTTTAAATGCTGACAAGGAACATAAACTTGAAAGACATAGGTTTATTTTTTGGATTAGTTTGGATTTTTTTAATACCAATTCTGAGACTCTTCAGCTAAAATATTTTTATATTTCTAAGACACAAGTTTTCACACATTCTGGCTGAGTCCCTTTGGTGTGGTACATACAGTCTCGCCACCGCTGTCCAGCCCTGAGTTTCCTGGCACCCAGACTCGGAAAGGTCAAAGGACAACTAGAAAAGAAGACCCAAGCAAGCAAACCTACTCCAGGCACCACCTGTTTTGTTATATAAACACTGCAGTTTGCTGAAGAGTTTTTTTCAAGAAAGTTTTATCTGAATAAAAAAAAATTGATCATTCTTTTTGACAACAATTGTTCCTTCATTCGGATGGATCCAACCTCTCCTAACATTTGTCTTCTCTACTATGAAACTTTGAGGATCAGCCTGTGAAAAATACTTATTTCTATTTTGAAAAGACCTGATCTATCTTTTGGTTATTCTGACTAGACTATCAAAGTATAATAGAACTTTCAATTGTATTTGGAAGATGGAACACATAAAGTTGTAAGAGTCATTTCTAGCTTAATGTTACCCCCAAAGTGTTTGGATACACTTGCTGTAGGGAGGAAGTTCCAATAAGTAGTGATTATACTGTGCATTTAGAGAGCTTGCTTCAAGTAAAGCCCACAACTACCCCAGCAATGTTCCTACCTCCAAGACTGTATTTCCGTGTCTAATTTAAGAGGGAAATTTTCCATGACAGATATTCAAGGATACATTGTAGCAAAATGTGTTTTAAAGAGGATATTTGGTCATTTCCATCTCAACTATAGAATCCTAAATTATGTTGCTTTTTTACCAATTAATATATGTGATTTTTATTAGTTTTTATTTATTCTTCCTCTAGATAATGCAGCAGAAACACGAGGAAAAGGTACAGAAACACAAGAATACACAGGAAAAAGGAGTTCACATTCACAACAGGTGTTTTATTACTGTCTCTGCCTCAACGTTTCTATGCTCTTTTCAGACAGTCATCTGCCCTTCATTGAATGAAACTCTTCTCCTGAAATGGCAAACGCACTGAAGCAAAATCTTCAAAGTCCAGTCAAGTGAGCAAGTGAAAGAAGATGGACTGGGTTGGCAAGAGTAGAGGTCAGAAAACGGATGCATGGTGGGTCCTGCCCTCCTCCATTTCTGTCCACGGAGGCCAGCTGCTGTGAGAGGACAGAGCTGCCCCTTCCTGCACCCTCCCCCCATAAGTGGGACAGACTCCCACACAACATACGATAGGAGATGTGCCCTGACTGAACGAAGAACCCAAAGAACAGAACGGGGCTGCCTTGGCAACGTCGCTCTTCAAGGAAGGAAGTTCCCTGAGGTTTGCAAGAGACTTCACAGAAGCTACTGTGGCTGTTCCCATTGTGTCCAACGTGGAGGGGAAGAAACAAAGCATCTATTGTTATCAGAAGATGTCCAGGGAGAAAAATCATAATTTGTAATGAATCTTTAACCTATTTAAAGTAATTAAAGATCCACTCCATATGCGAGAGCCGAGCTTTTGTCTCTTTACTCTCCTAATTAGTCCCTTCACTGCCTGGGACTGGCTTTACCTACGGCAGATTCTGCTCTTCTCCGCCACCTTTTTGATCACGGCAGCGCTCATGATGCCTCCTAGAATTTGCTTCCCCCAAATGATGAAAGGGTGTTGCTCTTGGCACACCTCCAATTGTCTCCTTGGTCCCGTCAGTTCCCCCCTGCTTCCCTCCGAGCCGCCGCCCGACTCTTGTGTTTGATGAGTCAGCTCGCGTCTCCCCCAACTTGGCTACACCTCCGCCTTCTCAGACGCACAAGGGCACAATTAAGGAGAAAAGATGCTTGGGGCACTGGAAGCCAAGAAATTTAAACATGTGAGGGAAAAAATCATGTCAATTTCAAAATATTAAAGAAGTCAGCCATTCAGTTTCTAAGAATTTATCCAACATGTATAATCACACATGTGCTCAGATAGACACACACACACACACACACACACACACACACACACACACTATATATATATATATATGTTGAGCATATATATATATGTATATATATATGTACACACACACACACACACATATATACATATATATGTATATATGTATGTGTGTATATATATATATATGTTGGGCATTTTGGCAAAATCAACATTGAAAATAAGCAAAATGCCCATTCCAAGGAAACACTTCTGATGAGCTGTGCTACAACCACACAGCAGAATACTGTTTAGCCATAAATAAAAGAGCAGCTCTGTATGAAGTGATTGGGAATTATCTTCAATATGCATGGTTGAGTGAAAAAAGCAAAGAGGGGAATATGATATAAATAATAATAAATATTTTAAATTTAAAGAACTATCAGATATGTAGATATGTAGGACACTTGAGTCAGGAGTTTTTAAAAACTGGTAAAAGGGCTGTCTTCCGGGAACTGGACCACAGAGGCGGGGAGTATGGAATGGAGGTTTCCATTTTACCTTGCTTGATTGTTTGGAGACGTGTGTGACTCCATCAGAGCAAATCAGTTAGTTGATAATTAATATGCGTGATCCTCAGAGCAGCATCATAGCTAAACCTTTTCTCCATGACAGTACAGCCAACGTTTGCCTTTTGTTATATGAAATTCTTTGCATTACATTTTCCAAGATTCTGGTGAAAATCCTACAAGTGACTTCAGCAAGTACATACTGAGTAAGAGGCAGCCTAAGCTCCAGTAAACTTTTGACATATGAAAACACAGAAGATCTCAGTCTGATTTCTAAAAGTGATGGCTTGAGGTTGAGCCCTAATTCATTATGTATAGTTTCAATTTAGAAAGGGTAAAGGAAGCTAGCATGATGAGGAAAAGATGGAAGAATCCACAGGTTGTATCTTCTGTGTGGGCCGTAGCTTTAGGAGAAGCCTGAACAAGAACACTGCTGCTTGCCTGGGAGTCAGGGACTTGTAAAAACAGACTTTGTAGGGAAACCAGTTCTGGGAAGCCCACCAGAGAGCAGAAAGAAAGAGGATCTATCTGCTCCCTGCCTGCAGCACATCTCTGCTGTTCCAGTTAGACCCATGGAGAGGGGCAGGCCCTGCACTCTGAGTTGCATCTTCTGACCCCTTCGGAAGCCACAGCTGAGTCCAGGATGGAGGAGTCTGAATCAGCAGGCTTCCAGTTCAAGCTATACAACCTTATGGGCCCATGTAAACTCTGGTGGCAACAGCAGCCTTTGCGAAAGAACAAGTGAGCTGGATCCAACACACAGATTAGGCTGGAAGAACCTAATAAGACCAGTAAGGTAAGTCTTTCACAATAAGCAAGAAACTTCTTCGGTTTGCAAGTAGTTTCGATGAAAAAAAAAACTGACATAGCTTTTAATGAGATACATTCTGCCTTAGTGAACTTTCACTGTATAAAATGCCACTTTGATAGTTAGGGGCTTAAAACAAAAATCACTTGATTATTGATCAAGTAGGCTTATGGTAACTGGGGCAACAGAAGTAGGTTAGATGGAGACTGGAGGTGGAGAAGGCTGTCTGTCCATGTTGGTTATCAGTGGCGGGGGCATATTCTCCCTAGGCTGGCTTAGGCTTCATCATGGGGCAGTAGGTTCCCAGGGGTGACAGGAAAGGGCAGTGCACTGGCATTTTTTGAATCTTCCTTTATGTCATATTTACTAATATCCCATTGGTGAAAGCAAGTCATATACCAAGACCTAAATCAAGGGGGTGGGAAGATAGAATTCACATCTTAATAGGGGGTGTTAAAGTTATATTGCAAAAGTTTATGCATACAAGAAGGGAAGAACGTTGTTGACTTGTAATCTATAATCTGCCAAATACCTGAATAGAATTCTTACCACTGCCTCTCCTAAGCAGAGACAAAGAAAGGATTTTCTGATCATCTCTAACACTGTCAGGTCAAATTCTTATTTACTCACACAGACAGAAATCCTAAAGGCAGCAGGCAATTCTCACCCTTCCTTTGCAAGACCTTGAAAATTCACAATTCAGTCATTCAGCCAGATGTTCCGAATTCGTGACCTCATGTTGAACTCCTTTGCAATAAAGAGTTTACAGGATGATTATTTACATCAGTATTATTACTTATGCTCATTCTGACTGAGGGCATAACTAGCATTCTGGCAAATTTACACAAAACTTTGTGAGAAATCTATTGTAGTCAACTGAAAATGACTAAAATGCTGTTGCTACTAAGCACCCTGTTCCTGTCTGCTCTATTAAGAGAAAACGAGATTCTTTTTGGTGCACAATAGCTAGGCAAAGGCCTGGAGGTTTACTGTCACCTTGAGAAGAGGTGGTAAGGTTAACACTCTCAAACGTCTTTCCTTCTAGGCACTAATTTCTTTTCAATCTGGGTAAACTGCTCTCAGGTGCCTGACAGTGCCACGGTTTGGGCAGCCAGGCATCTCATAATGTGGTTTACTAGATCACGGAAAATCTCTCTCACTCTTAACCACCCTATTACTTTTAACTTTACAAAACTGAGCCACTCATTATGCAATTATTTTAAACAGTCACTTGTCATTAATTGCCACATCTAAAATCACACAAAATATATGCTCTAAATGACTATTGAAAAGACCACTCTGAGACATAGTTATCTAAATTACCAGCGTGGTTTAACATCTTTAAAATACTAGGCTTGAGCAAAATAATTTTGCCCACCCTAACTTTGAGGTATCTTACAGGGCAGTGAGAGAGAGAGAGAGATTTCTATATTGTTTAGGTGACCTGTATTAGAATCATGGTGAGAAAACGGAGGCAAAGAAGGAATTCCAGCCCTTGCTCTAGACATTCCTACTCCAATGTAGGATGAGGGTGGGTTGTGTTGTTTTTATTTTAATAGGAGTATTAAGTAATTCTAATGTCCTCTAAAATTTGAAGAATTCTAACTAGTTTTGTCAATGGACATAGTGAAGCATTATATTTTTAGGCAAAATCTGTGTTAAAAATCTTTCCAGCTGCCTTCCATATAGACCTTGATCTACATAAACTTTTACATAAAAGTTTTCCAAGGTGAATCTTTGACAGTCTTTAATTGTCAAGTTGAAGAAAGGTTCTGTATATATTTTCAAGTGTCATTTTTTTTCTTCCTTCCTTAATCTAAGTGGGAAGAAAAGAAAAGAAATGATACTCTTCTAAGAGGCATCAATGTGTTTGAAATGCTTTTCTTTACAACTGGTACCTTGATTTTAAGCCTCCTTACTTCATCTGTAGTAGATATAGTCTGCCTCCTCTGGGTATTTTTGTTGCTGTTGTTGTTCTATTACTTGATGTTTGTTCAGGAGGCCTTTGAGTAACTAAATGCACTTTTTCTTTGTATATGTGGCCACAAGCTTGGATCAGAGACTGGCAAATTTGGTTGTATATCAACAACTTGGGAATCTTGCCTCAAAGCAAACTTTCCTGAAGTTAAAGACTATATCATTTTAGACTTTCCCAGGTGATTCAGAAACATTATCAGACTTGGTGATGTACCTTCGATTCAATCCTATTCCAAAAGCATAACGCTAAACCTCACACATGATGAGCTCATTATAAGATGATTTGTAATGATTCCTCCAATAAGAAGTTTTGGCTTTTATAGCCACTTCAGAATACAGATGCAAAAAGTTATATCAAATAAAGGGTATATAGCCTAAGATTTCAAATGAATTTCTGATACATTCTTTACAAGTTAAATTCCTATTCCAATAGGAATATGAAACAGACGTAAGACATTCTTTTCTAGGACTGTGTAGCAATAACATCATCTTTTTCTCAGGATATTACATATATTCATGGATTCTGTAATCAAACCACCCGGATTCAAATCCCAAATATCCCATTTACTTTTTCAATTAAATTGAAAAAGTATTCAGACTCTCTCAGCCCATTTCCTCGCTAGAAAAAGTAAAGATTTTACTGTCAGAACCAATTAGAAATCCTTAGTTGCCCAAAACAGAAGACTCAATGCTTAAATGATGAAGGAGAGCCATCAGCCCAAAAATCTGAAAGTATCTTAGGCTTTAATTGAGGCTTCATCTACCCACTTAGTGAAATCAGCAACGTTCCAATTTCTTTTCTGTATTTTTTCTTTACCAATTACTTTGTTGCTATCGTTACCCAAGACAGACTTCCCTAAAGCACCTTCCACACTTGCAGTCTTATTTATCATAAAAAGTATGTCTCTCTATGCCTTTCCACACGGGGTCCAGAATCCCCCAGAGAATCTCTCTTGAAAGCTAATTGGTCCAAACAGGGTCACAATCTCTGAACTGATCACTGTTGTCAAGGAAATGCAATTTGCTGGTGGATTTTAGTCCAGCCAAGCCTATTCTAGACAAGGGAATGGGAAAAATTTCCCTCCCGCCCCCCCCCCCCACCAATAAAGGAGATATCCATGGGATGAGGAGGAAATGAAAATCTGGGGACTATTATTAACAGGAAGGGAGAGCAAATCTGGGTGGTCTAAAACAAAAACACTCATCACCTTTCTACAAACACATTTCTGAGGATTACATAAAGTAATTCACACAAAACATTAACGAGTGACACACGGTCAACACTTAGTACAGGTTTACTGTGATTATTACTCTTATTAGTACTATTGTCAGCATCAATTAATTGACTCAAAGCATGACAATATTATTAAGGCCTTAATATTACCCAGAGAATATGGGCATCTGCTTCTCATTTGTGGAAATGAAAGAATGGCTGTCATGCTTAGATCCCATGGAAGCATGCTTTCCTTAACCACATGTGGCTGACAGTAAATCGCTTAGCATGACACAGTATGGAAATTCTAGGAAAAGCCCATTGCTTGGCTTTTCTCACAGAGCTATGCTTCACTACCAGAAAGGGCACCGCATGGCACTTTCAGATACATTGCCACAGATCTTCATCTGTCATTATTACACACCGTAACTACCACAAAAACAAGGCCTGCATAGAGACCTATGTTGGCTCTTGTATCTTGTTCTTAAAGGAAATGAAGGTGAAAATGTAATCTAATTTAGTCAAAAGTCTAACCTCTGAAATGCATAGCCTTTGTTATCCATTTCTTTTCATTGCGTCTTAACATTTTTGTGAGAAGGGGAGGAAAAGGGGAGAAATTTGGATGAGTTGTATGTAACCATTCAAGTGAAAATATTCTATTTAGGAAATCTGGTCCATCAAAACTAAAACAAGCTGAAAACTATATTGAATTAGAAAAAGTAACAATTCCTACTGGATCTCTCAAGTTCTCTCTACATATATCGCCTCTCTTAATCAGCTTTGACCTAGTTTTCCTAGAGAAGCATGCTTGGTTAGTAAAGTGTGAGTTACTCTTTGTTGCTATTCAGCTACCCACAAGTCTGGCCCTTGCTTCCATAGTCATTCTCCTACATGGGCTGAAAAAGAATGCACCTAAAGGAAGTAATCCTTCTGTCTCTTGATACCCCCAATGTGGTTTTCACAAAAATCCTTTCATCTCTATTTGCCTTCATCCCATTAGCCATGAAATGAGGCAGCCATTTCACACAAGAAATTATATACAAACGTAACATTCCCAACCAGTCCTCCCCAACTGGGTACATAACAGAACAACCCAGGGGACACTTTTTAAAATATAAGTACTAAGGTCCCATCCCAGAACTACTACATGAAAATCTCTAAAGGAGAAACACACGCGCACGCACACACGCACACACACACACACACACACACACACACACACACACACACACACACCCCTTCTGTAAGTTTTACTAGTAAACATGTTCCTGTCCTTGGTTATAAATTACTACAAATGTAAAGGGCCCAAATGCTATAAAAATGTAAATTTTATTAAAAAAAGATTCTATACATTTCCTATTTATTTCCCCTTAAAACAAGCTAGTCTATTCTAAATTATTTTATTGCCTCCTTTAAATGCCTAATAACAAATTGATGTCATAAAAAGAAATTTTTAAAATTAAGTCCTATACAACCAAGTAAACTTAATCACAGGATGAGTATATCATATTTACATGTTGCCATAAGGTTATAGATCTGTCATAGAAATGATATCACTTTATAATTAAAGCAAAGAAAAATAAGCTATATTTGGTTTAATAGATTAAATATAATTAAGAAGAGTAGATTTTTTAAAAATCATACTCATTTCATTCGAAAGAGAAAGCTATGAAGATCAATGAAAGAAAAAGAAAATAAAGTGCATTAATTCTGAATTCTTAATTCAGATACATAGTAATAAACTAGATGAGACTATGTTTTAAAAATTAATTACAATGTATGAAGCAAGATAATTCTATTTCATAAATGCTTTATCTGGATTACAACTAAAGAGGAATCTCAAAATGGGAACAGGGCAGAAATCTTTACTAACATGACTTGATAGCTATGTGCACTATTTTATAGAAAGGAAATGCATACCTCATTAAATGGTCATTTCTTTGATGGATGTATTGGTGATTGTGTTCAATGGATTGATTGGTGTATGCATATGAAATTCTATCTTTTGGTCTGTTCTAAATTATCCACACCAGATTTTGCACAAATCAAAAACAGGTAAACCATAAAAATCGAATGACTACAGGCAAATACATGTGGATGTATGTCATTACAAGGGAAAATGGAAACATTTTCCCAAAAGATGTTCATTGTATTCAAGACTTCACTAAGCTTCTCATATTTCAATCAGAAGGAAAGTTCTAGAGACAAATGAAGACATTAACTTCACCCTCCACTGGATTAAATGTCAAATAAAAATCAAAGGTTAATCCAACATATTATAAACATACATTACCTCACACACTGGTGTGACTATTTATTCCTTTTGTTGGTCAACTGGTCACTGCGTTTCATCACCCAGTCAGTGACTATTTAACTAGGAGGAACTAAACAAACATGGAAGAACAGGCAACACAGACAAGACAACTGAGGAAAAACACAGAAAAATGTGACACTCATTGAAAAAGAAGAGGATATTATCCATCTAATTAAAACTAGATCAGTGTTTTCCTATGATCTCTGGAGCACTTGTCCCACAAAAGGCTCCATGACCAGGTTCCACAGCCAAGTGGTTTGAGGAAGCCTGCATACTACATCTCTCCACTTCCCTTGCAGATTCACAATTCATGTTAGCACAAGAAGACTCAGTAAGACTATTGTATTTAGCTCAAACCATATTATTCAAAATGTATTCAGTTATGGAAACTATTAAGGATCTCCAAGTATCTTTAAGTAGGTCATGGAGCTAGCAATCTTTAGAACATCTAAAATTTCTGGAGGCACCAAGAGAAGAGTGGGGGTTGTGGGGGGGAGGGTGAAGGTAACCCAAGAAGAAAATAGTACTTCAGAAACGAGCTTGAAGGAGGGCTTCTACTATTTTATTTCTTTGGTAGCAAAATACATGTATACGGAAGACAACGCCACATCCCCAAATGAAACTCCATGCACAAGATGAGTGGATTGCTGAAATTCAACAATTCTCAGTCTGAATTTAACTAAACCAAAAAGAAGACAGAGATGATAAACACACATCATCCTTCAACTACTTTAAGAGATAAAATATATTTAGCCATGCCTATCAGAAAGGTTAAAGTACTAATGTCTGTTTTCATCTATGACAAGCCAACCTCTGGGCAGTTCACTCTGTCATCAGTAAACTCATTGTCATCATCATAAATCTAATAAATATTATTATTTTTATTTTTATGATGAAACAGCACTCCAGGGAATGTGAGCTTTTACTACTTTGTGAAATAGTTCTAAAAGATGAAAGAATATAGATAGGAAGAGATAGTACAAAATAAGATAGTAATAAGAAGCCCTAATTGTGTCTACAAAGGCTAAGGAGAGTTATCTTCTGATCAGGAAAGACCAAGCCTACAGCATTTAGGGAAAAGCATGCGCAGGGTTACCTCAGTGGGGGCTCTCGTAATGTTCTTCTGAATCTTCATACAGTCTAAGAAATACTGAAATAGTTTGAATATAGAATATCCCTCATGTTTAAGACTCACTTATTAGAGGCTGGATGCCCAATATAGGAGTGTTCAAGGGGGTGCCTTGCGAAGTGACTGGATTGTGAGGTTTTAATCATATCAATGGGTTAATCTATTGATTAGTTCATAATTTCATAAATTATTCAAAAGTGGGGCTTAGTTGGAGGAAGTAAGTCACTGGAGCCATGCCGTGGAAGGGTATACTGTATCCTTCTCCTGCCCTGTCTTGTTCTAAAAAGTGCTTTAAAAATTCATGTGCCTCTCCCAATTCTCTTGCCCTTTGGCAGAAGATGTGAACGTGATGTGTTAAGATTGTGGAGACTCGCTTCATGGAAGATAGTCACTCAGTAAAGCTACATAACTTGCACTGATATTTGCATGAGTGAAAAATCACTATTGTGATAAATTAGAATTAAGGTAAGATAATCCACACTGGATCTCCTTTGTATTTCTGGATTCTCATCATGTGCATAGTCAACTTCACCAAAGTTTGCAGTTTTTGTGAAAAATGGTACCCCTTCACGAGAACCAAATAAAACAGCTTGTGGGTGTCTTAGCACAGTTATGCTGTCATAGCAGAAAGTCATAGACTGTGAGATTTACAAACAATAGAAATGTATTTCTCACTGATCAGGAGGTTGGAAAGTCCCAGATCAAGTTGCTGTTCTGGTAACAACCTCTGTCTGCTTGAAGATGATGCCTTGTTGCTGCATTCTTTGGATAGAAGGAATGTTATAGTCCCTAAAGGTGGAAAAAAAAAAAAAAAACAGGGGGCAAGAGCATTCTCTTCAACCTCAGCCCTTTTATACTAAGGGTACTAATCCCATTCTTGAGGGCAAAACACTCATGACTTAATAACCGACCAAACACCATATCTCATTAGACTGTTGCATTGGGAATTAAGTTTCAACATGAAAGTTAGAGGTAACACCTTAACTTAAAATAAAGCTTTGGGGAATTAAATAAAAAAGTGGATATGCTATACTCAAAAATATCAAAGTTTAGAGTGATTTAACAAGTATGAATTTTCTTAAGAATGCTTTAATTTATTTAGTCATATGTCTTTTTTATAAACTAGAAATTTGTGTAAAATAAAAACTCATTGGATAAACACCGCAATTATTATCCCTCAAGCATCTGAAGTTTGGCTGGTGGTTGGTTGACCTAAGAAATTTTAATCTGTATTTGTGTCTTCCTCTTTAGTCCAGTGAGTAAGAAGTTGAGATCATTTTTTTTATGGTGACAAGATAGGTACATGAGAGGAAATGAACATGGATTGGGCAGCCTCACATGTAGGACCAGACAAACATGCTATCGTTTCCGTCCTCTTGCCACCAGCCAAAGTAAAGTTACATACCCAAATCCAAAGTCAAATGCTGGAGAAATGCATTCTATCTCTGAAAAAGCCACAGGAGTGGTATGGATCTAAGAAAGGAAAAGATTTGGGATCCTTTGAGGTACTTCATATTATAGGAACTCATAAAGGCCTCAGAAGATTTGCCTATGCAGAGACAATACTGTACTATGAAATCAAAGACAACTAACCACAACTTTCAGAATTTTTATTTTGGAAGTTTAAAATCCACAAGTGTCTCTCTCAAGCTCGCCAGCCTTCTCAGTCCACCAGCATACTCTATGAACATTATGGACACAGGAATGCTTCAGCCGTCACAGATCAGGACCATGTCTTTATTTACCCTGATGACAAGCAAGAAGATGTAAATAGGCCATAAGGAAAGCTGCTATTTCATTTGCACTACTTCATTTGTTTTTGTATTTATGAGATATATGGCCTGGGAAAGCCATAAATAAGAGGCTAGGAACAGCTTGAGGGGCTGGTGATGGAATCACAAATCACCAGTTACATCTTCATCAGGATCCTGAAGAAGAACCTTTATGATCGCCAAATTATATTTATCTCTGTTGAGGCTACACACTTTATATTTCACAAAGTAAACTAAGTGACCTCAACTTCTCCAAAATTTCTATGATGGTTTGTATCAATCAGCCCAAATCCAGCTAAAGTGGCTCTTATTTTACATCTTGTTCAAAGCAAAATTGGCCACAGTGGTGTTTTGCTTTGTGTGTGTTTGTGTCATTTTTCTGTTTTCATCTTAAGAAGCCCAAGAAAAGCAGAATGCAATAAGGAATTAAGCCTCGTTAACCTGTTTCCCTGATATAAATTCTTACAGTTGGTTCTCTTCATGATTATAGCTCAAAGTGGGACGATATGGGACGTAAAGGCATCATCCCTAAATCATCTCATGTAAAATGAACCTACCCTTGCTTGAAACTAATTTACTTACTTTACCTTCTCCTTAAAAAAGTGTCTTAAGACTATTGAGCCAATGGTGGGGATTTTATAGGATGAGGCCCTTACTTTTGGAAAGACAAGGTTGGATGGTAAAAGGCTCGATCTGGTAGAAGTAAGGAGGCCAAGGATCTCAACAGATAGGACCCGCATGTTCACCACCAGCGAACACAGAGACAAGAGAGGATAGACTCGGGATACGGAAGCATGACAAATAAACAAAAATCTGCTGAAGATGCAGACAATTTTCCTTTTTTCACTGCGCTCATGAGGCCTCATCCTGAAAACTTTGTTCATGCCAGTCGCCAGCACTTATTGAGTTGCTGCTCTAAGGTGCCATCTGTTCTAAGTGTGTTATATGCCTGACCTCATTTTTTATTCACAGCTACTATTATTGTGCCATTTTCAGATTAGAAAACTGAATCTTGAGAGAGTGTGAGTGACTTGCTCAAAGTCACATGGCTAGTATTAGTGGCAATGCATCTGGAGGCGAGGCTGGAGCAAAGATTTAACAACAGCAGTAGACACTTATCACTAAAATGTGACCTCTGATCTCTTTCCTTAATTTTCCTTCCTTAATTCTCTTTAAAGAAATGAACTGACCCAGGCATCAGGGTGCTAAGAAAAAAAAAATAGAAAAAAATAACAGATGTAGCAACAAAAGAAATATCAAACAATGAGAGAAAAAAATCCTTGGTGTTGTGACATAACACCTGTAGTTTGGCCATGAAGCTGACATTTAGTTATTATAAAGAAAGCACAGATCTTGTGGACCCCCAAGCCACAAAGTAGAAGACAAAGAAGAGGTCCAGAAATCCACTTTCTAACAACAGTCATAAAAGTCTAGGGTCCCACACCCACAGAGAGACAGGAAGGCAGGCTTTGCTACCCCCTGCCATCGCTGTCCTATTAGACTACAGTTCACTGTTCTGCCTGCATCTCCTTGGTGTGCCCATTTTCTTGCACCCCTTCATCTTTCTACAAAAATAATCTGCAGCGCCCTGCCTATGAGCTCTTTCCAGCTACAGGCGCATGTTCTGCTATACTCAAAATATCCTAGAAGCCCAGAGATTTATTTTGTCCATGAGTAGCTCCTAGCCAAGGAAAGAAGTCAAGTGAAAGAAATTTTTTAAAAAATACAACTTCTCCCTTTCCTTTAAAAAACACCTCCATGAATTTTTATCTGTTTTTTTTTCCTTTTTCTCATTCTGAAGTGTCACCATATATGCTTGGGGAATCCTTAATGGGATTGACTAATCTGTAGTAACAAGTAACCCTAACTCTCGGCAACTTGAAATAAAAATCTCAGTATTTAACCACAACAGAGAGTTCTCATTCATGCAAAGATGCATGTGAGTTGATGGCTTTCCTTCCATGCAGTGAGGAAGGATTCCATCTCGAGGACCCATAATTTCAATACATAACTTCCACGCTCTTGCCCAAAAGGAGAAGAGAAACACGGGAGGCACTGGGGCTTCTCACTACCTCTGCCTGCAGGGGCTTTGTCTCTCCAGCTTTTGCGCCAATGTGACGATGCTCTTTTGACAATGCTCAGTAGCTTTCCAGGAAGCCAAGAGATGAATCCACGGCAGAATTCACAGAAACTCAAATAAGGAGCCGCTCCTCTCCACACCTAGGTGATGAGTGTGGGATGGTGCCTACCCACAGAATTGAGGTTACTTGCCCTGCCCAAAGCCCTTTCGGTTGCACGATGCATGTGACCTGTAAAGAAGCCAGACAGCTCCCCAAGAATGACAGTAGATGACAGAGAACTCACTGAGGCAGTGTCCTGCCTGTGCTGCCACACCCAACACTGCTCTTCTGATGGAACAATTGGTACAAGCAAGTGCCCCATGAATAATTTTTCTTGGGGAGATAGGAACACCAATGTCGGTCAATTCACCCTGCATACGGCACAGCAGACGGGTCAAAGCTATGATTACACCAACATCCAATTTGGCAAACCAATGAGCTCACTGGAGTTACTTACAGGAGTATGGGTGAGAGTGACCTCCAGAGGTTAGGTAAGGGGCTATTTACAGGATCATGGGTGAGAAGGTCATTTACAAGCTCAGGGTACTATAGGTGACTCAAAACAGCCACTTCAATGAGAAACATACCCTTGCATAGATCCAGTGAAGGGAATGCTACGGAATGCATTAGCAAGGTCCAATTCAGCGTGGAAAGACTCCAGTACTTGTAATGACTGCACAAATGTCCAACTTGGTGAAGCAGAGTTAATTGAGGTCACTTGTAGGAGTATGGGTGAGGGGTTACCTACAAAAGTATAGAATGAAAGGTTACCTAAAGGAGCAAGGGAGAGGGGTTATTCTGTGAACACTGGCTGACTCTTCTACCACCCTTCCTCTCTGCAATCAGGCCATTCAGGAGAAGTCCTTATGAAGATTTGCACAGCTCCTCCTGTCCCTTCTGAGAATAAATTACTTTAGCCATACCTTCTTTATGCTTCTACCGTGATTGATACACATCTCTAATTTTGGCTTCTCACATTACCATCTAATTTTGCTCTTTCATTATTTTATGAGCCCCACAAAGGAAAAAAGTGTTTGTTTTTCTAGCCCCTATGACAGTACCAACAAAGTAGGCAGCATTTATGTGTGTTGAGTGTATGAATGAATGAATGATGTTTCACAAGTGGCTTTGACCTTGTGAGTTTCCTACCTTATCTGTTCACTAGGGCATGCAATGGACATCTCCAAGAAGCCACCCTTGATTCTTTGATGTGAAAATGCTCCTTGACTACATTTTTCCTTCCAGGAATGGCAAGGAACCAAAGTCAGGAAAAAAGCAGATAACAGTAAAACCCAGGATCAGGAGCCTTGAATGAGTGCTGCAGGACTCAGATGCCAAATATGGGTCAGCAATAAAAATTGGACCTCCGGGCATTAGCACTCTCTCCGGGCTGCCTGCACTGCCCACTCCCCCTACTCCCACCAAACACACAATGTGCCCAGCTGAAAGCCCCTAAGGCAGCTGGCATTTCCAAGCCCAGAATCCAAAACTTCCTAAGAAGAGATGAGCTGAGCTGAGCTGATCCCTAACTGGCAAAAATAAATGAAGGAAAAGGAGATTTCTCAGCTGAGGAGCCTCTGAGAAAAGAGAAAAATTAAGCTTCCTAAAATTCACCGCTCTTGCCATATGCTATGACTTCGCCATTCATACCAGCAATTGTGGGAATTTCAGATTCTGAATATAAAATTGAGAAATTAACGAAGAGTTTAAAAATAAGTCTTGACTCAGAGCAGAGCCCTTGTTAATGTTCTTCAAGCCCTGTGCAAATCAATGCCCCAGCAAAGTCCTGTGCTTTTTTGGACAGTTCTTACCAAGAAGCAGACGCTTGCTGCCCTTGTGCAATTTTGTGACCACCGACCTTGCTACCCTTGTGACATCAGACCTGATGCTCTGCAGGAGTAGCTGCTTATGCCAAGAATCAAAATGGATTGTGCCAGGACCAGAGCTGAGCCTAGATGTAGAGAATGGGGCAGGGAGGAGTAGGGCAGGAAATTAAATCTGGGTGGTGCTTTGGTGCTTTGGACTAGGCAAGCCACCTGCTGAGTGTGTGCAGCCTGTGACTATGCAGCAGAATTGAGCTACCCCAACTGGTGCACGACACCATGTTGGCAGCCTGGCCCATGCTGATATTGCACTGTTCTCCATGAGCAGTCTTTCTGCTGTACTGCTCTCCTGCAACCAGGCTCCTATTTGACTCTTTAGGCACAAGCCCTAGATCTTTCCAGGCCCCCTAGTCAAAGTCGTAAATGGCATGATGATCAGGGACATATAAGGACTAGGCTCTTCTCTGTACTCAGAGCATTCAGCCCAGGTGGCATCATCCTCAACATTGGTTACTTAATGTGCAGGCTGTAGCACAAAGTGAAAAGACAGGACTCAAGTAAAGGTGATTTGGAATTCCAAGGCGCTAGCAACAGAAGATCCCTCTCAGAATGGAGCTGTGTGATTGTGCAGGTTGAGGTCCTTGACGTTGGCCCCGACTGCTGACCTTTCTTGATTCGAAGCACTAATGGAGAACTTACAACACGTCGAAGTGTGGAGTACTCCTGACAAAGACGCAGGAACAGGAGTCATGCTTTCCTGGTTTGAAGTAAAGTCCTGGGCCACGATTACAGAGTTAAGGGGCAAGATTCAGTAATATACTACAATTCATCTCCAAATCCCCAAACATCAAGAAATTCTTGATAGGAAATGGGCAAATATTCTAAAAGGCACTTACCCAGTAATATCACAGTCACTGAGCTGCCAAAAATAATGTTTATGAGGTCCGTCTTATTACACTAGGGAAAATTATTGCAATACAATTTCAAGTGACTCAAATATAATCACAATTATGTAACTAGCATGCACAGAGAAGTACCAGTTTTAAACAGAAGTGTAATTTCAACAATAGGTACTCTTGGCTGGATATGAGGGATATTTATCGTCTTCTTATATTTTTCTATAACTCAAATTTTCTCCAATAAACAAAAATAAATTTTGTAAGAAAAACAAAACTTCTGGAATTTTGGTGAACTATAACAACAAACTGTAATATGTGTGGTACTTTAAGACTTCTTAATTCTGATGAATCGTAGAAATATTTTATTATGAAGCGTTATAAGAAGTGGACTCTATTATTCCACACATTCATTAATTTCTAAATGGTGGGGAAGCAACAATGTTATTTTACATATTACTGACTTTTACAACCCGTTTTGACACAATAATAGTAAGCACTACAATAAAATCCATATTTAGAGTTCTTACCAAACCAACTTATCTAATGTCAATTTACCTTCTTTTGTCTCTTGGTAGGGACCATGTCACCACTCTATATGTGACCGCTAATAAAATTGAGAAACTGGAATACAGATGTCTGGATACAGGTTGTTCTTTAGTGCAGTCAAGTGATTTTGATGCCCTTTGCTGGCATCTTGGAAGGGAAGTATAAGAAATAACTTTTAATGAGACCTATTTGCTTTATGTAAGGACAGTGAGGACTAGGTCTTAATTAGGAAAACCCTTGAGATTCATTTCCCTCAAGTATCCATTAAAAATATCATTTCTTTTGTCTTATGGATGCTTTGACCACAGAAAGAAAGAAATTTCCCTTTTGCTTGCTTTGGCTTCTAGGAAACTCAAAGACAATTTTATATTAATAGTTCATACTAATAAATGCATGATTTATGTCACTTGTTTTGTTCACTAGCCTTACACTTAGTTCCCACTGATTCTCTTCCCTTCAGTTTTTCTTAGTTCCAGTTTTCTCACCACTTAGCTCTTATCGTATATATTTTATGAACCACCTCAACATAATTTAGGAAAAAAAATGAAGCTTTCCTTGAACTTGCTGTGCCCTTAAAACATAGGAGCACTTTCATTCTGCAATTCTCTATTGACAACTGTTTTACAACATGCCCGCCTCTCCCACTGGATGGTACTTCTTAGGAACATAAACTATGTTATACTATATGGCATCTGGTGTACAGTAAGCAATTTGAAAATGTTTGAGTGATTTCTTCACACAAGAATGAGAGAGTGCCTTGGAAGTGATTGAAAAATGAGCAAAAGTGACTTGCATTGTAGTATTCATTACACGTGACAGTTTGCTTTAAAATATTGTGATAATCTGTTATCATATGATAGCTCCATGAAAAACAGGATAACATTTTAACATCAGATTTTTCAGTGCGATCCACCACGTCTCGTTCTGCAGAATGACTGACTGTAAACATGTCTGACGCCCTTCATTCATTTTGAATGCAAACATGTAGCTCCAGGAGGCAGGTCCCATTGAATCAGCTGTCAACTGAAGGATCTGTTCTTCAAACCACAAAATCCTTAAGCAAAATGTTTTAATGTTTGAATACATACAAAACAAGAGAATCATTTCTAAGAGGAAACTAGGATGGTTGACCGGGACAGATCACATGCAGAAACTCCCGAGTGACCATAAAAGATGTGGCTGAAGCACGTGTTACATCGAAGGTTTCTGAGCCCTCTAGATTATAGAACAGTTTCCGCAGTCTTAATACAGTAATAACAAGTGCTACATTGGTGTAGGACTCTATAGCCTCTCACACTTTTTAACCAGGTGGCTAATAATGCACAATTGATTGCCATTTTGTAAACATTCTTTATGTGCCAAGCACTGGAGTAAGCACTTAGCAAATATTTAACAATATGGAAATTGATAATCGCTCCTTCCCCTTCCTGCAAAGAGGGGTATGTCCCAGAAAGCTTATGTGCTGAGAGAAAAAGACAGGCATGAATAAAGACGAAACAGAGGAAGACTTAGAGGGACGGTGTGAACAGGTGGCAAGCCTGAACAGTGCCAGGGCCGAGGGGCTCCAGCAAAGTCCATCATTCTAAAATGAGAGGAAAGAGCCTGGAAAGATGTGATCGCTGCCATGAGGAAACAGAAGTGTTGAAATGTGAGTTAGAGAATTCGGTGGTGTGATGTGCAATGTAATCCCTCCCATGAAATCTGCAGTAAGTGTGCGAGGTGTCCCATAAAGAGGAAGCACAAGCGAGGTACGTGTGGGAAGTGTGAACAGTGAAACGTGCCTGGCTCACATACTTGGTCTCTTTCATTTCTGTCTTTGTAAGATTCATGACTGTAGGCTAGGTGTCAGTCACCAACAGCTCCTGGACCAAGTCTGGCCAGCGTGGTTAAAAACAATTTCAACATACCCCACCTATCTGTGGCAAGTGTTCATTGTGGATGCTTTCACACTGCAGCAGAGGTGAATAATTGGGAAAGAGTTTGTCTGGCCTCCAAATCCCATAATATTTGCTATCTGCTCCCTGACAAAAGTTTACTGACCCCTGGTCTCAATTCCTAAATAAGGAAAATAGGATGAATGAAAGAGAAAATATTATATCAGTTAGGCTAATAGTTTGGGAGAAATTTAGAGCAAGTTAACTTGAGCTTAAGATGTATTCACTGTTTCCTGGGCCAAGTTTTAACTGTACAATGCATCAATAACACATGTTTCACAGTTATCAAAAGGATCAAATGTAAAAATAATTTTAAAACATGCTTTTTAATTCACAAATACCAGAGAAATATCTGATATTTATGATGATGGCTCAAAGGCGATAACATTATAAATAATAAATGGTACAGAAGCATCAGTCTCTCTTCATCTTACTCATAAGTACATTTATAAGGAATTGATTTGGTACCAAGATCCTTCCCCAATGGATACCAAATACTTAAGGATGTTCAAGTCCCTTGTATAAAACAGGGTAGTGTCTTAGTTGCTTTCTTATTGGTGTGACATCCACGACTTAAGATAAGAAAGATTTATTTTAGCTCACAGTTTCAGAAGTTCTCAGTTAATTCAGGGGAAGCCAGCAATGACAGAAGCCCACGGCAGAGTCCTAGCTATTCATAACGTGGCAGACAGGAGGAAGAGTAGAGCTAACACATATACTTCCAGATCCTGCCCCTTCTGAGCCAAGCTGCCGTGTTCCTTCCCTTTCAAGTCAAGCCTCAGAGTTCCATTCCTTCTGGGTTAAGCCCTGGTGACCTGCCCCTTCACATGCCCAGAAATGTCCCATATGCCCACAATCTATCACAGTAATCTAGGATATGCCTCTAATCTACCACATATCAGTATTTCTCCTCTGCTGGCCAGAACTCACTTCTCAACAGCCGATGGTTCCGTAGGTACTCCACAACATCCAAACACATAAGGCTTTTGGGAAACAGACTAGATCCAACCAATAAGATGTCGTATTTAATAATCTTTGTCACCTCTAAAATGCTTTTAAAACTTAACACAATGTTAATATTACGTAAATAGTTGTTCTATTTTTTAGGGCATGACTGTCTGACTTTTGATTTACCTGGGCTGCAGTGAGTAAAGAAAAATTTTCTTGGGCCGTACAATGTCCTGGGCCATATAAAATATAGCTGATGCACATAAACAATACAACTTCCTTTGTGTATTTTTATTACAACACTAAAACGAAATAACAGAAGATAAATTTTAATAATTAAATGAAAAAAGTATGTAACTAATAATAACAATATGCACCTGTCTTCTCAGGTGCACACATGGTTAGGTAAATTTAAATATTATTATAAGTAATCATTCTTTCCTCTCCAACCTGAACAAAGACATGTATCATCTGATATTTGCATGTGGATTTCACAGATTGAGTGTGGTAGGCAAGGTGATGGAGTTAGCACTGTACTGTGCCATTCCCAACACAGTGCTCAGTTATTATCGACACATAACACTCCTACAGCACAGGACAGAGTCTTGAACAATATAGCTCAAAATCCCATAGTAATGTCAAAAGTTTGTGATTTGTGGGGCTGCATTGTTTGATACCCAAGACCTCAGGTGGCCAATGGGTTAAGGGTTGGACATGCCTGGTAAAGTTTGTACTCAGGAACCCTGCAATAAACTTACCCCCAAAAAAAATCAAAAAATGTTTCATCATGTTTTGAAAAAGGTCACGAATTCATATTGGGCTTCATTCAGACTATTCTGGGTCATATTGTGGCCCATGGGCTGCAGGTTGGAAAAGCCTAGTTAGGGAATAATGACAAGAAAAAAGCCTGTTTATGTTCAGTACAGATGGATATTTATTTTCTAAGTATTTTTGATCCATAATTAGTTGAATCCAAGGCTGTGGAACCCATGGACACTTGGGGTAAACTATGTGTCAGTATCAATATAGATTATAAATGTCTCATGCCACAAAATTCTTGGACAGAGAGGGACTGAGAAACGTGCTCTGTGAGGGTGTGTAAAAGGCACTTTGTTTTCTGACTAGACATAACAGTATGGCGCTTCTTGTCTTCACATTTCCTATCTAGAGTTTACTTGGACATACCTGCTATGGGCCTTTCCGCTTCTATGAACCTCATGAGCTGTGACATTTGTTCGCATACAGGAGATTCGCCAGGCTAAAGAGTAAACATGGGGAGGCAATGCAACCATCACAATGGAAGGCTGTGTGCAAGCAGAGAAAATGCAGCCATGACAGTGACGTAACCAGATGAAGACCAACAGCAGTTTAGTTTCAACGAATAAAGGATGTTCATAAAATCTTTGGTTATTTTTTTTTCACCTTTTGAAGTTTAAGTTGTGGAGGCGTGTGTGCCAATGCTGCTTGAAAGCAAACTCACAGACACTTTTAGAATAAGAATATATCTCATCCTGACCTCCAATCACGTACCGTGAAGCTGGATATTCAGCTCACTCCTTGAGTCCCTTGAGGATCAGCTGCCTGAACCCTTTGGCTGCAGAGTTTGGGAATACGCAAAAATAGAATTTCCATTCTACCACGTATCAGTTAATTCTCCTCTTCTTGGACTCTGGTGATTGAGTTTACTCCACAAAGTCAAAACAGAAACAAAAACTTTTCTTATTTTGCCTCATTACCTTTCCCTCATTAAAAAATGGAATATAAAAATACCTTATCAGTGCTCCAGAAAGAAAATGTTGGAAAGCAGATTCTGATTTAATGTACACTAATTTAAGATGTACACTTAAATCTAATTGACACCATTTAGGACATTTTGGGTATATTTTTGCTAAAAGTTAATACAATGGTAAGTTCATTACCATACAACAAGGACCTAAAATAAAAATGCCATTTATATACAAAGCAGCTCAAAATTTATTAAATGCTTCAAATAGTCAAAACATCCATTGTTTTTCTAGATTTTTGACACTTTTTCAAAAAAGAACTTGAAATTAATGCAACAAAGTCATTAAATTTCTTCAATAAAGAAATAGAATTCTATTACATCAACAAAGTCTTTAATACGCTTCCATAAAGTGTGTTAGAACGAGTGAACAAGTGGACAATCAGTGGATCTACCATTGGCTAAATGACATGTAAGGGCTTGTTTATTAAAGTTTCAGGTAGCTGAAAGAGATAATTACACACTTCCACACAGCCCTCCAGTTTCACTGTTGCCTATTTGCTCATGAAAGACACCGGTTTCCTGGTTGAGTTGCCATTAATGACCCCCATTTCAGGAAGCGTCATTCAAGTAGAGGTGAGAGCGTCAGGCCCTTCACCCTTCTGGTTAAGAGCAGATGGTCTTCATTTCACAAATGACACAGACTTCAATGGCCTAGTCATCTAGCAGTCATCACAGCAATGAAAGTTATGATCCTTTGTTAATTGAAATTGAAAAAGGATAAACTAAAGTTTTATTGATGGAGTTTTAAATGCTATTCAGAGCGCTCCCGGCATACCTTTGATCTAAGGCATTAGAGGTTACAAAAAAGTCTAACAGATTTTCAGGAATCTCTATGCTATGACAGAAATGTGGTGAATGTTTAGATTTTTCAAAATGACACTAAAAGACACATTGCCATAAACTATTATTAACCCTCTTCAAAATGTGCCCCCTTCTCTTGAACATACTTTGAATATTGTTCTTGCTGCTTTCTGAAGCAGTTCTGGAAGTTCTGTTTCACAAATATCTTTAGTTATGAGTCACAGCTGCTCTAATGTCCTGAATTAATTCAAAATGTTTGCTTTTCATGGTCACTTTGACTTTGGTACAGAGGGTTCGCACAGTCCCACATCTAGTGAGTAAGATGGATATGGAAAAACCATAGGTTTTTAGCATTCTGTTTTTCATTGGATGACAATGATATTCACTATATTTTTTTAAAGCATAACTGGTAAAGACACTCACAAAAGACTTCCAGAACTGTTTCACAAAGTGTCAATAACAACAGGAGAAGTGTGTTAATGGCAATGTTTTTTGTTGTAATACATTTTTAAAATTTAAATATTCACCATATATTTTTGATCATACCTCATACATTTGTAATTATCAGGATGGATTCAAAATTTTATCTTACAATTATCTTTCTTGGTGTACTCTTTCATATGGAGAGAGGAAAGACTTATTACTCTATCAAAATAAATTTTGGATACAGAATCATCTTTTAATAGTGCTTATTAGAAAAATATGAGAATTACTAAGGATTCAGACTTCTAAACCTACTTGCACTAACCAATCAAATCAAAAGTTCTAGGTAGTTGGATCTCAGTCATTTTTGTTTTTAATGATGATTCCAAGGGATTGTTTTTTAGTTAGTTCAACACCAGACTGTACATTTCAAACAACACTAAATTACACATCCTCTTCACAAAGGACTGACCTTGTGCTTTTGAAAAAAAAAATTAATGGCTTATGGAAAAAACAAAACCCACAAATTAAAAATAAGTACATGAGACCTCTAGAAATGAGAATATATATTTTTATGAAGGTGTATAATAGATAAAACTGAGCTCATGCTCTCGAGTAGGATGATATGCCATGAAAAGAGGTCAATTCTCTCCAAATGTAATACTAATTATTATTCTAAAATATATACTTAAAGCCACTAATTCAACATTGAAAAGGAAAAGAAAATATAATGAGGAAGGTTGACTCTACCAAATATTAAGGTACATAACAAAAACCCAATTGAAACTAACACAGTGGTCCTATAACAAGATATCAATAGGTCCATGGAAGGTAACGGGGAGGTGAAAGAGAGAAGTGTACTTGTACAACCGAACTGAGAGAGGCTACTACTCGCATAGTAGACAGTAATGGGAACCTGGCTTATAGCATATCAAAACAAATGAACCTGGCTCCGTACCTACCACCACATGCAAGTCAAACCTCAGGCAGGTTAATATTCTAGCTATGAAAGGTAGAAGCACAGACTGAGCAATGTCAGAAAATAGCTTTGGGATCTATTGGAGGAAAAGGCTTCTTAAATAAACCCAAACAGCACAAGATACCAGGACAAAATTGATTAATTTAATCTTATCAAACTTAAGTATATCAGTTCAAGGAAGAAATTAAGGGCAAAGTTAATAGACACACGAGACCCTAGGTGAATACATTTGTGTCACTTAAAACTGTCAAAGTGCTAGGATGTAGATGTGTTTGAGAAACAAGAAGAGGAGATCATATAACAAAAAGGAAATTATAAATCCCAACAGAAAAAAAAATGATCCAAAAAGACAAATAGGCAATCATTAGAAAAGAAAACATGGAGTCTGGTAAACACACAAGGAGAAGCTCAAACTAATTAATAATTAGGGGAAGATGAATTATGAGATGTCACATTATACCATGAGACTGATAAAAATTAGTAACCACGCTTATGGTAAATGCTGTGGATGTGAAGCTACAGGAATTCTCGCAGAGCCAACACTCCATGCGCCGAACGGCTGGAAAGTCACGCGCTCATACATGACCAAGTGAAGTTCAGGCATATCCTACATCCCAGCCTCTGGGCTGGTTCCCAGGAAATTTCCACACGGGTCAGTAAGGACACGTACACAAAAAACATCAACATAGTGTCGCTTATGGTATAAGGAAACTAGAAGCGATACCCAACACAAGGAGAAATCCCATGGGGAATTTCGTGTGGTAGGTAGCTCAAACCAACAGGCAGATATGCATACTCAAAAGCCATGTGGAAAGTCGTGAAAAACAGCGGTGAGCAAGAAGAGAAAAACAGAATGAGACCTAAAGCACAGTAGCAGACATGTGAATTTATGATCCATAGAAATGCAGCAATTTTTGAAAAATGACTATTACGGGTATATGAAGGGAACATGGAGATAAGAAAGGAGCAGCTGGGGTGAGGCGAGGTTTCCCTAAGTACTTAGTGTGTCAGAAGTGCTCTGGGGGGGTCTCTGGCAGAAGGGAAGTGGTGAGCTACCGCGGGGATAACAGAAGAATAAAAGGAAGAGATTCAGCCCTACTAGTGTTTTAAAAAATTGCTAAATCCAAAGTGCTGCGTATTTAAACAAGCTCTGTGTCAGAAGAAGCGGGATCCAAAGCATCTGAATTGCTGTTTGGCCTAAGCAGCCGCCAAGAGGAAACATTAATATTAAGTTGCAGCCGGTACCCAGGTTGAGAGAAGCCACCCAGGTCTGTACGGTCCTCAAGCTGACCCCTGGTTCACCCGGCATCCTCGGGGACTTATCTGAAATTCTTTCCCCCGAGGCCTTAAAATTGCATCCTTATCTTTCATCCCTCTGTTTGTCTGTGAATAAATATATACATTATTCTTGTTCTTTTAATTCTGTAACCTCTTCAGAGCAGTTAAAAATTATGTTAAAAACTCATTAACTTTGACGAGATATTGATGATGCCAGCGGTTAATTACGAGCCAGCTGGTGTTGTGGCAAGAATTAAAAAGTTAGACATTGGAAGTTTGTTTTAAAAAAAAAATCCCCATTGCATTCACTTAAGGGATTGTTCACACAGCGTCCCCGGGGATGACCTTCCAACCCAGGTCCACGGGAGATCTGCGGACCCACAGGTCGTGCTGCTCCCCTACTCCCTTACAGTACTGGTGTCTTCCAGTGGAGAGAATAAAAAAGTAAGGGCTATACATTCCTACGCTTCATGGTGTTAATTGATTGCAAGCTGGGGTCAGAAAGACATTTCTCCCCACGGAGTACTCCTCCACGATTTAGAGGCACTGTGGGGGTTCTGCCATGCCTGAAAAGCATTAAGCAGTGGTCACTGTCAAGTACAAAATAGCAAAATTTAGTGTGCTTTTGGTCTGCGCTCACAAGGGAAGCCTGAAAGGTAAGGAGTCTGCTTCCTTTTAGGAGTGAGAGGGTTTTTTTTTTTTTTTTCATGAGCCTGTCACCCAAAGAAGGCTTTCCTTTTGTAGCCCAAAGAGGTATTTTTTAAAAAGAGAAAATATTTGGCAAGTCATCTTTTCAAAGGAAGAAAAACTTAACCAGAAGAAAAAGTTTACCTCTTCCGAAAGACCTCAGATTCATAGTACAAAGGGTATATGATCTGCAAGATAGTCCACAGACACGGTACGCTGATGCTGGGGCCCTCGGATCTCCCAGAAGCAAGGAGCGTCCTGACTGGCTCACTGGGCCTGGGCAGGTGAGCTGTAGTGTGGAACACTCCGCAGGCTTCAGTCCCGCATCTGCGATGTGGGCACCACACCCGTACTTGCCTGTTCAGCTTTGCAATAATCAAATGCAATCGTGTGCCCAGAATACTTAGTACCATTCAGGGAACATAGGAAACACAGAAGATATGTTCCTGATTTACTTCCTGGGTAGACAAAAGAGGACAGGACCCAGAATCCAGCTGCAGAGGGTCTATCCTTAGCTTTGTCAATTTTTTCCAGTAACATGGTCAAGCTAGTCAGGTCTCCTTAACGTTCAACCTCATCATCAATCAAAGAAGAACAAAAATAGGACATACCTTATGGTGTTGGGTTAGGGTTAAATGAAAGATTCCACAAGAAGCATTAGGATGTTGTGCACAGAGCTATCCCTCCCTAGTGAAACGCTGTCGCTTCCCGCCATTATTACTACTCTTGCTATGCCAATAACCCCTTTATTGATACTGATGGCAGCCTGCAAAACCTAAACCCTTTGTAGAACATTGTAACCTACACAGAAAAGTGAATGTGGGTAGAAAGTTAAAATCACTTTCTCCAAAGCTCTGGGAATCACCATGTCACAAAGAGAACTCTAACTTTTAGCACTTTCTGTTCCTACTAGCCTGGTTGAGCTCTGGTTAAGCAGTGATGTATCTACAGAATCTTTCCGCCCAAGCCTCACCTGGCAAGGAGATGGGCAGCTGTGCCCTGTGCTGTGCATTTTTTTTATTAACCATCACTGACCTTGCCATCTCTCTCCCCTTCTGGCTCGCACTTCCTGGGCCACAGGTGGCACAGCCTGTGGTCTAGCTGCACACCTCCGAGTGGACTGGGCCACAGTCAAAAATCAATTAGTATTGTTCACTCCATCCCTTTTTATGAGAAGCACAGTAACCAAGATGGTTTTCGTGTCCTGATTCTCATGAAGCTCTTTATTTTATAGGCCTGCTCTCTACGTTGTATGGCTTTATTCTGTTCCAGAAAACTACTCATCTTTTACTGAAATTCAACATAAAAAGGGTTTTCTTTTCTCCTGCAAATCAAAACGTTCAGCCCAAGTTGTTCTGATCTTGACCTTCGTCATTTCTGTGAAAATAAACCTTCCAAACTCATCTCAGAACATTTGTTTTTTACTGTACCTATTCCATATGGCGACTCTCTCCTAATGTTATATGTTTCATCTTGAGAAACCGAGGGAGGTGGGTTTGTGTGGGAAATGCCATGTAAAGGGAAGCTTAGTATATGTAAATGCTAATTAGTTTGACACAATGGGACAAATACTAGACCAAAAGTTGTATTTGTTTCCTCAGAGGTCATAGAAATTCTCTGATTTCTCATTAAAGACTTTTATAATCTCTAATTAACTAAATGTATTGAAACACAAATGATCTGTATCTAAACTCAGGAATAAAAAAATCACAAAGTGGCTGGTTGAAATATCAACCTAAATTCTTCCCAAATCTATTCTCACAATTAATTGACTATGTTTTGTGTTTTTTTTTAAATGTGAACAGTTATTACTTTTATAACCAGAAAAACTCTCCATGGGTGAAAATAAAAGATGTAGGCAAATGCCCTCCTACTCTATGCTTCCCTCCTCCCACCTTTTCTGTGCATTGGTGAGCGATTGCTGACAGGGGCCGTGCCCGACTGCTGGTGTCACGGGCTGGATTTCGGGAGGCTTACAATATAATCTTCCTGCCAAGCATCTGATACCACATTCTTAGCTTACTTTTTGGGGTCTCATGTTTTTGCATTCCAACTCTTGACTCATTGTATGTGTGTATGCACACTTTGTTCCAGACTGTCTGTCAGAGGAACACGTCTTTCTAAATGAAGAAAAGTGTTTCTGCTGAATGCCAAGATCATAAGAGGAATCATAGTGTGGAGTTGCTGTTTCTGTGGCTAATTGCTTTAAAGACAAAAGTCAAGGGCAAATGTAGTTCCAACAAAAGCTTCGGTAGTATGTACATCACCTTGTTCATTTTAAATTATCATGGCCTGCATTTTGCCAACTTTTGATGAAGGTGACAAATCTTGGCTGAGAAAAGAAATTTAGCGATGTGTCAGACCCATCAATAAGCTCTAAGGGAAAGTAATTCATTTTTAATGGAAATTCTGTTTACAAAATAGAGTAGGTATATAACTAAACTCTAAGAGGAGATAACTCACTCTGGCAAATAGGCTGCATACCTAATAGAGTAAAATAAAACTGAAGCAGAACACATTGTACTTACTGAAATGAAGTACACGCAACATTTTATAGTTACTACAACAGTAATTTTACATCATACAGAAGCTTTCACGTTCTGTCTTGATTTAGATTCAAGAAGCAGGAGAAAGAAAAGTTGGGTAAGATGGAAGCATAATATTAAGTAAAGTTTTATGCTTATTTTTTTGAAAAATCTTTAGACCAATACCAGGCCCTTTTAGTCCTCAAAATTGATTGGATTTTTGTCAACTTTCAGCCTCCATTGGCCTAGTCACTCCTTCTTGATAAATTTGGCGCATGTCCCACAACAGATATTGTTAAGACCTTTGTGCTTCTTTCATTTCTACTCTTTGTGTTCTGCCATCATTCAATAGGCAAGTAGTATTATTTCTAGCACATCAACACACACACACACACACACACACACACACTCACACACAAGATGAGATGCAAAAAAGCCCCCTCCTTCAATTATTCTAAGCCTAGTGGAGAAACAAAGCTTGAAGTTACGTAATTGTTATAAAGCAACACAATCTTGACAATAACAGCAAATGATTTTTGCCCCTTGCTGAGCCTAAGATCCTCTCATATATTAATTACAATTATTAATTTATTAAATGCAATAATTTTGTGTAGGGTTTATTAATACCTTCATTGTACAGATAAATCAAAAGATAATGAGCTGCAAAATTGGAACAAGAGCTCAACAGTGGCAAGGTAACATTGGTAACAAGTGCTACCCCTTAATGTAACACAATTCTGTGTTGTCGTGGAAGGAGACTCCATGTTCCGTCATGTCCAGGTAGGTTCAAAAACAGCCATGATGATGCAGTCCCTGTTTTCCTATACTCTTTGCATTCTTCCTAAGGAAGAGGTAGAATCTACTTCCCTCGCTCTGTGATGCTAGGCTGGCCTTGTGACTTGTCTTGGCCAATGGAATGGGGTGGGAAGTGGCAGTCGTTTCAGTTCCATGCCTACCCGTCACAAGGTCTTGCTTCTGTTTATTTTATTGGAACACTGCCACTGCCATGTGAACAAGTCTGGGATAGCCAGTGAATCATCATCGCTCAGAACACAACCGAGTCAGCTGATTGATCCCAGCTGAGGTCCAGAATTACAAGAGAGTCCATCCAAAATCAGCAAAGCCTGCTAGCTGACCGGTAGCTGATGGCAGATGCATAAGGAGTGCAGCTGAGATTAGACCTACCCAGCTGAGCCCTGCCTAAATTGCCAACCCCTACAATCAGGAGCTAAATAAATAGTTACCGTTTTAAGGTGGTCTCTAAGAAATAAAAAAAGGAGCACATCCACCATATCAAGCTCTGCTAACAACGTGTTCAAATTGCCTTTAACACATAAATGATCGGGGAGGGAGAATGAACTTAGAACTGCCAAGGTAAAAATACTTTTGGAGGACAAACATGGCAAACTTTGGGAGTCTAATGGAAGGAAAATCTCAAAGACATTATCAAAATAAATCAAGACAAGAACCTACAGAGTTCTTATTTATTTGTGTGGTATGCTGCTTCCAAAATAATTCCCAATGATCACAACTTCTCTTCAGATTCTCCCATATGACCACAGTCAGGGTGTCATCCGGGCCTATTGCCTCACCTGAAGGCTCAATGAAAGATCAGCTTCCAAGCTTCAGGTGACTATCGGCTGGACCCTGCTTCTCAAGGGCTGTTGGCCAAAGGCTGCCCTCCAGTCTTTGCCACATGAACCTTCTTTAGGGCAATTCACAAGATGATAGTTTGCCTCTTCAGAGGAAATTACACAAAGGCTTATAAATATCAGGATTTGGAGAACACTGGGAACCACTTTAGAAGCAGCCGACCATATAACTAAATTCTAAGAAATCATACAGATATGAGTTTTGTAAACAGGGACTTATTCATCAAACCTCAAAATGCTAGGCCTCAGGAACCCACTCTTAAAACTTAAAGGAAGCAATTTTTTAATATAAATCATCTAATGATCTTATTGTCCCAGAAGTATCAAAAAGGTGAAACTATAAATATATTTTAAAGGGTTTAGGAAAATTCTCAGATGCTGGTTCTATAATGGAATATTAAGGAAGTGTAAGGGCTGTATGCAGTCGATCCCTAATGTTTTCACAGTAACATCAAGACAACCTTAGCGCCTACACAACATCCCTCAGAGGCAGGCAAGATGGACCATTGGCCTAATCTGTTATGGCATTTCTTATATACTTATGCATAACACTATGTGGGAATGCAATAAAAATTTAAACAAGGTAGTTGAGTTCAACAAAATAAAGGGATGCGGCTTTTGAAAAATAGAGACACGACATTCCTACATGGTCTCTAAGATATTTGATGTGCCAGTGCTCTTTTCTGTTAGCTCCATCTACAGAAGCTCATCTAAACCGTAGATTTTGAAAAAAAAAAATGTTTTAGTTCCTCACAGAATTAAGGAGAAGAAAACAGGGTTTTGTAGGTATTACTGCTCGAGGAAGAAAATATCTGACTCCATATGACAAGACTCTCTTTTATATCTACATTATGTTCAAGTGTTTAAAACAGCAAAACCATCTATTTTGCCCGTGGGCAATGTCTAAGTAGATATTTTAGGCAGATACTTGGAGCTTGAGGGATTTGTTTTCCTCAAGTTTATATAGAGAGAAAGAGTCTGAGCATATTGGAAGCTTATGCTTTACAGTACACTTAGTAGGGCAAATAAATGTTCGCTGCTAATGCAGTAGCATTTAATTGGAAGATAAACACCCTTCAGTGAAAAGAATGAATTTAAAAGTTTCCACATAAGCAAAGTTATGCGTTTTGACTTTGTAAGAGCAATAGTTTCTGTCAATCAACCTGAATTCTCTTTAAGCCTGAAACATATAAGTCACATTGAGAGGGTTATGCATTTCACAAGTGGATTTATATATAAATACTTTTGCTGGCTCCAGTTCAACACAACAAAAGAAGTCAAACATTAGTCTGTATTTGTATTTCTTTGCTGAAGTGTTTTGACATAAACTGCACACAATCCTAGCTGAAAAGCAGCAGGCAGTTTGGAACTAACTGGCTCCTCACACTTGCATTCTTTGTGATAGGAATTTTTTTTTTCTACTTGGAAAATTAGACAGCTTATGAGTGAAAAGTTTACTCAAGCCCAAGAGAAGAAATTTTAAAAGCAGCATAGCATTTCTGAAAACTTGTAGCTTCACACATAATTCATTTTCTATTTCTCAGAAATCCTGTAAGTATCAAATCCCCAAATTCCAACCACATGATGTATGGTCAGTATTTGTATCTTCTGAAGACAGACAGAATGTATTTTGGTTACTAATTCATAGCTGGTCCAAATTACCCGCCATTCACAACTGACGGGAGGAGAGGTTTGTTTTAACTCATGGTTTCCATCATTGGTGGCTGGCATTGATGGAAGCACATGGGGAGACCTAGCCAGAGGAACAGCTGTTTATACCGTGGCTACAGGAAGAAGAGTGAGTGAGGAAGGTCAGAGCTAGAGTATACCCTGCCAGTCACTGTTCTTCCACATCAGGCCCTGGTGGTTCATCCATTCCTATCAGGCTCTACCTTTTAACATCATCTGAAGTCTCCAGGAATTCAACAATGTCCTGATATATGAGGAGTTGGGGGACTTTCCAGATCCAAACCATAACAGAAAGTGTAACCTATCTGGAAGCCATTCCAAACATGCTTTTAAACCAATTCAGTTTTCCAAAGCAGAGGCAAGACATTCGTAAGTTAATGTTTCTAAATACCCAAATCACTCTGCAAATACTGTTAGAGATATCTATGGAAAGGTGCATTTTGGAAATTTTCATACTTATAGATGTCTGTGTGGAGTTAGAAAAAAAAATCTCTGGGGATGACCTGTATTCAGCAGTTATTGCCTTGATAGTGCTGAATCATAAGCCACTCTACAGCTCACGGACACATAGAAATAGTGGTAGCTTCTCACACTCATCAACAGCAACCTTGTTGCTACCTAGATGAGCTATGATAAGTCGAACTGTAGGCTCCAAGCTCCAAACTGCAGGTTAGGTTCAGATCTACTCCACTGTCTCTTATTCTTGGATCAACAGTTGTTAGAGACACGTGATCAGGACCAGGGGTCGTAGTCTGGGATCTGGCTGAAGGAGCAGTGGCTCCCTGAAGCAAGCTGCCCTCCCTGGGAGCTCCTTGTAAAAAGGGAATCCTCACCATGCAAGTTAATGCAACGTTTTTGCTTGTGTCATGTTTGTCTCTCGGTATCCTTAAAGATCAGTCCCAGGACTTCCCCTCTGATACCAATCTCCAAAGATGTTCAAGACTTTGAAAGAAAATGTCACAATATTTGCATGCCATCTATAAATGTTCACCCATATACCTTAAACCTAGATCACGTGCATCTAACACAATGTAAATGCTATGTAAACAGTTGCTGTTCTTCATTGTTTAGGGAAGAATAATAAGAAAAGTCTGTATATGCTCAGTGCAGACACAGTTTTCTTTACCAAATGTTTTCTAACTGAAGTCATTTGAATTCACAGAGTGGAACCCATGGATATGAGCAGATGACTACACTAATGTCCCTTTGGCTAGAGTATGGTCAAGTTCAAAATCCAACGGTAGAGAAACATGCTTTGCCACAATGAGGTCACCATGAGAGACCAGTCTTCTATACTACCATTACTGTGGTTATTATCAATCTTAAGTAGCCAACAGAGGAGATCTGCTTTCTTTCAAAGTGAGTATAACTTTATTGCTGTATTTAAAAATAAAGAACTCAAATATTTTGTCAAAAAATATTCCTACTTCATCTCCTGGAAATCTACATGCAAAGGGCAATTCTGTGGTTTAAAAATGCCCATGATTATGACTTTCACAGTGAATTTGAATATATAAGTATACAAATAAATGCATACAAATTAGATCTAGATTACTTTTAGAATTCCATTTCAATGTAGATATACAACTCTTACACTATTTTCTTTCTTAACTAAATAATTTATTTTGAAGACAATGGGGATGTAGCCTATTAAGAACCTCATTGAGTTCTTAAATGGCATATTATTTCAAAGAGGGCAAGTTTTAAGCAAAACAAGATAAAAATAAGTCCAAAAATAAATGTTAAAGTCCAAATTGTATTTGTCAAAATAATAAAGTCATGTTTTAGTTTCCCACATCAGAGCTGCAGCTTCAACTTGTGTCACTTTGAGACTTTGTATGACACTTCTAGTCAAAACGAATATACATGTGGACTTTCTTCCTTAAGTATCCTAGTGTAGCCAAACTGTTATGACTTGATTAGCTAGAAATTCTTTAGTCCACATTATACTAGTTTCTAAAGAAAAAGGATATGCCAAATTGTCACAGAAATCTTGCTTCCTCTGGAGCAACTCACAAACAACGTCTATCAGGAATATATTGTCTGAAGGAGCATAAGATATTAACATAAACATCAATTTCCAAATACTCTATAGAAACACACAGTTGATTTCGGCTGCAATCATGTGTTTCTTCCACAGGAGTTCAGTATGGGAGATTTATCTCTCATAGGCAACTAGACAACATACACATTTAATTCTCTTCGTGTGTATGTGTGTGTGTGTGTGTTTGCCCATAACTTATCTTTAAGTTCTTGTGTTAGAGCTGTCCTCTTTGCACCCTTGAATACACTTTGTACCATACATTGCATTTCTGAGGTATTCAGTGAATCTCTCTAAATGAACTGAATTGTTGAGTTCCACCTTTTCTAAGTTCATTGGCTTAATGGTGTACTTACTAGTCTCTGGGGCAAGACAAAGATTGTTCTTGACAGCAGTAGGCAAATTATGAAAAATGAGAAAGCACCGAAGGGAAAGGCCAAACTCTGGGGCAAATGGGTGTGGGTTCCAGCCAGAATGTCCAGGAGAAACTGTATTGGCTTCGTGAGCAACCTGTGCGGAGCCGGTTCCATCTCTTGTCTTCAAATAGAATCTTTTCGTTTCCACACACATGCAATGGGTGAAACATGAAGACAGCAGATGCCCTGGGGACACTCTGGACTTAAGAAAATTATTCTTGCTACAATCAATTTTATTCAGGTAGTAAGAGAAATATTGTGAAAGGCGGGAAACTGAAAAGATGTCATACAAGCTATCTGGAACAGAAGTCTGTAGACTTACACATGAACTTAGTTAGCTTATTTAAGTAATGACACATCTGAATGTCCAAATAACTTTTACTCCATCAGCTAAAACCTTGGTTCTACCATCAGGAAACGCCTGGGGAAGCAAGACTAAGGTGAGCACCTGCTTACACTTCTGAACCAGTAACTACAAGAGATCAACAGGTGATGGCAACTCTACACAAAATGTGAATAGGATTTCCAGCCCAGATGAAGATAACAAGTTAATGAAGGTAACAAGAGATTTTTAACTATAAGAGAAATTTTATAATGTGGATGGATATATTATTGAAATAGAGAGGAAGATTCTACCTAGACAAGTGAAAGAGCTCAGTAGTGAAGGAAGACTGTTCAAAAGTGATTTCTAATCAAAGCCCTAACAAATGACCATGAATTAAGCAGGCAAAAATATAAGGAGAAAGTATTGAAAGACTCATATACAAAGACCCAGATGAGGATTTGCTAGCTATGGGGGCTGAGGGAATCCGTGCTTAGTACAGCTACAGCATTAGCTCAGTGTGGGAAAGAGAACTGAGGATAGGAAGATAGGGACAATTTTGCATAATCTTTTAGTTCAAATGAAAGGATTTTAGATTTTATTGTGAGAGCAAGGAAGTTCATTGATGGAGATCATGTTTGGTGTTAAAATATCACTTTTGCTCCAAGTAAAGAATAGATTAAGCAAGAAAATGGGAAGGGGCATGGGAAGAAAGAGGAGTCCTGTTAGAGACTGAAGGGGTACTGTAAGTAAAATGACAGTGGTGGCTTTCTCTAGGGAAGAGGGATGGAATGGTAGAAAGGGAGAAGGATGCAAGGAGTATTATGGAGGAGGAAGGCAAAGGGTGGTTATTGAATGGCTGGCTCTGGGGGAGAAAGAAATCGTGATTCTCTATTCTTCTTGACCAACAGGATGAATGGCATGCTCCCATCTGCTCAGATAAAGGGATCATACTGATTCGAAAGTCCATTGTTTGTGTCTCACTGTTACAGTGGGGCTTGGATGAGGATGACTAAATTACAGAAGCGCAGAGAAGAGGAATAAGCAACATTTCCTTTACTACCTTAATATGTCTCTCAATTTGGACTTGTGCTCCTTTGCCACTTGATACCAATCTGGTGAACAAGAAAAGGATCTAGGTTAGAAATCAGAGGACAAGTTCAGGCCCAAGCTCTGCCACCCAGAGGCTGTGTGATCTCGAGAAAATCCTCTTTAGCCTCAGGTTCCATTATTTGCCAAGTGACAAAACAAAAATTATTCCAAACTTCCTATTGTTGTGGTTCCCGTTAATCCATTCCTTGTTCATTCAAGTTTACAGTTTTCAAATGAGTAATTAGCAAGACATTGTTCATGAAATGCCCTAGGCAGTGAAATTCTTTTTTTCCCTCTGACATTAAAAATACTTTTAAAAATGTTTTGAAGATATAAAAGGTATCCTAGGTTGTTATGAAGGCATTTTTTTGTTTATTCTATAAGATATCTGGAATTTTATTTAGTTCTCCCTGCTGGCTGGCACAGCTACCCATTCATTTGAAGAGCCTGTAAAACGACACCTGAAATTCAAATATCTACATTTTTTGGGGAAAGAAAACATCAATAAGTACTTGACTTTGAAATTATTTCACCATTTATTTTCTAACACTGTTCTGAATTACAAACATAAAAGGAAAGAGAAGGAAAGGCATTTCTAACATTGTTTTTGTTCCTTCTGAAAGAACTGTACTACAGGTCCCATTTCTTGATAGTAATAATCTTTCTTATCATGGGTCCCTTGCAGGAAATATATTTGACGTCGCTTCAGAGACCATTTCTATCATTGCTACAAGGTCAACAGTAAGAACCCAACTCAACAGGGATGAAGTCGCATTCTTCACCTTTGTTCTCACATCTCACTTAAATACTAGTCCTGTTCATCTAGCGGCTTCTCAAATATGTCCGTGCGGTATCTCACTGCCACCTCACACATGGTGGCACAATTCCTGACACGTGACATTAACAACAGACATTTATCGACTCCTTAGTGATGCCAAGGCACTGCATAAGGAGCTTAGTACATAGATCACAATTAATCTTACCATCAACTGTGTGAAGTGGATTTTATTTTTATCTCCACTGTACAGGTAAGGAAACTTAGACTCAGAGAGTAATTTGCCCAGTGTCCCTTCATAGGTAAAAAGTGGTAGAGCCTGATGCTCAAATGAAAAACAACCAGTGTCAGGCATTGGGCATTACTGACCCTCAGCATGGTTTCCACATGAACTTTCAATGGCAATTGCACTTAAAGGATGAACAGATGTATGGATGCTGTCATATTTTGACCCAATTACCTCCTCCCAACTTCAATGCTTCTATTGATTTCCACTGATGTCCTGTGACTACTGATAGTGTAAAAGTGCTTTCTGCCTTATATACAAAACCTACATATAATATTATGTTCTTGGAGCAGTAAGGTCTCTGCTCTCCTGCACGTTCTAGAGGAGGAGATAGACAGCTAATAACTAAATACATAAATCAACAAAGAAAGTTTTTTAAAGTCAGTAGAACAAGACAACGGAATAGAAGGTGATTGGAAAAAAGATATTTTCCTTAATCCTATTGACACTGTTCACTCTTTCTGGTCTCATTGCGTGATCCCAAAAGAAGTTCAGCTCTTTACGCCATAATTTTTTACTGGTCTCACTGGTTTTGAGTTCCTTTCTGTATAGACTATCATGCTGCTCTCTTTAGTATAGTATCACTAAACTGTGGCTTCATGTCTTGCTTGTCGCTGTATATTGGGCTCCAACAACTCACCACTCACTTCCCTCTAACATCTTGGCTCAGCCTACAGATCCCAAACAACGTCCTTCCTACATCCACAAGTGTTTCCAGACCATCTGCCATGTTTCAGTCATGACACATTCTTTAACAGAAGATAGAGGGTCTGCAGCAGCCTTTCTCCTGTCCTCTCCATACTCTCTGCTCATCCTATGTGCCTGACAGCAGATTAGCCTCTTTTCTTCTGTCTATTCATCCAGCTTTCCTTGACTTTTAGAAACCAGTTCGAGGCCCAGCTCACAGTTACATTTTCTCAATGCCAGTCCATACTACTGTCCATTAAAATGTACAAACAGAAAAATAACGTTTCTTTTCACAGCTTCTTACTGCATAGGTTTTTTTTCTGCTCAAGGACACTGATTTGTAATGACATCTAATTGTATGAACACGTGTGTGATGCAAATATTTATGACTAACGGCTATACATTTGTTAAGAAAAACCAAGTCTGTCCTTATTCCTTAATGTTCATGATTACAATAATAGCCAAAAATTTTATAAGACCTACCATGGTCAAAACACTATGCTAGGTGTTCCATACACAGTAATTTATCACTCCTGAGGTGTCCTTTATTATCTTCATGATGCAGATAGAAAGCCAAGACTCTGAGGGGTGACACAACTTGCCTAAGACCACATAGTTAGCAAATGGCAAACCTGGGATTTAAACTTAGGTTGTGTGGTTCTTTCCTCATCTATTTCTTAAAGAGGATCAAGATCCTTTTCAGGCATCTTTGCCACCAAAGCCACGTAATATTGTAGGGAAGAAAGATAATGTATCATTCCAGAGCAGAAGTCGGCCCCTGTAGTCATCACTAAGAGGATAGCAGGGTGTGAGAAAGCCATGGCCACCATATGTGACCAAGAGTGAGCATTCTCTTAAGGAACTGGTGGGTAAGAAGGGAGAATGCCATCAACTTAAAGTCCTCAGACAGGAGGACCAGAAACAGAATCATACTCTGTGCAGCAGGGGGCTCCAATGAGCTCAATGGAGTCTTTCCTTGAGGGTCAGGGGAATTCTGACAACTCCATCCCAGAGAAACTGGGAAGAATCTGAATGCTTATCATGGTAGACTGTAATCCCTTTAAAGGTTTGGGTATTCTTTCAGATCTTTTTCTTTTCTATTTTAAAAGCAGTTCTTTCATAGTGTTGTATTTAACACTGAACTAAGCTGGCTCATTCTCTGGAGTGTCCCCGTCAAATGTCTGGTGTTTTGCATCTTAGTGTCCATTATTCACTTTCTTTGGTTTTCCTTGGCCCAAGATCTTGTGGCTCAACTGCAGCAGCACTCACATGGCCCTCTCCATTTTATAAAGTGAATGTGGTTCTAAGGAAGGAGGCTACTTCCTATAGGAGGGACACTTTTTTAGCTTATGTCAGACTGTGAGACTAGATGGTGGCTGAGAGTGGGCCCAACAACTGCTCAGAGGCCCTAACATTGTGGCTGGTGCTGACTTCACTGCAGGAACTTGGGTGGAGATGGAAGCTTTCAGAGAAATAAATAAGGGAAGAAAAGGAGTTTCCTCGGCTTGAACCTACCTTTAAAATCTGATCTGGACAGAAAGAAGTCAGGACAAGTTAAGTGTAATACTAATAATCTGTTCCAAAGCTTCAAGCAAAGACAATGCATTTTCAGAATTCTAAAATCCGGGCAGAAGATCCCATATAGTGAAAAAAGAAAAGGACATCACAGGGAGGATCTACAACAGAATACCGATGTCTTTTGTCTTGTTGGTAATATTTGGGTTGTGGTATAGGTTTTAAGGCGCAAGTGACTGTACCAACTACATTAAACAAGATACAATATTTGTAAAATATGTTAAGTAAAAAAAAGCGCTAAACAGTATGAATAGAAATTAAATGCTCAAAATCATCTCCAAAAAGATGATAATATATCAAATGTTTCCATCAATATCAACAATTAAACTCTCAATAACTAAAGAAAAAACAAACTTTAATCAATTGGGAAGTCCTGAATTTTAAAATTTGCAACTGCTTATTTTTAACTGATACATAAAAACATAAAGGCTGTACATGTTAACAGGGTACATGACACTTGACACGTGTACCTATGTCATAATATTAAAATCAGATAATATATTTATATCTTCTTCTATTGTGTCATAAAAACCTTGAAAAGGTCTCATTTTTCTCCAGATTTCTGAACTGTGCAATGCATTGTTGCTGTCTGCAATTACCACATAGGGAAAGGTGAGGAAATTCTGTGCTATTCTCTATAATGGCTGGACTAATTTACATTGCACACCAACAACATGCAGAGACTTCCTTTTCTTCAGCCAGCACCTGTTATCTTTTTTATATTAACCATTCTTAGTCTAATCAGATGATATCTTAGTGCAGTTTGATTTATATTTCTACAGTGATCAGTGATATTGAGGATTTGTATGCTCCTGTTGGCCATTTGAATACCTTCTTTTGAAAAATATTTATACAGGACTGTGCTCCTCCTTAAAATTGGGCTATTTCACTTTTAGATACTGATTTTTTTTTAGTTCCTTATTTATTTTGAATGCCAATCTCTTGTCACATGTATATTTTCAAATATTTTGTATGATTTTTACATAGTCTTTTAACTCCATTGATAGTTTCATTTTCTGTGCAAAACCTTTTTATTTTTATATAGTCTTATTTGTCTGTTGCTGCTTTTTTGTGCTTTTGGAGTATTATTTAAATTTTTGCCCACTCTAATGTCCTGAAGTGTTTCCCTTGTATAACTTCATACTTTTGAGTCGTATACTTAAATCTTTAATCTATTTTGAATTGACCTTTATATTTTGTAGATGTAAGGGTCTACTTCATTTGTCTGCACATGGATGTCAAATTTTCTCAACATCATTCACCAAAAATACCACACTTTGCCAATGCATGCTGTTAGCAATTTTGTTGAAAATCAACTGTCTCTAGATAAGTATGTTTATATTTCTAAACTATATTCTGTACATTGCTCTGTGTGTCTGTTTCCACGGCAATGTTATGCTATTTGGTTACCCTAGCTTCATAGTAGGCTCTGAAGTCAGGTATTCCACTGCCTACCATTTTGGTCTTTTTGCTCAAAATGGCTTTATTTGTGCGTGTGTGTGTGTGTGTGTGTGTGTGTGTGATTTCAAAAAAATTTAGAACTCTCTTAGTTTTGAGAAATGCCACTTGTACTTTGATCGAGATTGCACATTGCAAATGGACATTTTAACAATACTGGTTGTCCCAATCCCACGAGCACAGTCCTTCCACGTTTCTGTGTCCCTTTCAATTTCTTTTATTAAGGCTTTATAATTTTCATGATAGAAACTTTTATGATAAAGATTTTTACCTCTGGTTACTGTTTTTAGGTTTTCATTTTCTTTTGTGGCTTTTGTAATGGAATGCTATATGGATTTTTTAATTCAGATAATTTGCTATTATATATATATATATATATATATATATATATATATATATGATCATCAACATATATATGTTGACTTTGCATCCTATGGCTTTGTTAATGTTCCTTAGTGGAAACTGGGAGGGGGCGGATTTCTGTATCATCACATCATCTGCAGTGACAGCTGGCTTCTTTTCCAGCTTGGATGTCCTTTTGTCCTGTCCCTCAGGTAACTGCTCTGGAGAGCTTCCAGCACTATGTTGGACAAAGTTGGTCCAGATCTTAGAGAGTTTTCAGGCTCTTCATTCAATGCAATGTTAGCTATTGGCTACTACCAACAGCCTTTATTACACTGAAGTAATCATTATTTTTGTCACGGGGAGATGTTCCATTTTATTTAATGCTATCTCTATATTGGAAAAGGTTTCTGCTCTTCATTTGGTTGATACAGCTTATCATATTTACTCATTTGGACTAAATGTACTTTGCATGAGGAGGAAGACATGGTTCCATAGATATCCCACTATGTCCAAACGCTCTGTATTTTCATACAGGCTGACATCAAGCTCACTAATTTTTCTGTGTTTAACTCATCCTGCTTTTGATGCCTTTTATCACATTTTTAATTTTACTCTTTTCCACTCAAGGATTTCTGCTTTATTTTTAAATGGCTTCTATTTGTTACTGTGTTTTCTTCAAATTTATTACGTTTCCTTAAAACAGATGCTGTAATTTCCCTGAGCGTTCACTCACCCTAATAACTGCCTAGCCCGTTGCTGGCTTCTTATTGTGAGTTCTAGGAATCACGGTTTCCTGGAAGCTCTTGAAACCTGACATGTGACACTGTCTGGACACTGAAAAAGATCAGTTACTTATTCTAATCTTTCTAGTCTGATTTTATTTGGGCCTGACACTGGGTTTTGAGACAAAGCCCTGTCTTACCTTTTGAGATATGATGCCCAGCAGGTGAGGTTCCACTCCCTGCTGTGCCACTTGAGGTTACAGGAGGGATGCTGGAGGCTGTTAGCCAGGGCCTAAGAAAGTTTCAGGGTCTTGGCATGCTCACACTGGTCTGGCAACAGGAAGCCTTGGAGCTTTGTCTAGCACAAGGATTCACCACAGTGAGCCCTGTACTGAGTTTTAAATTTAAGGCCTTCACCTAATTCTCAAAATAAGCCTGTCTCCAACTGGGCCACTTGAAGTTGAGTGAAGATTGCCACTGGCAACTCTTTCTTTTCAGCCTCTTTAATACATTTTTCATTCTCTCATACTATGATCTCTCACTTGATTTCTTTAGCTCTTGTGAAAGCACCTTGGCACACAAAGCATGGTGCAACTTGGTATGTCTCAGGGAAGAGATTGTCAAATGGTCTTACTCAGTCACCATCCAAATCCACTCCGAGATAAAGTTCTGAACTTCATGACATCATCTCCCATGGAAAAAAAGTGACTTACACTTTATTTTTCATAAATTTTTTATTTTCTCGTGTTTCCCCAAATGTACGCATAATGCCAAAGTTTTCTGAGAAACTGGGGGATTTCCCCCTTACTTGTCAATATGCAAACACAAATATCATCCTGGTAGTATTGCCCAGGTCCTAATGTAGTTCACTATGTTTGGACTTTCTGGTTTTGATTAAAAACACACCTGAGAAATGCATGAATATAATGTTTCTTTCAAGCCATCCCTAGAGCCTCCCTTGCCATCACAACATGCATAGTTATTTAATTTTGTCTCAAAGACAGAAGGCAAGAAGGGTGTAAGATGATAGCCTTGAAGAGAAAGGGTTCAAAGATAGCGCCTGAGTGCGGAGTCTCTTCTTAGCCCGGACTCTGAATCTAAAACTTCACCCACTTAGCAATCTGTGGATCAGCCTTCTTCAAGTACATGCACTTGAACCCCATGCCTAGAGAAGAGACAAAAACCACTATTTGTCTCTTTGCACTATCAAGCTTTTGTAAATGACATGCTTTTGGTCTGTACTTAGATGCTCTTAATAGGTTTAAAACCCTGAGGCTGCCGATATATGCTTATATAAATATTTTTTTAAGATATACATTCTCTCAAGTCTAAATAAACAGCATATATTCAGTCTATGATTCATTTTTAACAGGAATCTCTCTCTTCTTTCTTGAAACAGTGTGAATTTTATGATTTTTATTCAGTCTTTTCTGAAGAAGAAGAAAAATATATATATATATATATATATATATATATATATATATAGTAAATGTACAGTAAACTTTACCTTAAGTTTATTGTTTTCTGCCAAGAATCCCATTTTAAGTGCTATATTTTGCCCCAAAGTTGTGCAAAGGAACAGAGCAGATATTATTCTTTAAATCTAGGTTTAAACAGTTTAATGAGCGGGGCCAACTGAAAGACATTATAATTGCTAAACAAGACTAAGTTTACAACAGCCTTGTGAAAATCTGCAGAAAAACACAAGACAAAAATAACCCTAGACAATGGAAGTGCATTTGTATGTAGATTCTGTCCCAAGACCCCTTTCTCTATAGGACCTATATTAGAAATCATTGTGTGTATAACAATAACCTTCATGGTCCTGCATTCTCACTTGATCCACATAATTTATGTTCCACATTCTATTATGTAACTGGCAAACATTTTCAAATAGTAAGACTCACATGCCACCAGCAGTGATGTACAATCAGGCTGAATTACTTTCTCCTGCATTAGTAAATGAGGGCAGTCCCCCCTCCCCGGTGTACTCACTTGTACACCTATTGGACCGCACCATTTATCTTCAAACTAATGGATTTCATGCGGGTGATCAAAAGTTGTGGGGGTTACTTCTCAATTCAATTAGCTAAATTATTTTTTACCTTTTCAAATCATAGCCTGAGGCTCAACAAAGCAGCAATTTAAAAAAAAAGTTGGGCTATTCATTCTCAGATATCAATTTTGTAATCTTAAAAAAATGCCCGAACTCTGATAATATCAGAGAAGGAAAGGACAGTAAGCCCTTGACCTGAAACTATTGCCAGACTGCAGTTTTACAAGTCTCCCACCTCTATTCATTTGCCCTCACTCCTGGGCTTTTAAGGCCCTGAGTTAGAGTAAACACTTTGGGCAATGTTTCTCAACAAACCTTTGTCAGAACACTATTCTTGTCACAGGCTGGGGGCAGGGTGGGGGGAGGTTCTGTGGCCCAGAGAGTTTAAGAAATGCTATATTTTCCATGGCACGTTTGCATATGAAAAACTCTTTGAAGTCCTACACAAATTTGTAACTGAGATAATTTAATTAAGACTCATTTTTCTCAAAAATAAGAAGCCACAGGTTCTTATTTTCAACATAACATCCTATGGAAGCAGTGTTTTGCCAGGACTCAGTTTAGAAAATTGAATCTTGAATCTTGGAGCAGCAAGTTAGCCTTCTGCTTATGTGGTCTCTACAGAGTCAAGGTGGCTCTCTTCTAAATGATACACCAGGCCTTTGTGGAGAGGGCTGTGCGGAGGGTTAGAGTTCTGTATAAATTAAAGCTTCTTTTGGTGCTTACACCACTTGGCAATTTCAAATTTTAACTGCGTACTCACTGTTAGGTTCCATCTTGGTGCAGAGAGAAAGTTTGTGGAATGTGCCTGGTTACCTTACGCTATATCCTTTACAGATGCTTGATTTTTGCTCAACAGTGATGCCCACTAAGTCTTGACTTGGCTAGCAGTAAGATTGCCAAAACAAATCATTCAATACTCTCGTTCCATTGAATCCTCAGCCCCCACAGCAAAGACACTCTGTGACCAATTACACAAAGCCTCTCTGATCTAAATTCCCTTTCTATAGTGAGGTAACATCCTCAGCGTCGCAGACCCTCGACTCCTCAAGTTCAGAAACTGCAGAGGATGTCTTCACAGTCAGCCTGATACAGTCAGGACCCAGCATAATAAAGGATTAGCTCCAAGATGCTAAGTTTTGCCACAGCATATGGGATTATAAAAGCAAATGTGTATTATGCATAATATTATGTCACATTATCGAGCACGTTTTTAAAAAGGCAACACCCACAGGTCTGAACAACTTCGGTTTTATGCAAATTCCACAAGCACTAAGGTGTGCTTACTTGTCACATTTGTGTTGGACCAGCACAGAGCCCTGGGGAGGAGTCGCGTTTTACTTTGCTTTGCCATTATTAATGTCTACCTTGGCGATTATTCTCACCACTTGCTAAAGGTTTTCTGGCTCGACATAGGAGTTCTTGGTTCTCATTCTTCTTCTGTGACTGGCAGAGAGGAGCTTCTGTAAGTACTATGATGCACCTCACTCCTCTTTGGGAATTCAATGTACTGTACCACGGATGCCCAACCCCGCATGCTTTTTATAATCATAGCCATCATCTTTTTATTATGTCTTGGACTTGAGAAGGCCTGAAAGCAGATGTAACTCATGATGACCTGACTTCAATGGGAGAATGAACCAGGTGGCTAATTGTCTCTAAAACAAATACACTGATAATTAGCAGGAGAGCACAATGCAACAGAAGCCTAACCACCAACCTTTATTTAAGTTAAGCAAATGGGTGAGCAAAGGATGCAGCTGCACCGCAGTTTGACAAGTTAATAAGGGAGCCATACTTCATCTCGTCATCCACCCTAGCCAAAGCATGCCCTCAGGACTCAGTAGCGACCATGCTAGAACCGCGAACTTGGGAAATTGTCGGTGTTCATAGGGAGCAACTCTTTTTCTGAGCATTGAGAGCCAGACATCTAACATGCTAGAATGCTGGGGTCAAGGCTGAACAATAAAAAGTAGGCAAGATTTCATCCACACACTGAAGTGCTAATAATTGTTGTCACAAAATTAGTTCTCTAAGGGAGCTAATTGCAAATTCCACTTTTCTACAGTTTAGAATTACTCAGCTTTGACTGGTCAACATCTAACTCAGAATTTGGGAAACTTTTTTTCTGGAAACATTTTAGGCTGTCTCGGCTTTATGGTTTCTTGTCCCAGTTAGTTAACTGCCATTTGAGTGCAAAAGTGGTCACAGAGAAGGTGTAAATATGTGACTGCATTCCGATATAGCTTTCCAAATGTAGGCACTGAAATTAAATTTCATGTAACTTTCACATATTTATCATTCATTTTTGTACTATTTTCAATGATTTACAAATGTAGGAACAGCTTTTGGCTTGCAGGCCATATAAACAGGCAAGATTGACCCAGGGACTGTAGTTTATTTCTCAGGGCCTAAATGAATTAATTGAACTTAAAGATTTCGAGATAACAAAGGATAGTCTCTCATCTCCTGCTTCTTTCTTAGTGATGCACAGAAATTTAGCTCATAGGGTACTAGAGGCAAAGCCACAGGAAAGAGATATTCGAATAACTTGCTCAGTGGGTACCTATAAATAATCTGACATGCAAATCACGGGTCAGAAAGGCCAAGATTCTGAAGGATGTTATAATTTAGAGGTCCTGTTGAAAATGAATCAACCTCAGGTCTCCAGAAAAGAGTCCCTTTATGGGTAGTTTCTTAATAAATATTTTAAATATGCATATTCTTTGATCCATATACTTCATTTTCAGGAATTTATTTCAGGGAAATAATTAGAACAGCATGTAAAAATTGAGGAACATTAAAGTTGTTTATTACAAGTATAATTTATAATGGAAAAAAATGAATGTATCAAACAATAGTGAGATCAAGCAATGACACTGTCAATGTTGAAGATGTAATCTTTTTAACAGAAATTTTAAAAACAGTTTTAGGCTCACAGCAAAATGGAAAGAAGGTACAGAGAATTCTCATCTATGTGTAATCCCCTGCACTATCAACATCTCACAGCAGATTGGTACATTTTTTACAACTGGTAAAGCTACATTAACATGTCATGAAGACAAATAATCTTGGTTTAATAATTCATGACCATACTCTACAAAATGGATTATCATATAGCCATTAAAAATAGGATGAACAAGACTATTTATGTCACAGAAGGGTGTTCATCTGGGATGGAAGGTGGGTACGTAGCAAAACAATGACAGCAATGTGATTCATTTTCACTTCTAAAGTTACCAGAAGGACACAGGATGACAACCAATGCGTTGTTGGCCATCTTTCCACTGGATTGAGCTTGCAATCCTCCTGCATCAGCCTCACGGTGTTCTGAGATTACAGGTGTGCACGTTCATTCTTGCCTTATGATTTATTTTTAATTTCTTTTCTGTTTGTGTGTTTCATCTTTGCTAACTGCTTTAACTCATTCATTCATTAAACACATACTTCTAAAGCTATTAATATATTCTAGGACATTTTTTACACTGGAAATTTAATATTTTGTCATTTTTTAAAAACCTGAATATTTAAAAGAAAAAAAGATCCTGAAAAGTCAATGAAAGAACTTCTGAGTAGGAGGCATGATTGCATGGGGACCTGCGTCATCGAAGAGATATGAAGGAAGATCAGGGCCAGAGGGAATAAGACAGAGGCAGCACTGAATTGGGTTCTAAAACATCTAAACTACATGGGAAGCAACTACTAGCAATATTCTTTTACTTTTTAAAACCAGTTTTCATCACCATCTCCCAACCTTACCAAGGGGCCAATGGATAAGACATTAAAACATGCCCAAAATCTGTTTCATCACCCAAGCCTGTAATGCCATCTTCTGAAAAGAGACAGAGAGATACAGAGAGAGAGAGAGAGAGAGAGAGAAAGAGAGAGAGAGAGAGAGAGAGAGAGAGAGAGAGAACATAAAAACAGAGATTTGAGGGTCTTTACTTATTTTAGAAATTAAAAAAAAAATAGTGACTTACTGTTCAGACTTATCCTTAGCTAGTACCTGCGTCATGAAAGAGTCAAGGATGTCCTAGGTTGTTTGGGCTAATTGTGACATCTTTTGTCAAACAAAGCTTACTTTAGAGCATGTACAGCTTTTCAGTACCACAACAGTGTTGATGGAAAAGTAGAAAAATAAGCATTTCTAAGTTTTTCTTACAGACCTCTTGATGTGCTGGTCTTGCTGAGGTAATTAATCTTTCTAGACACTGAGCCTGAGTGCTGTTTCCATGACACTCAGATACATCAGTTATTTTCCACTGTGCTGAGGTACACTGAACCATACCTGCTGTGTGGTTCAGAATGCACATTGATAAGAAAAACCAGGGTTGTTTAGAGATATAAACCTACAACCCCAAGACTGCTGTGTGTCACATATTATTTCAGCTACAAACATTTTATTACTAAAACAATTAAATGATTAGAACAGAATTTATTATAATAGCAATTACACTGAATATTGGAATGCATTGCATTTGGTGAGTTCTTCTGTGACAGGCAGGTTCATGTGGCCTCAACCACACAGCTGTCTTCTTGAGAGCACTTTACAGAAGGAGAAGGGACGGTCTTTCTACGGAGAAGAACTACAGATCTAAGAACCTGGGAGCTCCTTAGCAAAAACTGTTCCCACCCCTCCCACTTTGTCTCCTTTGCTTCAACTCCCACGCACGCAAAAGGAGTATCTACCTCATTCCCTATTTCTCTTTCCTTTCCCAGTCATATTGACTAATTCTCGTCCAGCCTCTAAAATAATGGTTCTGGTGTGTAGTTGGCTGGTGACCCAACATACAATTGAAACCATGCCGGCCAGATATGTGTAACTGCTTCTCAGCCATTACTGGTCCATCTGTCACTTCCTGAACACTGGGCTGGAAAAGGATTCAGGCAGCAGAGAACCTCGACCAAGCTTATGTGCATGTCACACATGTGTACATGGAGAAACAGACTTCCTTTCCGTGGAGGGGTGTGTGTGTGTGTGTGTGTGTGTGTGTGTGTGTGTGTGTGTGTGTGTAGATTTATCCAGAATATAAGTCAATGTCTTCCAACCACAATTTCATCTCCATTTTGTATAACAGTTTGTGGTGGTTGCTTTCAAACTTAAAAATAACTTTTTCTTTCCCTCTAAAGGGAAAACAAACAAACTTGAAATGCTGTTATTATAACTACTATTTTCCACGAGGTCCTCCTCTGTGCCCTGGGATTAACCAAGGTAAGGCACAATATTCACACCAGCCTATAAAAACATTAAAAGGAACAGCAATAGTTGGAACAAAGGAGAAACCTAGAAATAGTTGTTTAGTTTTTAATGTAACACTTAATTTTCCCATTAATATATGAAAATTCTCCAGAGGGTATTTACAGGCTTGCACTGCTATTTTTATTTTTATCAATAATAATTGTGGTTTTTATTAGGCATTTTGTTTCCACAGAGCACTAAGTTTATGCAAATCACTTTTCTTTTTATCCTCACACTGTCTTTGAGGCATAGCCAAGGGGTAGATATTTTATCCCAGTTGAAAAGACAAAACGAATTAGGTAGAGATGTCAGCACAAGGGAAGATAAATTCTCTTGAATTGGATTCAAGATTTTACCCTTGCCCTCCTCCAGCCAATTCTCTCTCTGGCCATTGCTTCTCTGCCAGAGAGATTTTTTTTTTTTTTCAAAAGTTAGGTTATATCTTTTTTTCTGCCTGCCTGGTTTGTCTGCTTGTGAAGCCTTCATTCAATATGGCTGTCTAGGGTTGGGCACCCCAGAATCAAGAATTTGTGTGAGGGCACGTATGAGGAAGCATTCTGGGGAAAACCAGCAGAAGAGTGAGGAAACGGGACCACGGAAGGATGAAAACCAAGCAAAGCCAAGCAGAAAGTCACGCCAAGTCCCAGTTACATCATTTTCAGTCTGATTCCACAGATGAACTCTTGGTGAGGTGTTGTTATCAGGGAGCAAAGGAACTGTGAGATTTATACCCTGTCTGCATAAAACCTTGAGAAAGGCCTGCAATGGACAGCCCCGGGACTCCTAGTACCAGGCTGTCTCAGTTACTGTTTTATTGCTGGGACACAGTTTTTGACATGTACAACTCAAGGGAAGACAGGGATTTTTTTCAGCTCCCACGTTCAAGAGGTCTCAGTCTATTCATGGGCAACTGAAAATGGTGGGAAAATTCTGACAGAGAACGGCTGTTCATGGCATCATAGAGGAATGGCCACAGCTGGGGAGATGCTGGGGCAACAATATGTTCTTCCAGGTTACACACACAGTCATCTACCATACCCGTCCAGGCCCTGCCTCCAAATGACACCCAAGATCTGTAGGTAATCCACAACATTCAAATATATGAGGGTATTGGGGGACATGCTGGATCCAAACCACAACAAGGCCCTTGCAGGTAAAGTGAATTCTGGCTCTCCAATACGGCAACGCAGCTTCTACTACGGGGAGGGAAGGCACACACTGAATGATTCTAAACAAATGAGATGTGTAGTGATAGTACCTGAAACACGGAGCTCCTGTTTCTCAAACCCCCCATGGAACAGCCTAGAATCTTATCAAGCTCAGTTTTCCTCTGAAATTCTCTTTCCTTGGCCTTTGTAAGGAGGAGAAAGGCACCTTCTTTCCCTTAAAATAGTCTCTGCTTAATTTCATCTTCTCTGCTCTCCTATAAATGGAGTGAAACTGCATGTAAAGGAAGCACTCCTTCAACCCATTCCTCCAATTCTCTGTTCTGCCCATCGCTCTTCTCACCGTCTGTCACTGTTGGCTCGCTTCCTGTGCCGTGCCGTGAGGGCAAGGATTCCTGCTCTCCATTGTGTCTTAAGCACTCACACCCAGCTTAGTTTCTGCTACCCGGAGGATCCCTCAGTATTTCCTCAAAAAGTTAATGATTAAAATACATCTTTCCTTTTCACAAAAATAATTTCAAACACTACAATATAAATAGCAATTAATTTAAATATACCTAAAAATAGAAGAATACAAAATATTCTCATGGTTGGAAATAGAAAAAGTTTATCATTTCCATTATTATGTTTACAAAGGCCAAAATCATTCAAGTATAAGCAAAATAAAAAGTAAGCTAAATATGAAAGATTTTTTTCCTAAATTCAGTAGAAAAGTCAACAAATGATAGAAATGAGAAAACTAAAAAAGAATTTTCTTGGGGGAGTGTTTCTATTTTAATAAACCAGATTGTTTCTAAATTAGGCCTGGGAACTTCTTTCACACATAATGTTTATTTTTATATTACTCTCCCCCTAAAAATAAGGTGTTCATCATGTGAACCTAGCATATTCAAGTTTCCTGTGGTAGAGGAACACAAAAATGATTTCAGGCCTTTTCTTCCTATATCCCACAGCAGTTTGCAGTGTTCCATCACCGTCACCACCAAGAGACATGACCTGTTTCTCCACCTATTGAATCTGAATTGCTTTTGCAAATACAAAAGGTCAAAGTGCTCCAAGACTCAAGAGGCCTTCCCTGCTTTCACTCTCTACTTGGATGGAACCCCACCACGACCATGTGAACAAGTTCTGACTGGCTGCGAGACGAAGGAAAGACATGAGCAGCCAAGCTGGTTGGTCTTAGACACTGTCACGCTGGATCAGTCAGGCCTACCCAGCTCTCTAGGTGACCACTGGACCACGAGTGGGCCCAGCTGAGATCAGTACACAGAAACAGCCTAGGTCAGTAATCTACACAGCAGATGCACTGATCATAAGGGTGATTAACGGTGGCCATGTTTAATCCAGCACACTTAGAAATGTTTGTTATACTACAACAGCTGACTGGAATGTTTCTCTCAATCAGGCTAGCAAACCAAGTTGAACATGAGTCGTACAATAGCTTTTATGAATCTCTGTTTCTACGGCTGTGTCCAAGTTGCTTTAAGAGAAGCCTTCCCCTAATTATCGATTATGAGTGAGTAACATAAAGAACACCAAGAGGCAAACTCTACCAGAGCAATACCTCCTCCAAATGCCCAATGGTTTACAGAGATTTAAAAAGTGGGGGGTTACTTTGCATCCCCACCAAAAGACAAAAATTTGACACAGGTACTAAATAAAATAAAACTCTATCTACTCCTACATCTATTATACCAATCAACTATAGTCACTAAGACCTATGCACTCTCTACTTCACTTTAAATAAGAATAATAATAACTAGCTATACTTCAACAGTAAAAATATGATTAACAAATCATGATTCATTTCATTTTTTACAGCCACAGTTTCACACAGGCTTGTCTTATTGTTGTTTTTGCCAGATAATCTACAGTTTCATTGTGCTGTGAAAAGATAAAAATCTAGCCACCTGCCAAACCAGAAGAAAAGAGAGAAATAGAAAAGGGGAGAGGGACACTTTGCTCCACGTAACTGCTTGTTGGCCTCTGTAAAAAAAGAACAGCAAATAAGCAACCTGCCGTAAACTGAGGTGCACACGGAGGTGCAGACCTTTATAGCATATTCAGTTGCCACAGTTACCATTTTGCAAAATGAAGTGATGAAATTATCAAATGAAATTTTGGCTGCATTTCTCATGTGAGTCCAATACTTGTTTTTTAATAGACAGCCTTTTTCTCCAAATTTGGGTGTAATAGTTTCAATCTTAATTATGCATTGTTTTTAGGGAACAGTTCATTTTCTGGTGTATTTTTACCATGTAAAGAACTGAAAATTTAAAACCATTCTTCCTTTTGATTTCTCTTTGGCTTGTCTTTCTCTTCTCTTTTCTTTGCCTATACATATATAACTACTGATTTATAATTGAATAGAGAATAATGTTGCTGCTGCACTAAGTAAACTAAGTAAACCTAGGAATAGTTTTACTGAAAATGGCAAGTTTACCTGCTTATGTTATACAAAATCTATTGACATCACATTACTTGCCAAATTTTGGGACTGTAATTTGTTAATGTACCTGCTTCTAGTTTTGCCCAGCCACATATTACTTAAGCCAATCATTATTGTGTATTCTTCAGCAGATCAACGTATCCCATTCACTTAGCCACAGCAATTGAGTCACATGACCCACTGCAGGGCAACCAGGAATCAGAACATAACCTAAGCAGAAAAGTGAGTGGTGGGACATGAGCCAATCAGAGCCAAGGAGGCTCCATTCCAGGATTTACTTCTCTAGTATTGGGTAGAAAGGAAAGAACACATGGACCTGAGCGCTGGTTAGAGCCAACTTTAGATCATAGCAACCAAGCCTAAGGAAGATGTGCTCAGAAGCAGAGATAGATGGGGGAAGCAAAACTGGAAATATGGATATAGATACCTCATTAGTTCTCACAGGAAGGCTTCTCTTGAATCATTCCCTTTAAACTGAGCAATTAAAGTACTTTTTTTATTCTCTCGGACAGTATGGGTTGAGTTTTATGACATACATTGGTATAATCAAAACATAAAATTGGAGGGCTGGGGGCATAATTCAGCAATTAAAGTGCTGCCTAGCAAGTTGAAGGCCCTGAGTTTGATTTCCCCAGCACCACATAAGCTGGTGGTGCATAATGCTACATGCCTATAATCCCAGCACTTGGGAGACTGACGCAGAGGATTGCTGTGAGTGGAGGCCAGTCTGGGTTATATAGTGAATTCAAGACCAGCTGGGACTCAGAGCAAACCCTGTCTTAAAAAAAAATGAGAGAGAGAGAGAGAGAGAGAGAGAGAGAGAGAGAGAGAGAGAGAGAGAAAGGAAGGAAGGAAGGAAGGAAGGAAGGAAGGAAGGAGAAGAAAAGAAAATTGAAACAGAACTATGAACTATGTACAGGTAAAATGAAAAAATTATTGAGTTTTTTAAATAAGTATTCAGGCAAGAAAGGGATAGCAGAGAAGACACTGAACTATCAGAGGAGTGGCTTTTCTTTAAGATTATTGTAAATTCTTTTGGTCCCAGCACATCTAATGCAGGTGAGCAATAAGATTAAAAATAAGGCAAGAATAGAGAAAAATTCAGGTTAAACACCCTTACTACTTTGAAATAAGTGTTACACCAATAATCACCTCAGTCTCCATCTTTATTTCACTGTAGGAGTATCAGGCTGTGGGAACCACTCAGAAAACTAGAAATCACTCAGGACATTAAAGTGAGAAACCAAACTGCTGAACAAGCTGGCAACCCAAAAGCTAACAACTCCACGAAGCCGAACAAGCTGGCAACCCAAAAGCTAACAACTTCACGAAGCCGGAGATTTCCCTGAGCTAGAGGTTCAAAAGAAGGAAGTAGTGTTATTGGAGGGAAGAAGAGGGAGTAAATCACAAAGGGCCTGTGCAGCCGGAAGCAGAAGCAGTGAGAAGCGGAAGCACCAAGAGCTCAAGCAGGCTAGGGATGCTCCATGAGACAGGGCAGGAGGAGAAGCATCCTGGCTTCCCCCTCATCCCACACTATAGTCTCCCATGAGGGCCTCCCAGTAGCCAACACAGCCAAGTCCCCTTTCCGGAAAACCTAGGAAACACTGCCTACAATTAATCAACTCTTCTGTGACACAGACAGAAAGGGGAAGGACAAGGAATAAGAGAGAAACAAGGACCAGAACAGCCTGATTCACAGTGGACAATGGCCTCCCACAAGGATGGTCTCTGTAAAACATCAGACAATTCTGTTCAAACTTCCCGTGGCTCACATCTACCTTTGAGTCAGAAGTCCAGGATTTCTCAGGACCGAGACCACTTCAAGTCTAACAGAGCCATCTTGGATAATCGCCCTGCTGCTATTATGCCTGTGAGATTAGGCTACAGTGTACGGTTCAAAAACAAGAGGCGCTCGTACTAGTGTGTGTGCTCGTTATGGCATGCTACTATTTCATATGCAAAGCTCTGCTCCCAACACAGAGCACACATTTGTTGCAAAGTGTAAGTGGGTGGGTGGGTGGACGGATGGATGGGTATGTTAAATATGAGATTAACATAGAGCTCATTAAGTGGGTTGAGTTGAACATTAGCATATGTAGAGTTTTTGGTTATATTATTTAGTTAGGGCTCTGAAAATAATTCACCTAAACTGTGTTCTAAGCTACTTATAAACTATGTTGTGTAATATACTTCTGTAAATCAGCAATATTATGTAATGTGTTTGTGTAAGTCAGTAACGTTAGGATTGTAAAGGATGAGACCAGAAACACTACCCACAGCCAAATTATACAACTAAACAAGGTATATTGAACAAAGATGGTTATTGAGTATATGAAACAGCTAGTCGTCTTTTCATGAATAAATTAAGTAATCAATAATAAGTAATAGTTCATTCAACCTATTTTTTTAAAAAAATAATTACTGCTCTGACAATAAGCCAGGCTTCTGATAGGGCAGGGATGTTCCAATATGAGCAAAGCACACATAGGTTCTCGGTTCATGGGCTGCCAGGAGAAAAAAATTTGATCAAATAGGTGGTGAATATAGAGGGAGAGAGAGAATATTGCAGGAAACGTAACACAGAACACACATGAAGTGTAGGTGTTTAAGATAATACAGCAAGGTCCCGCAGTGGTGCTACAGCTTCAGACTGCTTCAGTCACCCAGGGACTTGTTAAAACACAGATCTCCTGGCACAGTGGGAGTCTCTATGTCAATGGGTCTGGGCGGAGGCCTGGGTGCTTGCATTTCTAATGAGTTTCTATGTTGATTCTCATGCTGCAGTCCTAGGAACCATTCTTTGAAGCTTACTGAGCTAGGCAGAGACTAGAGAAAATGGTCTTCTAGGTGTGGAAATAGCATGTGGAAATCCCTTGTGTGAGAGTATGGGACTGAAATACTGTCTTGTACTGTTTAGGCTCACAGTGAGAAACAATTATAAGCTTAAACAGGGTAACTTTGGAGAGCTTAGAGAAGTGACTGTTAAGGAGACGGTAGCAGGAACAAGGGAAGTACACAAGGAAAGCAATACAGGCATGTGTGCCTTTCTGTAGACGGTTCACAATGTCACTACTTATTTCTCCAAGGCCAGCAGGAGAGCAAGAGAGAGCCTTAAATGACATAAGCACTGGAGGGACTTCCTGTTATCTCTCACCCATTGGTTTGGTTAGAAGCACTTTGTGGGGCTGGGGAAATGCAGCCCAGTGGTTGGAACACTTGCCTAGCTGGGTGAGGCCCTGGGCTCGATTCCCTAGCACCACATATAAAAATAAGCTGGGCGTGACAGTGCAGGCCTGTGATCCCAGGACTCAGAAGGCTGAGGGAGGATTGTAGCTGAGAATTTGAAGCCAGCCTGGAGTACACAGTAAGTTCAGGACCAGCCTCCTCTATAGAATGAGTAGAATGAGACACTGTCTCTGTGGGGATGGGGGCGGGAGGGGAGAGAGAGAGAGAGAGAGAGAGAGAGAGAGAGAGAGAGAGAGAGAGAGAGAGAGGGAGGGAGGGAGGCAAGCCATAAGTCCCACACATGTGCACAGGGGAGAGGATTAGACAAGGATGCAGAGTAGGTTAAACTGTGGAAAGTTACCTTAGAGTTTGTCAGACATACCACATAACAGTGTAAGCTATCTAAAACTAGTATGAGAGCTAAAAATATGGAAGTCACCAAAATACCCATCAACACATCAGTGGATACACAAACTGTGGTATTTATATACAATGGAATACTATGCATCTATAAAAGTCCAACAGCTTTTGCGGGCAAATGGAAGAAACTTGAGAACATCATGCTCAGTGAAGTGAGTCAGAAGCCAAAGGTGAAACATCGAATGGTCTCTCTGATATGAGAAACACAGATCACAACTATCTCATGGAACTTAAAACGAAAAATGAAGTAAAACAGGGGTAGGGTGGGTAGGGAGGGAGGGATGTGTAGAGGGAGAGACAAAAAGAGAACAGGAAAGTCCTTGTCACCTTGACAAGATACCTAAGTGCACAAAATGCTCAACTTCATTGTAAACCTTAAATTTCGCACTTATACATATCAATAAAATGGGGGAAAAATAAAAACAAAAAGCATCCAACGGAGAAAAAGTAGCAGAGTGTCTACTCTAGGCTCCCTCTCCTCATGCTGGAGACCAACAGAAAATGTAGACGGTTACTCAAGGTCAAGGAGTTGGTTAGTGGCTGAGTCAGGGATACAGTTTTATGAGAACTACCACGCTCTGCAACATTACAAAGTCTCTTCCCTCCCATGATGCCATATTTCTCCGCACATACAAGATGATTAACTGTCAAATTTAATAGCATAGCATCCACATGAAGAATAGGGACATAAGAGAGACTATTTTGGTTAGCAAATATTTGGACTTGGTCTTACATAAAATCTAAAACAAATTCTGAGTTTAATTTTTCCCCCTCTACGATGTTTATATATAGAACGGTTCTTTACAAAAGATGATTTCTCCTGCACATCATCTGGAATGCGGGCATCTCCCAAGCAGGTAGAACTCTGAGGTCACTCGCCTCTCACCTCAGCTATTGGCCTATGGGAGGCGGGGGTGGTAGACCCTCCAGCCAGAGCTAATATATCTTACCTGTAGTGGAGGGCAGGTACACACTCTCTGGAGTGAAGCAACAAAACACTCATCTTAAGTTTTGCAACATTGCCCAGGTATACTAGGACTCATGATTAAATTTCCAAAAATGTTGTAAGCCACGCATTAAGCCATGTAGGTTGAAAATGGATATGGTGGGAACATTTACACCACAGAAATTAGCAGTTGCTTCAAATGAAGGTTTTATATTCTACAAGTCTGTTGTTGAAACCCTCAACATCCATAACCCCAATCTAAGAAATAATCAGAGAATTGAATAGTAGCATGTAAGAAAGTTTTTTGCTAAAAAGAACATCAGAAAAATACTAAATATCCAAACAGAAGTACATCAAATGAAATCCTATGCAGGAACTAATACTGTATTTTTAATTTAATTTTTTCTTTCAAGTGTATTTTCTTTAGAAATGAAGACATTTTAAACAAAATGCATTCACACTATCTCATATATCCCGCAGGACATATGCTTACTAATCAAATACCTGCTGAAAAATATTATAAAAAACATGTTAAGCTCATATCCCTCCAAGAAATATTTATTAGGTGTCCACCATGCCCCAGGCTTTATGCAGGGAGCACAACATTCATTTTATTATAGATATGTTCTCTGCATTGTGACAGCCTCCTACCAACTAATCCTTAAACTGTCTACAAAAATTGATAGTTACAAAATCTACGGGCTTTACTTTGGTTTTTAGCCATTAACTCACATTCATTATACAAATTAATGGGTTTCTCTGTCTACAATTTATTTGATCCCAACCTCCCTAACACTCTCTCTCCCCTCCTCTGCCTCCTCACTGCTCCCCGATCTCCTTTCCCCTTCCTAGTAGTCCCTCTTTCATTTACAGGCCATTGTTGCTGTTGTGATTGTTTTTGGTGCTGTTCCTTTTCTGGCTTTTGTTTTTTCACAGTAAGTAAACGTGCAATGCTTGTTTTGCCATTCTAGCCCATTTCTCTGAAAAGGATGACCTCTAGTTCCAACCATTTCCCTGCAAATAACATAGTTTCATTCTTTTTTATGGCTGAATAATACCCCTCTGTTCGTATATGCTGTATTTTCCTTATCCATTCACTTGTTGATGAATAGATTAAAAAAATCAGCTAGAGGTTGGTTCTACACCTTGGCAACTGTGAGCATTGCCAATTTTCTTTCCTTACTGATTAGACCCAGGAATGGTGTCTTAGTTACTTCTTACTTTCTATGACTCAATACCCGGCATCCACAAACTTAGAGAAGGAACGGTTTATTTTAGCTCACAGCTTCAGAAGGTCACGGTCCACTCAAGGGCGGCTGGCAGCAATGGAAGTACATGGCAGAGGTAGAGGTGGAGGCAGCTTCTCACGACATCACACACAGGAAGCCAAGTCAAGGCAAGTTGAGACTTGTCCCCCAAGGAAGGCAGGAAGCAGCTTATATATCCTTCCAGGTCTCATCCCAGTGATCAGCACCCCCTGGATCTAGGTGTGGAAGGTGTGGTAAGCCCTGAATATATGCCCGTAATCCACTTTACATGCCTGTAATCCAACTTACATGCCTGAAATCCAACCCTCCAGACTAGGCTCCAATCTCCCAACAGCACATGGTTCCATAGACAATCTATAACATTCAAATCCATGGGACTTTTGGGGGACATTCCAGATCCAAACCACAATAAATGGTGTAGCTGGATGATACGGGAGTTTCATTTTTAGTTTTTGAGGAACCTTCCTACTCTCACCCATAGTCACTGTGTTAATTTACATTCCAAGCACCAGTGTTCATTTTCCTCTGCATCCCACAAAACTTTATCATTGGTTTTGCTTTGTTGTGCTCGCTGTATTGTTTTTATCATCACTCTTCTGACTGGAGTGAGAGGGAGTCTCAATGTAGTTTTAATGTAGATTTTCCTGAAGGCTAACAATGTTGAGCTTTTTTTTTTTTTTTTTTTCATTTATTAGGATTTTGGATTTTTTCCTTGAGAAGTGTTTATTGAGACACTGGTCAGCCCTTTTATTGACTGGATTATACAGAGTTTGTTTTTATTTGCAGTGATTTATATACTTTGGATACTTGTCCTCTGTCAGAAGGACAGCTTGCAAGTGTTTTCTCTCATCGTGTAGGCTGTCTCTTTATGCGATCATTTCCTATGCTGCACAAAGGGTTTTTTGTTTGATTTAATCTTATTTGCCAATCTTTACTCTTATTTCCTGAACAATTGGAGTCCTATTCAGGAAATCTTTGCCCACACCAACAATTTGAATTGCTTTCTCTATGTAGAAATCACATTTTTAAGCCTGTTTTGTGACATAAAAAATGATCCCAGTTTCAAGGTGATATCAGAATATAAAATTTGACAAGCACTATAAAAGTAATTTTGTGAATAATAATGTTTATGGGGAGAACTTATTTTTAAAAATGAATAATATACATATGAGTGATACCTTTGGGGTATTTGTGTGTGTGTGTCTTTGTTTATTTGTTTTTGAGGCAGGATCTTGCTGTTTAGTCCAGGCTGGTTCTGAATTCATTACGTATAACCCAGGCTGGCCTTGAACTCACCATAATCTTCCAGCCTCAGCCTCTCAAGTGCTAGGATTATAGGTGTTTGCCGCCACACCCAGGTTAGATTATTTTATGTTGATGTATTTTCCAAATATAATAATTATGCATTGCATGGAGGAAATAAATACATAAAGTCAGAAGAAACTAGAAAACTGCACTGCTTACCATTACATGTATTGTGCAAAAATGACCTATCAGAGACAAGCATACTCTCCATATCTCAGGTGTGGCAGGATAGTGGCTCTGGATTGGCTGGCTTGGTGGATTTTTAGTTTTCACCAGTTTTTAGGACAATGGATATGAACTAAGCATCTAATACGGTCTCAACCAGACATCCCTTTCCAGGTCTCTGCCTTAGGCTGTGGCCTCATGTTTCCATTTTAGTAGGTATGAGTTGTCTGGCTGGGGAGTCAGGAGAAGGCTCTTCTAAATGAACATGTGTATCCTGGTCTGCTGTCTGCCATGTGGGCTGCCCACTACTGCCGCCACTGACCAAAGCAAGTGCTGGCTTCACTTGTGAGAAGGCAAATCCACTAGGTCCCAGATCTCACCAATGTCCATTCAACTTTATGTATAATCAGGCAACCTGCATCTTCCTCCCTCTTTAGCATCTGTCAAGTCATCCCAATCCAGAAGGACAAGAAAGAGAAATCGGTCACTAGCCCCTTTTAAACTCCAACACTATCCACCAATGTTTTTGTAGACCTGAAACTGCTGAAGACACACATGCCATCTTCTTTTCTTTTTTTTTTTTTTTCACCCATAGCACATAGCGTGGGCATTTATGCACCTGGAAGTGCCCTCCATGGAGGTCTGAAGGAAGCTGGTCAAAGAAAAAGATCTTTTTCTTATTTCTTACTGAATTTGGTGAGACTAGGCCACCCCTCTTGGCAGTTTTGGCCCAATTTCACATACTGGGCTTTAATGGCGGGTACAGCATTTGTGGCTTAAATAATGGATAGTGATCAATGGGAGCTAACACAAGGTGAAACAGAGTCTCATCTGAGAAAAAAAAAATGTCTCAATAATGACAGACCGGAGAGGTATGGCCAACAGCTTTTAATTGCATTCTGTCCTCTTGGCTGTCTCCTGCTTTCTATTTCTCTCTTAAACACACATTTTAAATAAAGTAAAAATTCTAAATTGAGGGAGACTTCTTAGTACTCAACACAAGTTTCTGCTGCCGTGGCTGGAGCCCCTGAAAGTCTTAACACCATTTCTCCCTTCCCATCAATTGGCACCAATTAGACACCTTCTAGGTAGAGAAATAATTTGCTTAACTACATAAGAAAATGGCCACTTCAAGCCCTTTAAGAATTTTGGTTCTCAATTACACAGCCTTACTTCTCCTGTGAAGTGATAATTAGAGTCTGGATGGTAACTGGATTACCAAGGACATCTCTCCTGACAGTCGTTTAACACCTAATCAAGTGTTGAGGTCGTAAATTATGCATTTCTCAACAGCATTCAGACCCATTTGAAAACAATTTGAAACAGTTCAAGAGTTCCTAGATGGTCTTCAGTTTTACAGGGCCGTGAAGGGTCCTGCTTAAAGGAATTACCCGCTTAGAAGAATTACCTGGTTAAAGGAATCACCCACTTAGCAGGACTCAAAGTGTAAGGCTCTCTCCATTCTTTAATTGGCTACAGATCATTATTTTTTAAACCAACAATTGAGAACCCTCCCTTCATGTAAAAAAGTAAGGAAGACTGGAATGTTTCCCACAGTGTCAAAGCCCCTCCCCAGGGAGCTCAGATAAAAAGATTTCAGAGAGAATCTGGAGAATCTGAAAGGGAGGAAATCGGCGCGGGGGGGGGGGGGGGTAACCTTAAAACTTTGTTTTTCTGATGATTTGTTTGGAACCAGATCTAAAACCTAAGAGTTTAATACTGAGAACTATAAATACTGTTTCTCAGTCATCAGTTCAGAGGGAGAAAAGTATCCTGAGTGGGCAGAGGAGGAGCAGAGAACGTGAGGAAAGTTTGAGAAAAGAATGCATGCCTTGCTCTGCCTAACTAAAGAAAACAATGTCCCCCACAGGTGAGAAGGTTCTGATGAGGCAGTCCCTCTTAAGACAGTCAAGTCTCATCTTTGCCACCTCCACCTTACCGCTGCTGTACCAGTGACCTGAGTCCATGTCTCAAAAAGCAGAGATCATTATAGTCTTATAGTTTGCAATAAAATTTCTCCCATCAGTTGACCCAGAGGTCCATCTGCCTTTCCTTCATTCCTCATGAGCAAGAATGCGAATGGCCATAAAGGCTATGGGTACTGTATACATTAGTGAGAGCATGACTTTCATTTTCCTTTCAACAACTGCACTCTTTCCAAGCCTGAGAATCTGTTTACATGCTCAGTCTTCCTCTGGGGGGAGAAATGGTGTAATTGGAAACAGACTACACCATGTAAATGGACCAAGATAAGGATCCATCTTCAGCCCAACCCAACTCATTTATAATATTTTTTACTGCTTAATTTGATCTGGAGGCCTTCCCTCCCCCCAAAAAAACAAAAATCTGTTTTCTTAGAGGAACAAGCAAAGATGGACACATCTGATTTCTTTCCTCTTTCTCTTTATAAGCATCTTAGTAACATCCCACATTTAGAAAAGAACCAGAAATGCAAAGTGAGGACAGCCTTTACTATCCTGTCGGCTGGACTTGAGTTGTGGGAGCAGCGTGAGTTGTCTGTGTGGAAAATGCATTGTCTCCCTCCAAAAAGACCCTTTGATTCAGAGTACTAGTTTTAGAAAGAGACTAAGAGAAAGGAAAGATGATAAATAAAAATTCATGGAAAATATATGAAGATCATTTTACCTGGACCTTTCTAAGACATAATACCCATCTTTATCAATCTTCCTGGTAGAGATTCCCTGTCACAGGCCATGGTTTGCTGGGTAAAACTCTACAATGCAAAGGCTACAATAGTGAGCTCCTCCTCGACCTTTCCACCCTTACACTTTGACATAGCCCCTTAAATAAATACGGGGAGCCTATCTTCACTCACACCCTGCAAACAAATATGCATGTTCCTAGTTTCGTCTATTCTGCTCTTCCCTCTGTCTCGGTCTGATGTCTCTCTTCACATCACATAAAGTCCTCTTCATCCCTCAAGAACTACAGCAATGTATCTTCTCTATGGACGGTCTCTTCCCCAGATGAAAGGGAAAAATAAACAAGAATTGTCCAGTGCCTAAGGTTCACTTCACACTTTTCAATTCCTCTAGTCTACTTGTGTTGTAGTTTTTATGTGTATTTCCCTTGGAAGTTTGTTAAGGTTTCTGTATAAGAGGATATCTAATGTCTTGCCTGGAATACATGTATATTTTCTAAGAAAGAAATCAAGTTTTATGTCTTTTATTTTAAATGAGATTTTGAAACATGCTTTTAAAAAATGATAAATGCATTTTTATTTTGTTCAGACCTAAACTTTTAACACTGGAACTCAAAGAAAGCTACTTGTGCTAAAATTAAAAAAAAATAAATGTTGGTATTATAATTAACATTCCTTTTTCTTTCATCTTTCACATAGAAATTTTTCAGCTTTTATGTGAAGTTGTGTGTATTTGGATGTGTTCTTCTTTACAATCATGTTTGACAGGGGTCTTTTGCTCCCTGTAATCTCCAGAGTGTGTTACCTATATAAAAGCTTCCTGGCCCCTCTCGCTGGGATATTGACAAAAATAAATCACTTCCAAAGCAGGCTCCGGTTGTAATCTCCTGAATTTTGAAAGGATTTCTTTTATCAAGACTCTAAAAAGTATATGATAAATCATGATCATTAAAGTAGAGTAGTTAACATAAAATCGTTTGTCTCAAGTAAACGCAAGTTCTCAGCAGGTGTACAAATTAGTTATATACATAAGTGAAATAAATCAGACACAGAAGGTTAAATATTGCATGGTTCCTCTTACATGAGAAACCCAAAATATAAATAATTTAAAGAGCAAAATAAAGGAGAAATGATAGGAAACAAGAAGGTAGACCTTGTGGGGAGGGGAGGGGGGCTGAGGATGAGGGGAAACAGGAGAACAGGGAGAAGAAGGGAAAGTGGGAATAATGAAGCTGTAAAATGTATATGTGCCAGTTCCCCCAGTATAAGTCATCAACATGTATCACAAACACACAGTAACACAAAATAATAATGAGTAAAAGTAGGTATATACAGAGGTGAGTTAAATACATCACTCAGGTGTATATTTCTATGGTGAGTCTTCATTCCTATACTTTCTTGAGTCAGGAAGAATGATCAGGGCAGATGGCCACTACCGAAAATGTTGGTAACTCAGTCCTCACGTTCCTCCCTATATCCTTTCTGATCCCTCCACTTGGGACATCTAAATACATGGTGAACACCTTCCCCAGTCTCTGCTCACGTGGGCATAGGTTTTTGCCCTCCAGCTTTTCATCTGCTCTAAAAGCTTGCCTAAAGGCTGCTCTCCAGATACTATCTGGTGGTTTCTCCTGAATGACCAGGGACCCAGCTTACAACTGAAGCTGATGGTCCTCACCAACTTTTGCTGTGATCTCAGTTCCCCATGTTGAAAAGTATGAGACACCCTCAAAGCTTCTTTCTTTCTTCCCGGTTCCTAAGAGTTATCATATTAGCTGGCAACAGGGCAATGTTGTAAAACATCTTTAACAAAATGAGGGAAGCATCACCCATCCTAAAGCAGAAGTGACCACCGTCTTACAGAAAGAGAGACAAATAGAAAAGCTAGGCTGACAGCAAAGTAAGATGTCTACTTCTCCTTTGCCAGCTATCACAAGAGGATGGTCACTGTTTATCACAACCATATTTTCTCAAGACTGAAATCCTAACAGCCACTCAGCACTGCATGGTCCTGTTGTAAAGCTTCACTCTTCTTTTACTCCCTCAGAGGACAGCCCTGGTGACCTCCTGGAGTGCGAGCTTGTGATGGGGGGACCAATACATTCCCAAAAGGAAAGAGGGGAGAACGGGACACTTCAGCATCAACACCATGAGTAATGGGCAATATTTGAGTTGGCAGGTAGATATCACTAAGAATACACCTTACATAGAACATTATTACCGTGGGCTGCATGACCTTCAGAGCCTCATCATGACCCAAAGCTGTTTCAAGTGAGTGCCACCAGATCCTTAAAATCTCTTAATACTTGAAACTTTTCATAGCACACAAACAGAAGATTCCAGACTCAAGTCCTCATCCAGGCTATTATATAGAAAGACTTTTAATATCACTGTTTTATAACATTTAATTTTATAGTTATTTTCCATATGTGGCAAATGACACTTTCTATTCATTATAGTCCTACCCCACTACATTATTTTTAGAACAAATTATTTGACATGAAAAACTGAGTAACTTTAAAGTAAATACTGCAGCTCATACAAGTCAGAAAGGCAAAAATCAGAAAGGATCTCTAAATATCAGTATAATGATGGTGACACAAGATGACGGGACTAAAGGATGTGGAGTAGAAATCCTATCTCTCCTCCTTTGCAATTCTTGTGATCCAGGGCAAAAGACATAATCCCTCTAACCTTAGTTTTCTTGTGTATGGAAAGGAACAGATACTGCTTCACCACATTATAGCTGGCCCAGAAGGATGAAGTTCTATAAATCAATGGCTCCTCTCACCTCAGTAAGAGGACAGGGCCAGCATAGGCCAGGTAGTTTACTTGTCTGCTGTAGTACTTGTACTCTATACCATACATAGTATTTGGTTGTGCCTCTGCCATGATTATAAAAGAAGCTATTGGAGAAAGGAAGGTATATTCCAGGTCATATGTGGGCTTTACTCAGAGCGCGAAGCAGATGGGGTTACTCATGTGTAGCTGTGAATGTGGTCAGAGAACAACAGAAGGAGAAGCAGGCGAGGATGAGACACAACAGGGCCACAGCAGGGACACATCGACCAGGACAGGATTCGTCTCTTCTAGGTTTCCTCCCTCACTGTTCCCTTTCTCTCTACCACCTTACCCCTCATCCTTTCTCCCTTCTTCCCTTTGGTGCTCTCTTTTTTGCACAAATTCTTTGCCTGCTCATGTTGCTTGGAGCTTTGCCAAACTATGAGAACACAATTTACACAGAAAAATCAGGTTTCTGACCTTCCATTTTACACTTGAAGTCTATTTTTGTGCAAAAATAACCATAGGAATTTTATTGATTTTTATTTGGAGGTAAGTCTGAAGAGGCCATCTTTGTTTCATCCAACTCCATGTGCATAATGAAACTATATGTCTTCAAAATGTGAGATACTTGAATGGCTACCCTAAGAGAGAAATCCCAATCAGACAGGCCAAAGGCCAAAAACAGTGTTCAGAGTAGTTAATCATTAGTTCAAATTCCAGAGATTTTTCCATAAACTTTGGATTTCCAGTTCCTTTCCAAAATTGGAACATCTGACATTATGTGCCATCATTGGTTAGATATAAGTAGAGCATGGTTCTCCCTCTAGTTTACCATGGTCCCCAACCCTCCTCATCGTGCCCCACTACTGACACTAAGCATAGGTTAGAATATATTGTCTTGACCTCAATTCACTTGAACTACCTCTTGCCTTACACTTGACCACGTTCATTTACTCAACATCATTTACCAGTCACCACTGTTCCTTGAATGTTACACACACACACACACGTGCGCACGCGCGGCTGGTCCCTCACCTTAAAACATGAGCTTGTGATCTGGGTTTGCTCCTATAAGTCCTGGCCAAAGAAAAATAGAGAAACAAAGTTCTTTCTTAACTCTGATTCTCTAAATATGGCTTTTGTTTGTCCTTTGTCCTGGCTATAGGCATTAGAATTTGCTACCACTATTATTATCTACTCTTATTACTCCTAGGGTGCTTTACCTCCTGCACACACAGCATTTGCCCACAAGGTAAATCAGTTGCTATCCCAGAAGATAATAGTATTTATCAAGACTTCTTGTACAGTTCCCAGACCTTTCAGGATTGAAACACGTTTTGCACACAAAAAGCCATCCATTAGCACCACCATTGTTGCCATTATTATTATTCAGGATTAGGCAGCCCTCTCAGAAGCCTTGCCAACCACATGCAGGTGCCATCTCAGAGCCTCACCTGGCCCAGCATAGTGACTCAGGCCGGACGCACCTGGCTGTAGAACTCTGGTTCAGCCTTCTGCATCTGGGCTTTTGCCAGAGCAGAAACTTTCCCTGAAATACTCACTTACTCCTCCCTTATGCAGGAAGCAGAGGCCGGGATGCCAGAGAGAGCTGTAGGTACAGCAGGAGGCCTTTCCTAGGGGAAAGACTTCCTAGTCCATGCTACTGCTATTGGGGTGTTTTCTCTCCCGGCCACAAAAATGAATGCATAGGATCCCTCCCATGTTTTAGTAATTAGTAGCAAGAACAAGAGTTTCAAAAGTGCTAGAAGATCTACTCTGGCAAAACCCTGTGGAACTTATCCCTCTCCACTTAAACAGAGAAAAGGTGGTGTGGAGCACAGTTCACACATGCCTTTGTTAAAACAATATGTTGTGCATGAACAGCCAAATGAAAAGAAAGGACCAGAAATCTTAACTTAAATATGTTTTCGGAATCAGCACTCTGAACCTGTTCACAGATGGAGCATCCAGGAGTCCTGATAGTGCTTTGTAACTATTCAAATAGAAGCCTAGTACTTGGTGGAAATCCAAGCCAGCTTCCTTCTCAGTCACAATAAAGCCGTGTAACCCAAAGGACATAAAGACAGTGATCTTGAAATCCATCTGGAAAACGGGCTTCAGATCCAGGAGAGATGTGGTGAAATTATACTGAAGAATTTGTCTACTCTTCAAATATTTCAGGGTAACAGAAAGCTTACCAAGACTGAGGTAATGGGGTACTCTGCTATTCCAGGGTGCTATTGCAGATTTCTTCCCAATGGCAGAATTATTGAAATTCCAATAATATAGAAACTCTGGATTAAAGCTCTCTGAATGGTTTTAGGAACATGTAGTTAAAAATTTGAGGCAGCATTTTTCGTGACTTGAGCAGTCATCCATCTCAACTGAAGTGTGCAAGAAGTTGATGGTAATTTATACATCTCTTCACAGAAAAAAAAACAGGATAAAAACAAAATACTCAGAACTAAAGAGCATAACATATTGAAAAATGTATCAATCTTGCCACACAACATGTTCAAGTGCTTGAAATGAAGGATCTGTTTTGGGAGAGCTGGAGTAGAGATTGGAGTTAGAATTGTGGCTAAGATTGGAATTGGGGAATTATGCCCATTTCTCTCAAGCCACAATCATGTGTCAGATGCTAGGTAATGATGTCTATGATAGACCCAACACTAATTCTCAAACTAGACTGGATTCACTCACGTAAAATTCTACTCCTAAAGTCCCCTTATTTTCTCCCCAACTCAGATTCTACACACTGAAAATGCTCAGTAAATCCGAGCTCCACTAATATGTTAGCAACGTAACCTGTAATAGGAAGGCCTCTACGATGATTTTCTGAAGGAAAGGAAGTGGAGGAGCCTGAAGAGAGTAGCCCAAGGAGCCAGTGACTCCCTCAACTGCCCAGACCACTTGTGTGATTTTAGTCTACACAAAGAAGCTTCCAGTGTGCAAATCTGCAGATCCAAGACCCAAGTAATAGAGCTGTTACCTCACCTCATTATTCTTCTGCTTTGACATCAATCTCCTACTGTTGTGGCTAAAGATAAGGCACAATAAGGACAATTCCTAAACATGGTGAAAACAGTGTATGGAGTTTCTTCTACTACTAGATGAAAAATAATGAAGATATGACTCTGAAAAGATTAGCTGTGCATAGTCCACTACCAATGTATGCACTGTTTGTTTAAATGTGAACTTTTTCGATGTTGGCTTAAATTATGTGAAAATGCCTGAGCAGTATTGATTCCTCCTTCTTCACGTGGTCAGTCACCTCTGAACAAGGAACAGCTTCAACAAATGTCATTTCGCAAACAACAATTCCTCATGGTGTAAGGAAAACCAAGAGAAGGAATAGTGAGATTCTGGAAATGAGACGCTTAAAGGAATTTCCTGGGACAGGGTGTTGTTTACGCTGCCCCGTTGAGCCATACCGAGGGCCCTCAAGGTGTGTCCTGATACTTGGCGATAATTGCAGGTGGCTAAAGGCCAGAACCTCAACCTCAGGTAAGAGCCAAAATTATACAGCCAAGCATCTATTAATCAGGATTAACCTCTAAGGATGCCAACTCTGGAATCTTCCTTGCAAATAACCATGTTCATGTACAATTTTATAAGAAAACAAAACACTCATTTTCTCAGAGGGAGTCGACTGGCCTGACAGCTCCAGAAATGACATTTTAACACAATTATGAAAATAAACTATTCAATGCCCCAAAAGAAGTCAGGATGAGTCCAGTGAGACTACCAACCCTGCTTCATGGGTCTGTTCCTACAATTTACCTTTCCGTTCCAAGAGTTTTATTTTTCTGAAAAATTTTGGCTTCTGGTGTGATGAGAAGATTTTTCTCAAGGCGAATAGAGATTTGAGATTACTTAATGTGTATTTAGGCCAAGTTTATTTCAGATTATTTGTGGCCTTGGAAGGACAGGGCCAAGAGGACAATAGGATAGGACACACTAGTGGTGAAAGAAATGCCACCTGCTGCCAGTGTACTCCCATTAGGTTCTAACGCCACTGCTAACCCAACAGGAGGCATAGCTGTTCTCCAACAGCCTATGTATATTAAGTACCTCCCTCTCCCACCATCCCTTTCCCCAACAGTCCTTGAGAGAATCGGCTTCAACTAAACTGGTCCCTGGTGTCAGAAGGTTAGGAATCTCTGCACTACTAGACCAAGGAATACATTTTGTTTGATATGCCTCAGAAAAATACATTCATTCAAATCCTTTTCCTATTTGAAAAACCAAAAGGCTGGCTGAGACCAGAGATCAAGGAGGAATCCTTCCTTCAGGCAAGGCTTAAGAAAAGATAGGCAATGTAGGCCACAAATTTCAACAAATCTAAGAGAATACCAAAGACAGAATGGATTTCTGTCACTAGTAAACACCTAGAATATTTTCTTTGGCTTATTGCTTATTTTTTTGGCCCGTTTACATGAGCTAGGTGGTTAGGGCTTCCATTAGCAGAAAGTTTTCAGAGCTTTGAAAAACCTGAGAATCTTAACGTGTTTTCTGTGTCTCAACAACTAGATCATTAATAATAAAATGAATGAGAAGCTAGCTTGGTTTTTTTTTTTTGAGGTAAAAAATCATTTCAAAAAGAAAATATTTAATCTGGGACAACCTCTGGGTCAAGTACATTGAGCAAATGTTCAGGGCTACAGGTTGCCGATTTCTAAAACATTTCTTAGAACTTGCTGGAATGTAAAGGAAGTACATAAATCCATTTGCAAATATGGAGCCTGGAGAGTCCAGCAGAATCTATTCTTTGTTTCAAAGTACATAGGTCATTTCATTATTTTGAAGGGAAAAAAAACTCATAAATGACCATAAAGACAAAATCTAACTTACAGAATATATCTATAGCATAATGGTATCTCCTTGTATGTAATAAAAAATACCAAGTAAGTATTCACAGGACGATGTGGGTGCATCAAAAAATCCTTAAGACTCTGCTTGATCAAAGTTACTCTGCCAAAATATTTCAGATCTAACTTACATAAACACATTTTTATGGACACCTGACTTTTATTTTAATCTTTCATCTGAAGTGTAAATGGATTTTTACTGAGCTTCGTGTTTTAAAATTATAACTCTTCATTTTGATCAGACTTTGTAGTACACATAAATTAGCAAACATACACAGCATCTTGCTGTTAAAAACAAGTTGTTTTAATGAAAACATAACCTGAAAATCAAGCAGTATTTTTTGAAGGGAAAAGACATTGGTTGAAACAGCACTGTCTTATTGACATTAAAAACAGTTGACATAACTCTGCAAGGATGCTGAAATTTAACTTTTGTATGTTTTTATTATACTGAGAGTATCAAAGATAACAGGATTTATTCATAGAATGGCAGTCATGAATTCAGTTTTCTGGTACAATTTTCTTCCCATATAAACTCATAAAAAATGTGATGGGTGAACCATTAGGAATGCTTAAAGAAGCCCCTGTTGTATGCCCACACAGAAAGAACAGATAGATTGCAAAATGTTTATGCCTTTTACATTTTTTACAGTATTAATAAGGAAACACTGTGATTACCAATCAGAAAAGACTCCAGAGTGCTGCTTGTAAAGTGTGCCATTATAAAGATTTATATCCGTATCTGGGGAGTAATATGGAACGTTGATATTTTAAGGAGCTCAGTTCAAAAATCTCTTTATTCAATGAAAGCCTGGGAAAGTGAAATATCTTCTTTCCTGCGGCAGATGTGTGTTGTCTGGTTAGTTTATGATATATATAGTGGACGAAATAGACCTGTCCCCCCAAATAGTCACCAAACGCTTGAAAATACATTACAAAGTAGCTATGCAATTTTTCAGCAAAACTGTTTATCTCAACTGGGAGTGATGTGGAGATGCAAGTACTTGTCCAGCGCCAAGCTATCACCTGGCCCAGACCCCATTCTGTGTCAAGAGTGCACAGTGTGTTAGACTCTCCAGAGGCTCCTACTCTCACCAGTGCATACCTGTCTGTCACTCTCTGAGAATTTTCAGCTATCTAGAGACATTTAATAAATCATCAGGCAGAAAAGCCTTCTATTATTCCAAGGTGCTTCTACTCCTTCCTAATAGTTGGTATTTTGAAAGCAAATGACTAGAAAGGACACATTTTCTAGTTTATAGCTGCAGCCTATATTCATTTCCCAAGTTTCCCAAGCAATACCTATACATAGCCTTATAATCAGTTCCACTACCTCTCAATCCAATATGAAAGCCTGACACAGCTATGTTAACCTACCTTCAACCAGAACTTGTCTGAAATAATATACGGCAGTCATGTTACATTCTGCTGCAGGAGTCATTGGTTAGAGTTTTATTTGTCTCACTTATTACAAAGTTTGGAAGTAGTAAGACCAAGGCTGGTACAACAAATCCAGGAAGGTTAATGCTAATTCTTTCACCACCTTAGTATGCAATCTTTTCCTTGCTGAAGGTAAGACGACTGCTGTAGCCCCAAATATACAGATGATCTAGCAACAATAAAAGGACAAGGGAAGATCAAAGAGCAAGATACCTTCTCTGCCCCAGTCATTGCCTTTTCTGTGGAATGAGGTGTCCCCCAGGACCACCCATGGCCTCAAGGAAGCTGGAGAAATCAGGTTTTGCTGTGATTTTTAAAAATAGTTGTAGTAATATATCAAATCAGGATTCTTCTATGGAATGGAATAGATGTTCGGTAGAGTGCTAGCAATGTCAGCTACAAATATCATGTTTTAAAGTTTCAGGAGAGCTTTTCTAAGGTCTAGAGCTGCACCATCTATCACTGTGGGACTAGGCCCATGTGACTATTTCAGTCAATTAAAATTAGGTTACATTTAAAATTCAGCTCCATAAGATTAACCACATTTAGAGACACAATGGCCAAATGGCTAGTGATTGTCATACTGGAGAGTGCTGGCCCAGATCCTTCTTTCTGGAAAACAAAATACCTAGAACTTCTAAGTCTCACATACTTTAAGTCATTTTCTCTGCTTTTGTCTTCAATGAAAAAAAAGCAAGTCACCATTATTTTTGTAAAAATACTTAAGATCATTGCATCACAACAGTTATGACTTTATGTACCCTTCATCTTACTTCAGAGTCTTCAAAAAGATGAAGCCAAGGAAAAGTCTTGAGGGCAGAACCTCGCATAGGATATGCCCCGCTATCACAAAGATAATCAACAACAGACAAAACTAAGACTCAAAGAGTGGGGAGAATGAGAGCAGGAAACAAAATAGTCTGTGAAGTGGAGGTCACTGCTGCAGGCGACTGGGGCTCAACTTCTCTTGGGTCTCTGAGAAATGCACAGAAGTCATCCCAGAATCCTCTGTTCAAAGTACAGAAGACTAAGGCATTTGATCACTAGCCTACATGCCTTGATAGCTGAGGACTGCGGTGAGAAGTAAATTCCCTTCCTTTCCTTTCCTGGCTAAATGAGTTCCACAGCTTTAAGGAAATCTGTCAGGCCCAAAGGGAGTGGTGCTTACATGGCACCAAGGAAAACACCCAAAAGGGTGCATAGCACTATTCATCAAACCCGAGGCTGCCATCAGGGAGGGTCTGGGAGATCGAACGTGCAAACCAAGATCTGCTCTCCTTCTCCATACTCCTTGGTGATGACTAATTTCTAGGCTTATTTCTCTTC
>PVKB01003634.1:0-84924 GCA_004027205.1 Ctenodactylus gundi | reverse complement strand
GCCTGTAACACCAGCACTCTGGGAAGATGAGACAGAAGAACTGCAATTTCGAATCCAGGTTAGAAAACTTAGCAATTTAGTGAAACCCTGTCTCAAATATAAAAAATAAAAATTACTAGGAATGTAGTTGAATGTGAAGGCTCTGGGCTCCATCCCCAGGAACACACCACACACACACACACACACACACACACACACACAAACACGTATTGTACTCACTTATCTGCCTTAGTCTAAAAGTCACCACAACAGAGCTACAATTTGGTGTTCAAGCTTTGCATTCTTGTGTTTGTTTGCATTCTTGAGGTGTTTGTTGAAACTAACTATTCCACAGAAGAAAATATACACTGAGCTCATGTTCATTACCACTGAGTAGAACTGATTTGACACATAGCTTTATAATGTCAGTACTGAGAGAGAGCACTGAGAACTAAGTCTATGGTGGAGAACTTCACAGCAGAAGGCACAAACCTTCATGAGAAAGAGGCCTTCCTGTTTCCATGTGACCACCTTCCCTGCCTCTGCCTATGACAAGAGCACCAGTAGAGGACACTGAAGGAAAAGTTTCACTATTTTGCTTTGAGCCAAAAATGGCTTTGGGTAAAATTGGTTTATTCATTCATTAAATATTTATTGAGCATCTGCTAAGTGCCGTATCAATGCTAACTCTAGATGCACAATGAACACCAAAACAGACAGGGCTCAGTCTTTAGGGAGCCTGCAGTTCTAATGGTGAAGACGTTCAAAAAGCCAGAAACAAATAAGTACAAACTTCAATAAATATCACAAGACAAAAGAAAGGGGTCCTGTGTGACAGTCTGTCTCAGGAAGTGACACTGAAACAGAGGCCTAAAAGCAGAGTGAGGGAAAGAAAGATCATCCTATGGGAAGTGAGTTGATCTCAAGATCATACAGACCTAGAGAAGATCAGTGTCAAAGCATGGCAGACAGGATGAGCTTGGAAAGGAAGACTGTGGCAAAAACTTATAGGATCTTATAAGACATCTACCCCTCTTCTGTCTTGATTCTAGACCAAACTGCCACATTCCCAGTTCTTCATTTATCCATGGGCAATTGCCAACTTATTCTTAACAGTACCAATAATAACTAATATTATATGAGTCACATCCTGTGTGAATGACTCATAAAAAGCTTTCTCACTGGGACTCACAATTAATAACATTATTTAATATCAAAATAATAGAATTGAAGAGCAACTGTAGGAACTTCCAGTGGATTATCTAAGTTGACACTTAACACAATATTTTATAGCAAGAGCCATCACATCCACTTTACAGATGAGAAAAAAAAAGCTGGAACAAAGTTAGGAGCCATAGCTAACAACCTAGATATATTTGATTCTAAAAATCAGGGCTTGGCAAAGTACAATCCATGTGTCAAATACTGCCCAGCACCTGTTTCTGTAAATAAAGATTTTTGGACCACATTCAGGCCCACTCTTTCATGAATTGCCTATGGCTGATTTTCCATTGCTATGGCCCTGGTTGAGTATTTGCAGAAGAAACTTGATTGTCCACAAAGCCTAAAATCCTTAATATCCAGATATTTACAGATCAAGTTTGCTGACTCTTGCTCTAGATAAGACAAAAGCTTTGATCAGAGGTTTTTGGGATCTTTAAATCCCCAGAATCACAAGCATCTATGTTTACTTACTTTTTTTTTTTTGTGGAAAAGGTCTATGGTTTTCATCAGACTCTTTAAAAATCCATGACTTCAAGAAAATTAAGAGCTCAGTTGAGCCAAAAGATGGTTTAAAAGTGATTTTTTAATGTAGTCCCCGTGGAAATAGAAGGGGAATCATCTGGAGACCCATAGGAAATGTAAATTTCTACTAAATTAGAAGTCTTAGGGCTGGAGAGCAGTAGTCTGAGTTCTAACAAGTTTCCTAGGTGGGCCGGAGGCTTGCTCCAGTTTAAGAACTTCTAGACTAACCCTACAATGTCAAAAATCACAATGCCAGAGTTAAGGCATTGAATGACAACCACCTGAATTCTTTGGTTTAAATGCATTTTATTTCATTTTTTTAAAGAACAAAGGCAAAAATGTTTTATTTTAATAGATGCTTGGAGTTGTCATCTTTCTATCCATTGCCTAAAACTTTCAAATGTAGCTCTTAAAATTGAACATATAAGTTCATCTAAGATTACAAATTAAAGGACATTTCACATTTGGCTTTCTTGCTTTCCAACACTGGACTCTCTTTGAAGCTGTTCAGGCGATCAGATCATAATGGCCAACTAGGGTAAAGCCCCCTGCAGACGCCACACTGTGAAAAACATACTAGAGACCACCATCTGGCCTGCTCCTTTTTAGTGACACAAGTGACAAAATGGTCAAACATAAAAATTCACTGCCTCAAACTAAAATTTTCCTCCAACAAACTAGCTGTCGTCTGTCTGCCTATCCTGAAATGTCTACAAACACATTTCTGGTCCAACCCTGAGACAACTCTCCCTCTCTGCCCCTAAATCCTTCCTCATGCTCTTCACTTAACCCTTTGTTCATTTCAGAACCATTTTTGCTTTGGCTCTGGAATCACTGTTGTTACTTCTTGATGGGTGAGAATGAGGTCATGGTTATTGGTGCTTGTAAGATTGTGTTTTTCCATGACAACATGATTGCTTGAATGAGCCTCCCCACCATTTCCATTTCCACTATTTCCTCTCAGTTATGAGGACTGCTTCATAAGAGTGGCACTCTGTGCAGTTGGGCCATTTGGGGGAAGCCATACCCTTGGTTTGCAGAGGCTCATCCAGAGAGCTATGTACCTCCAGATGAATGCGGAGTGAACCAGCTGCCTTGTTCAACTATAACTTCACAGCATTGTCTTCCAGCTCAGCGCCCCATGCAGGGTTTTTCATTGTCTACACCGCTCCTGCAGCGATTCCAGAAGTTTCACATAAACCTATCCTACACCTGCATAATTTAATAATTATTATATCAATATTTAATTACCTCCACCTGCATAATTTAAATCAATTTTTTTTGCTTGTTTTCTCCATTTGGAGCTCAGGGTGTAGAAAGCAGGTGTGCTGATGTTGAATGTGGCATTTTCTGGAAGATTCGACTCTATAGCATTTACAAGACCTCTGCCTGTAAGCAGGAACAAAGAACTGGGTAACTAGCATGGGTAACCCTGTTCTGGTAAGGACCTTTTCAGTGGATAAGAAGGATTTGGCCTGTACTTGCACACCACAAGCTGAAGAAAACCAGACTGCCCTAGTACTTTCATTTTTAAATGGCTTCCTATATGTTGCGATTGCTGACTCCTTCAGCACTACTCAGAAATCCACTAAGCTCACTATTGCTGGGGGGAAAAATCACTGTAACCCCATTCCTCTTATTGAAGGAACAATAAGTGGAAAATAATAGTCGCAGATAGTGGAAGGCACTGTTCCAAGTGCTTAAAAGAGATTGCCTCCTGTGATCCTCAGAGTGCCACTATGAGAAATTAGATATTGTCCCCATTTTACAGAGAGGAAAACTGAGATGTTAGGTAACTAGTCCAAGGTCACACAGCAGGAGATGGTAGTTCTGGGATTTGAGTTGATACAAATTTCACATTCCTAACCACTAAACTTCTCCCAAAAGATTCCTATGTTCTCTAATATTTTTATTTATTATTATGCATTTTATTTATTGTTTTTTAAAGAATTGGAGATTTAGTTTTCAAACCAGTCTCACTAAGTCACTGAGTTTCTGATGCTGGCCTCAGATTTACAATCTTCTTGCCTCAACCACCTAGAGGGTTGGCGTTACAGGTGTACACAATCACATGAAAAATTCTTCTTCAGCTGTAAATATTATTTTCCTTCTGGCCACAAAAATGAGCTCTCCACTGAAGAGTTCCATGAGTGACTTACAGCAGGGGCTGAGGTGATGGTTAAACATGTCACTCCTACATATACTCTCCAGGTCTAGAGTCACAACCTCTACAGTGGGGCCCAAGGAATCAAGATGAAGCTATGTTAGTCATCTTTCAGGCACCTGAAAAAAATGTCTGAGAAAAGCAACTTAAATGAGAAAAAGTTCATGTTTAGATCATAGTTTCAGAGGTTTCACTCAACAGTCAGCTGTCTCAAAGGCAGAAGTGTCATGATGGAGGGCATGGTGAATGAAGCAAGCTTGCTCACCTCACAAGTAGCCAGGAAGCAGAGGGACAGAGAGAGAGCAGACAGGAAGGGGCCAGCGATCAGTTTCACACTTCCATCGTCCCTTCCCTTCAACTAGGACACACTTCCGGTTTCCATCATATCCCTATAAGGCCATCAAATTGATACCTCATTAATCGGTTTGGATGCACACGTAACTTTTAAAGAACATTTTAGATACAACAAAATACAAGCTTTGGGGTGATCCAGTGTCCATCAGAGCCAGATTTCTGATGAATCTTCACTACACAATTCCGAGCCAATGATCAAAACTCAAACTTTCCTCAGTCTTGCCAGTCATCACCTAGCCCCTATTATTTCAATGTAACTCACATGTTGGCAAAGTTCTTTTATTTTATGTTTATTTTAAATCTTTTTTTTTTCTGGATCAGCTTAAACTCACAGCTTGGAAGCCCAGTTTTGCTATGATTTGAAATATAACCCAAAATGCTCCTCTCTGCCAAGCTAAAGTCCTCAGAATGTCATGACATGATCTCAGAGCCTTGCCCATTCTGAGAAAATATTCCTAGAAGCAGTCTTGGGCATTTATTAGTGATGTCAGTAATTTTAGAAGTAATAGAAAAAGAAGGCACCAAAAGGAGGAAAGCAAGAGTCAAAGAGCGAGAAGAACAACACGGCAAAGCTACGTGAGCCTACTCTACTCATGACCAAGATACTAGCCAGGTTGCCACTAGGTGTCACTTAAGCAGGAGTAGCTCTAAGTTTCTAGATGTCACCAATTCAAGTCATTCCCATATTTATAGCAAAGAAAAAAGTAAAAATATAAAGAAAACCAAATACGGTGTCCCCCTGTTTTATGAAAATTAAAGACAATATGGTTTATCCTCACCTTTAGCCCTACCTCTAACACACAAAATATCTGAAACAAGAGAACAAATTGAGGCTTACATACCAAATTTCCAGTTATTTAAAAGTCATAAATTAAGAGAACAAATAATTAACTTCAATATCTTTCTTTCTGCCTTACCAAATATATTTGCACAATCCTCTGGAAAGCCTCCCTTGAATTTAAAACTTATTATGTTCTCAGAGATCTCTACATTGGAACATGGGAGTAGAGAAAACCTGGCCTCTTGACTCTGACTCAGGGCTAGCATTTATTTCTTGTTCCCTGGGTGGTGGAAGCATGAATAGATGTGGGTTATAATTCTACAGGTTCAAGTTCTGTCTACATCCTAAGTGAATAGATATCCCAGGGCCACTCTTCAGGATGTAGGGTACACAAATGAGGAAAACAGCCCCTCTTTAAATGAAAAATCCAAGGAAGTTTCTACAGATATGTGGAGACTACTCAGGGCTATATGGGACAAAAAAAAAAAAAAAAAAATCAAGACCTCACATTATCCCAGAGGGTAGCCTAAAAGGTAAGCAATAGTATGCATATAAATACCACCTTTAGGGCCCAGTAGATCCCTGAGCCAGTAGACAAATGATTCCACTCAAGTCAGGCCCTAGAAAAGGCCAGATTCATGAGCTGGGAACATCAGCAACACAGAGGAGACTGTTAGAAAACAGACTCTGAGGCCCATGAGAGACCTAAGAGACTGAGTCAAAACTTCAGGCAGCAGAGCCCAGGTTTTGAGTTTGAGCAAGTTCTACTCTCCTGTGATGCATGTTGAAGTCGGAGACTCACTGCCCTCATAAACCCTATTGCCCAGTGCCAGCGATAAGCCTCCTGCCCCTCTTTCCCACGTTTAAGGAAAATATGATCTCTGTGTACTTCTTTCTTTCAGGTTCACATCATAGATCTCACACACATCATCTTCATCCTGCCACATCCACCCCCATAGCCTTAAATATCTCCCAATCACCTGACATTCTAGTGATATCTGTAGTTATTTTGCTCCCTCTTTTGAAGTCCTCACAGCTGCCTCCTTGAGCTCCAGACACCCATGTCAACCCCTTGCAGAACTGTAGGTTCCATTAACACACAGCAGTTTAGAATCACGGGAAGCAGAGAAAAGGGGACCTGGGAAGGGTAAAGGTAAGTAGGCAGAGGAGGAAAAAAAAAAAAAAACAATTTTTCCCTTCTATCTGAAAAAATCCTACATTCCCTTCCTCTACTCCTGTATATAATTAAAAAGGGATGAGTTCTCTTGGGTTCATGCCACTTTCTAGCTGCACAACCTTTACCAGGTTACCAGGGCTCCCTGAACCCATTCCCCACCTTGTACTAAGTAAGATATGGTAAATGTGAACTTGTATGGCATTTATGAGTGCACTGTATTCATATTCGCTCAGAAAAGACTAGGTTTCTTCCTTACAGCCAAGAAACACAGCTACATAGGAAGGACACGGAGGAAGCATATGGTCGGCAGTTGAAGACAACACAGATCCACTTAGAAAGAAGAGTACTTTCCTGGAGAGACGCAAAAGCTTTAGGTGTTCTATGTCACTGGGGTTAGGTCCAGGAACAGATCTGGATTTTGTGAGGCCTAAAATATACAAGTTGAGGAAACTTTAATAACAAGAAGAATATCTCACTTTATACATTCCACAAGAAGATTTAACCATGTGAACCATCACTAGAGCCCTCCCAGGGCCCAGAAACTTATGCTTCATTTACCACATGATAAATCTATTTCTGGCCAGGTCTCAAGGCCAACTTGAAAGATCTGCAGATCCAATAAATGGAGTTAAAGGTGGCCTATATCCTTTCTTTCTTTCCTTATTTTCAATCATCTCTTTGGTCTTGCCAGAATGGAGCCTTCCTTTTCTTTGTTCCAGAAAAGTCTCCAAGAGGATAAATCCTCTTTCCTTCACCTGTCTCCAGTCAGACCGCGTCACCACATTCACTCATCACCTCCCTAAGTACCCAAGGGCAGCACCATTTCTTGGCTGCAAAAGGATCAATTTACCTCTTAAGATTCTGCTCAAACTTGTTGGTGCCTGTGGTTAGAGAAAGGGCCAGGAAACAGGAGCCCCATATAGCGCTCCCCTCCTGGCCAGGGGCTCATTAAAGTCCTTTGGCGAATTTCTGGGGGGTTGGAGGCTTAGTTTCTCGCTCTCTAAAATGGGGTGGCTTAATGGACAGTTCCTTGTACCCCCTCCCCAGAAGTTCTGTGAGCTGACAGGAGATGAGAGGGGTCATGCTTTTGAAAAAATGGGGACTCTTAAGTGGAAATGTGCTGCTTAATTAGAAAAAAAAAAACAAAAAGCTACTCCTTAGGCTACGAGTTCACGTCTCCTTTTTTAATAAAAGATTCTAGAAGCGGAGATAGCTAAAGCTTGCGTGAGCAGCACGGGGCACTTGTGGCATGAGAGATGTTTATCTAAAGAGAACAGGCTGAAGTGTGGTTAGAACAGGGAAGGAATAAAAGGAAAGCAAGATTGCTATCAGCTTTACTGACACTTATGGGGAAAACCAGAAAGAGACACAAAGGGAGGAGGCAATCTCAAGACACAGGAAAACAGGGCAAATGGTTCTACTTCAGCATCTTCAGAAATGGGTGGCCCTTCCCCAGCCTGGCCCGTCCTTTGTGTTAATTCAAGCTGGGACCGAGACAGCCTCTAAAATTCACAGTTTAAAGACACTGAGCCCCAAGGAAGCAGGCTCACTCCTGGGAGACACCAGGGTCAGTTTTCAGCAGTGATAAGATTAGAATCTAGTCCCTGGCCCTTCCTGGAAGGGGCTCCTCTTTAAATACTGGCTGTATTTAACAAATCAGCTGTTTTGCTGGTTGATTAATTTTAAGGAATATATATATATAGTACGGGTCTTATTAGACCTCCCTAGTCTGAGACAGTCAAGGTTGATCTTCAATAAAATTTGTGTGTAATTAACCGCATCCTTCCTACAGTAACAGCATTGCTCATATGCAATAGAATATAATTATTAGCATTCTTTGTAATAAATGCTAGTAGTGTGTTGACCTGCAGAGCTCTGTGCTATAGATAAAATATCCTCATCCTCTAGGAGCTTTTAGTCTTCTTTGAAGAAACAGAACCTAGACAAATCGAAGTGGATAATATAGACAAAGTCAAGGTTTTATGGCGAAGAATCCAGAGAGGTGCTGGGAGAGCTTGGGTGGGGATCCACCCTGGGGATGGAGGAGTTGTGACTTTCACTAGACTTAAAAAAAAGAGTGTGATCAGGGAGGGGAAGTTACAATGAATGGCGAGTGTAAGAAGTTACACAAACAAAGACCTAGAAATAGGAATTATAGACCGTAGGGACGGTGAGCTCACCAATCGGACAAGATTAGAGCTTTTGTGTGCAGAAGTTCAGATACAAGGACAAAAAGAGGTCAGGGTCAGATTGGGTGGGTGGGGGTACAAACTCAAATTTGAGGATGGACAAAAGAGACTATTCTAGAACTAAAAGAAGTCACTGAGATTTTGGTGATGGCATGATGTCAAGCCCACTCTAGCTGTGGTGAGCACCAAGAGAAAAAGGAGACTAGTGTGAAAGCTCTTCAGGTGTGAAGAGAACCCGAACATAAATCATCTATTCAAGTCAAACTTTCCTTGATACAGGCCAGAATGGAAAGTTTGGCTACTTCCCAAAGCAGAAACAGTGACATTCTCATAAATCAGGGATCATGAATGTTGAAAAGTTAGGTGATGTCTACTTTGGAGTGGTTGAATTCTCCAAAATTCCCCTAAATATTATTTTTGCAAGAGAGAAGTGAAAATTGCCACCAGAGTGATGAAAACTACAAGAATTGGAGAACAGGAGTCAGAATTATTACCATCCAAAGTCGGCCCCAGCCTCCAGCCCCCAAGCTCCCCCAACACCAACTGCTGCCTCCAGGCAGTGCCAAAAGGAAATCCACAGCCACAAGTGGCTGTTTGTCTGAGCTTGGCTTGCAGTTCACCAGGGCTTGTAGTAGTCCTTGCACAACCACAACTGTCAGTTGAGGAGAGGAGGAAGGACACCTGGGCTCCAACCTTAAAATAAGATCTGTGAACCCTGGCAAAAACCACCTTCTGTGCAAGATGCCTCTCAGTATGTTTTCATTATTGTTGGCTTTGAACTTCTAGACCTCTTCAGCTTGTGAAGCAAATACAAGAGTGCAGTGTGTTTTGATGGACTGTGCTATCTCCGTCACATGTTCTGTGTACATGCCTGTGTGTGTGTGTGGAAATAAACGTAAGACACAAAGATACAGCATGCAACCCAGCTGGATCAATAAAATGACTAGGCGAGGGAATGAGCAGTCATGTACTTTGAAGCAGAGAGTACGGATGTATTCCACACGTGCAAGGAGTTAGAGGGAGGACTGAGAGTATTAAGCAGAGACATGGGAAACGGTTAAGAAACCCCACAGACAGAAGCGAAGCATGGTGGACGGAGGCATGCAGTCTGAACTGAGAATCTTCAGAAGTCTTTGTGCGTCCTCCCAGAGAAACAAAGATCGTGGACAGTACTCCTCCCGTTCACCCCCCTGCCCCTGAGGACAGACCTAGAGGGCTGCTATTTTGGCTCTGCTCAGCAAAGGGAACTGCTGTGGCTTCCTACAAAGGCTGGAGCTCTGGAAGGTAGGAAGCCAAGGCACTTACTCATGGGGTTGGTTGTTCTCTTCCTGTAAGGTAGCTGACAGGGAATGGTATGGGAAACCAGAGGTCATGAATTCTGGACCTTATAGCCCTTGCTCACAGCAGCTATGGGAATTTGGACACTCTAGCTACACTCTCTGAACTTCAGTTTCTTACTCAGCAAAGCAGGATAATAATAATCGTGATATTCACATTATACAATTGCTGTGACCACTCAACTTCATTAAATAAGGAAGTATACCCAAAATTTCTTTGTGAAATCCAAATATTTGTGGTCATTTTGCACACGACAAAAGCCTAGAGATTTGTACCAGTACCAGCAGGTGTGCACATCACATGCTCTTCTTCAACCCAAGAATCTCTCTCTCTCTCTCTCTCTCTCTCTCTCTCCCACCCCCAGCAATTCAAATGAGAGACTTTGCACTGAGCTACATTTCCAGCCCAACCCCCCTCCCCCCTTTTTTTTCCTTGAATAAGGTTTCCAGGCTGGGCCCAAACTTGTGATCCTCCTGTTTCAGCCTTCCAGAGCCTCTTAATCACATTTTTCTTTTTATTGACATGCCTCTAACATTTTGGGAGGCTTCTCAGTTAATTGGGGAAAAAAGATAAAAACAAGAAGACATTACTTGAACAACTAAAAATAAAGAAATTTTAAAACTCCCTATTCTGTTCTGTATAACCACTATGGACATAATGGTACAAAGCAACAACCACTGCGGCTGTGCGTTGGCACGCGGACGGTGCCCGGTAGATAGGCTTGTTGTTGCTACACCTTGTCCACAGGGATAGGTGGAAGATTTGAACTGCTGTCAGCTGGAATGTTCTGGTAGTTTCTTCTCTCCCTTGTCTGCACCTGAACTGAGGTGACTTGAAGCCAGGGCTCAGCTGGGACTGTCATGCAGAGAGCACTGTGCACTCAGGCTCCTCACGGCATGCAACAGAGTTTCAGAAAGGACCACACAGAGACTTGTCAGAGAAGGAGGCCACAAGGAAACCAGGCAGAAGGCAAGGCCTTCGTTCTGCACTGACAACTTGCCATTGGTCAGAGCAGTTGAGAGTTCAGATTTAAGGGAAACAAACTTAGATCTATTCCTACAATGGAGAAGTAGCAAAATATTTAGGGCATTTTTTTTGCTTTGTTTTGTTTTGTTTTATGATACTGGAATTGAACCTGAGACTTTTAGACTGAGCTACCTCCTGAGCCATTTATTATTTATTTATTTATAATCTGGGACAGGGTCTTGCTAAGTCGCTAAGTGGCTCAGGCTGGGATTACAAGTATGCATCATTGTGCCCAGCTGGGATCATGTCATAAAAGTATCATACTTGTTATCTAAATCATTCACAGGAAAAATAACATGGAGACTTACTGATACTTCCTGCATAAATGGCAGTCAATGGTGCCATGTTCCCCCCATACTGTCTAGTGCAAGAAAACCATATCTCTACCTCTCTGGTTTATCTGGGTCATCAATAGTTCGTTGTTTTGCATTGTCACACAGTATGACACAAGCAGGACAGTAACAACCAAGGAAATCAGGCCTGGCTTGTCAGAACTATTCCATTCAAGCCCACCTTCAAAATTACTAACAAAATCAATTAGAAAGTTGTCCTGCAAGATTTATTCAGACATTTCTCTCTAAGATACCAAAAAGAAAAATGACTTTTCCTGAAGCAAAATGAAATTTTCAGAAAAAAAATGTAACTGGCGCGGTGAATTTAAGTCAACATCCCTAGTCTTCAGGAGCTGGTCCCAAGCTCGTGGAAGTTATGAGAGTGCGCGGAAGTGACTTACGTAGAAATAAATAAGCCTGCTTCTGCAGGCATTAAGTGTGATGCTTATGGCCAGATGGGATCGTCGTCTGAGTGTTCATGCCCCAGAAAGCGAGTGTGGTGGCTCTGGGACAGCTGCCACAGTAATGGGCCATCATCGGTACTCCTAAAAGTGCCCCAGCTCAAGAAAATGGGTGGAGCTGCCAAAGGCTGAGAAGTCAACGTCAGGGAAAACCTGCCCATGTTGCACTCTGTGGCAATGCAAAATAATAATAAAAATTTGATTTTTTTAGTTTGGCTTGAACAAAACTACAGCCTTTGATTTAAAGGGGGGAAAAAATCAGAATGACTAAAAGAAAATCACCCGTGAAATGAAAAGAGAGGGAGTGACAACACAGCTACCTCAGTTCATGACATCTCCTAATTTTCTTCTTAAACACAAGCTGTGTGTGTATATCCACGGGGACAAAGGCAGCACGTGCAATGGCTGGAAAAGCAAGCACTGCAACCAATCCCACCTGGTTTGGATTCTACCTGCTACTTACCAGGTGTGGACATCGGTCAGCTACACCAAAAATGGATCTAAAACTCTGATTCATATCATTTTATTTTTCTGTAGGTTGTGTTAGTCTCATTCTATAAAAGTAATCAACACATATGACATATAATTTGAAAATTAGATAAATATGCCTAGAAAAACAAAGTCACTTATCATCCTCAGAACTGCATTCGGAAACAATTTCTATTACCACTTTTGTGTGCACCATCTAGTCTTTCTGTAATCCACTTTTTCTGAGACCTCACTTGATAAATAATTTTGTGTACTTTTTTTCTTATTGGAGGATCAGTATTTTCCATACAACTAAAAAGTCCTCCCTAAACATCCTTCCAAATGGTTGTGCTTATATTTGTGGGACTCTCCTCTGTTACACAAAAATCTTCTGAGAGAGAAAAAAAGATTCCATTCTTTTCAGGGGCATTTTTTTTTCCTGTCTACATGCTTAAGACAATGTTTGAAGCACAAGAATTGTAGAAGCATTATTAAAAAGTAGTCCCAGATCTGACTACATAAGCAATACGTCACTAGTTCAGTTTTCCAGATATCTAAGTCCAAATTTCTGCAGTTTCCTTCAAAAATATCACAAAACTATGACTTTCACAAAAAAATTCTAATTTTCAGATTTTCATTTAAGTGTCTCCTGTCCCTTCTACTTTTAAAAAGTCGTTTTTTTTTAAAAAAAAAAAAAGATATGTAAGAAGCTCAGTGTGTGCTTAATGATGGCCATCCAGAAATATACAAAGTTATCTTCACTTTTTTAAGTGTTCTGAGACATCAGTAAGTAATTAAGGGATGACATTTTTCAATAAATACGTGGATTCCCTACACTTACCAAGAACATGAGAATGAAGCTGGAAAACAATCCAGATATATTTCTGCTCGTGCGACATCATCGCTAGTTGGATTGACTTCCACTTAGCAATTTTAAAATCTCAATTTGCTCGTGTTTGTTTTAGTCCTTCTTGCCTAAACATTCAACGCTCTGTAGATTTGCTTCCTGTGTTTGTTAGTAAAGCTTCTTACACTCTCATTGGGGATATGTCTCCTTCCACAGGCCACCAAGACGAGACAAAAAAAATGCCTTGAAATACAAACAGTTTCTGAATTATTGTACCTATTACTTTTTATTAGTAGTAAAAACAAAAAGAAGCAAGGAACAGTTCTATTTATGCAGAGCAGCTAGAACATAAATAACAATAAAATGCTAAAACTATAAAACTACTTACATGATATTAAATTGATTCTAGTAGAAAGTAGGTTTAGGTATTGCTTTCATGATAGTAAAAGTGGTATACTTTGCTTTCATCCAATATTTATTTCAAAAAACATTTTGGCTTAGATAATAAAGTAGTGATAAAAAATTACAGTCTTTAAATATTGGACTTTGACTAGTCCCCTGCTGCCCTTTATGGTACATTTCAGTAAAATACGGTACATCTTGCTGTTTTATTTCGTTGTTTGTGGCCCATGCAGAATCCTATTGTCCAGCTGCCCAGCACAAATGAACAACAAATCAGAAGAGCCAGAGAGACACTTTAGCTGATTAAGCTAGGTCTGGACATATCCTTTTACTGCTAAATTATCATCTTATTGCAATTATTTATATATATCGTGGCTATTTTTACATATTGTGATTATTTCTGCAAAATACAAAGGGATTTGTTAGTCAGAAAGCAAAGACTGTATAATACTCCTTCATATCTAAAGCACACTAAAGAGTTTATCTTTTAAATTACAAAGTTGGGCCTTTTTCTCTCTCCTTAAAATAATTTAAGTCAGCTTACTAGTAAAGCTTGGGTAATCAGGGTTCTCTTTCCTTCCTTCCTTCCTTCCTTCCTTCCTTCTTTCTTTCTTTCTCTCTCTCTTCCTTTCTTTCATCTTGGTCTCTGTATTTTCCATCAAAGCTCATCACCTCTACGTTGTTGCTGTTGTTATTTATAAAAGTTGTTTTCCTTGCAGGAGAAGAACATTACTTTGTCACAAAACAAAATGACAAATTACAAAAGAAGAGAGACTTAGAGCTAGAGAAATAAGGTATAGTACACGAGAGGAATTGCAGAATTAATTAGGTTGTAATAATAAAATTAAGACATGAAACTGCACTCCTCCATGTAAGGATATTTTTTAAGGTACCTGATAAGGCAGAAAGAAATGCCATGGTGCAACCATAATCAAACATTTCTTTACCAAGGCCAAATGTCTACAAATAGCCAGAGCCACTGAGTAGGAATCCACGAATCCAGGGAACTGCACAACCTCAGGGCAGCCATTCACAAATATTATAAAGTGAATGGTGCCCCAATAAAGTCTCATTAATTCTGTGCCTTCTATTCAGGAACATAGGACTTTATGAAGTTCTTTTTCAGGACCTTGCACTAAAAACAAAATCACTGAGTCAAGGTAAGTGGGTAGGCATGTATTAAGTCCACAATGATGAATGTTACTGGCTATAACAGTGAAAAATAAAAATTCTGCTCAAGAAATGCCTACCTACAGTTGAATTGCAGGGATAATTTTATGAGAACAATTTTCAAATGCAACAGGAACATCTGTTACCAGCAGGTCATATGTGGTCATTTTTTGGGATATGAAAGTAAATCTAACCAGAGCGCCCCCTGCCTGGTTCTGCCTGACAAGCTATCCTCCTACCTAATGATAATAAAGCGGTATTTCTCTTCAAGAATTGTACGATTCAACTCTGTCACCGATTTAGACTCATTTCCTTTTTAACTTCACATGTGAATTAATAAGGTTTAAGTGCCTCTTGGGGAGAGACTCCAGTATTTACAGCTTCGTTCTATTTCTTGAACATGAATTATAGAAGAAGGAAAATCTTGGCAAGATCTACTTACAGGTGCCATCTCGCCTGAATTTGTCCGAGTCTCTTATTGAAAATAAAACCTTAAAAATCTGATCTTTGTCACCTGCTACATATAAGCAAATATTAAATACATCTTAATTATTAAACCTTAAAGGATCTACTGTGTTAGCAGATGCTGGAGAGGAACTTTTGTTACAACCACTCTCGTTTGCCTGAACCAAATAAACTTGCCTTGACTATGACAGTTGTCAACTGTTAACACATTAGAATCAACTTGAGATATCGTTCATGAGAGCAAGGCACCATTCCCCATGACAGAGAAGGCCAAAGTCTTCCCTCACACGTCTTGGGCTCGGGGGTGGACATGTTTGTACACACACAGCGAGAAAAATCCAGTCCCTGACTTGCATACACACACACAGGCGTTCAGGTGTCGGATCTCTCAGCCTGTGTGGAAAGGACAGATTCCTCTGCCCCAACAGGAGCCCCTCCGTTGGCGTATCTGTGGCATGGGAAATTGCTGGAATTCTCAGAGTGCTAAGGTGCTGGCGCATGATTATCATGTCTCCATAAATCACTGCAGATTTAAGATTTAAATGTGTACTAAAAATGGCTGGGATATTTATAAATGCTGCCTCTCTCTCTCTCTCTCTCTCTCTCTCTCTCTCTCTCTCTCTCTCTCTCTCTCTCTCTCTCTTTCCTTCTCCCCCTCCTCTTGGATCAAAGAGAGAATTCCAAGCAGACTGGAAAACAATGGTAAATGTTTGCATTGCTGAAATCCGCGCTGGTGCCATGAGTGGATTTAAGGCGGCCTGGGCTCTATAAACAAAATAAAAAGATGGCATCCAAATGAAAATATGTAAAAAAATAGTGAGGGAAGAATGCTTCAGAGGAGCAGTCTGGTTAGTTGTAAAATGACTTTAAATTAGGCTTTAAAAAGGCTTGCTAAATCTTGACACATATATGAGCAGCTTATTATCATGCGATTGTGCAGTGGTTGCTTGATCTTGTTACTGATTCGTCACATATGAATAAATGATTAATTACCAGAAAGGCTAAAACAGAGTAGAGCGAGAGTGCCGGAGCTCACCCTGCAAGAGGGGCTTAAACACGTTTATTGCCCTTTAAGTGCATTTCATTAAGGCCAATTAAGGACTTTCATGTCTTATTAGAAAAATGAAGTAGATTTATGAGGTTTTCGTAGGTTGTAAATGCTGGGGCTAGCAGATACAAAACCGAGCAGAAATGTGGTAGTTAGGAGCTAAGAAAATATATACAAATGCTCCCAGAAAGCAAATATTTAATGGCAGTAAAAAGTCGGTTCAACACGAAGGCAATCTTTAAATAAAAGAAAGGGCTTAATTTTTATTTCCTCTTGTCTGCTCACTATAAACTTCAGGATTTGTGCATGAGGAAGGTTCACTGTGATACTGAGAAACGTGCTTGCTTCGTGGTGGGAGGGTGGCAGAGGAACTAACCTTAAAGTGTCCTGATAGCCACTAGAGCCTTTGTCAAATAACAAAGTCCACACTCATAAAGATGCTCTTTTATCTCTTGGGTGAGAAACAAGTTCTTAAAAGAAAAGGAGCAAGGAAGTAAATCCAGCACTGCCGAGGTAGTTAAGGTCAGATGGTGTCAGAGCATCCGCCCGACCAAATGGTTACTGCACACCCTAGCCTTTCTTGATTCTCATTTCAAGGAAAATTACCATCACAGGCTGAACAGCATTTCCCATCGCCCCTTGGGAATGATTGTCACCCCACACCATCCTAACCGCAGGGTTCATCTACTTAACCAACCGTTGTGCAGGTTCCTTTACTCTTTCACACACATGTGCATGCACACGTGATCACATGCACACACTATCTCCTCAGGAGACTCGTGAGGTTTGATGAACGTAGGGAAGTGCGCTTTGAAGCGTCTGGTAGAATGCACATGTTTTACCCTGCTTGCCCTGATGATGGAAAGTCACAACTGTTTATCATATATACTCTTGGATAAATAATTTTAAACCATCTGAAGCTTCTTCAAGAAAATATCAGCTGAAGATACACAGCCACAACTTTTCAAGCTCAAATCTCTCCTCCTTTGAAGAAATGAATATTGGCAAGTCAGTAGATTATGTCTTGATTTTTTTTTAATTTAGGAGAAGTGCTATGCAGCACATGAAAGATATCCAAAACTCACCAACAGTTTGCAACACGTTCGTAGTACTTTCAAATGAACGTCTCAGTTTTGCTTGTTGAAAACCTGTTTACTGCCACAAAAACATGGAATTTTAGTGCTTCTTCAAGAGGTCTGGCAAATTTTTCTGCAAAGAACATTTCAAACGGTATTATTGGAAGATCTAACAGCAGGAAGTCAGAATAACTGCATTGTTTCTGAAGGAAAGATAAAAGGGGTCCACAATACTGATGAAGGTGGAAGTTGCAAAACTGAACATAAAGTCCTAAAGGCACATCTCTTCCAAAAAACCACAACAAACACAAGAGAGTAAATGAAATATTAATTCCAATGTTTTAACGTAACTCTATTTTGTTCTCTGAATTTGATTTTCCAAGCAAATAACGGCCTGGACAGAGACCTAAAGCAACTCGCCATGTATCTGTTCAAACTCTGCAAAGAATTTTATTGAACCGAAATGTGATGAGCATCTGTCCTTAGTGATTTATTCCAAACAGCGGAGATGTTATAAAATGAACACATTGCATCTCCTGCTATAAAAGGGGAACTAAATGATCTTTTACTTAATATCCAATCAAACTTCAAGACACCTTATGGAGCACAAGGATTTCACGGGATCATTTCATTCCATTGCACCTTTCTATAGAAACCTATATCGGAATTACTTTCAGAATTCCTAAACCATGGAGTTAGATTTGTATAATCAGTTTTAGGTTTTTTTTTTTCTTTTTTTTTCTGGATCAGCAGATGCCACTTGATTTTTATTTTTATCTTTATTTTGAAAACCCAAAATGTAGGCTCAGCCTCGGATGCTAACTAACAATAAGTTCTTACTGAAGGACTACAAGTGCTTTTTTCAGATAGTTCAATGCCAATTTGAGCCACAAGGTCACTGAGTGGCAAGTAGGAGTGGAACTTCTTCAAGCTCAGGATTAGATATACTTGTCAGACACAATAGACTATTTCTGAGAAAATTGCTGCTAAAGAGGAAAAAACAAACAGAAATTGGGTTTCAAAGACTCCAAAGATTTCTAGCATACAAATTTCATGCCACAAAAGAAATTTCACATGGTCAAAACTACAGATGAATCTCAAATAGGTTAACATCTATGAAATAATCACAGATCCATTAAAATTACAACTCACACCCAAATATTTCCACAATAATGCAGTTTGAAATGGTCAAACAAAAATAATACCAGTTTTGTCTACTCTAGATAATTTAGTTTTAAGGTGTTCATTAGAACTAAGGAATTTCAACTTGCATGTGGTAAAATAGTTCTCCCTGCTACATTCAACTCAGAAAAAAATGTTTTAAATTATTAGAGTTTAGAGCAAAGTTAGGCTTGACTATTAGGAAAAGAAAATGTTTTCTATGAAATCATGAAGCACAATCTACCCATCCAAATAACAGAGGTGACAGAAGAAAGGATTCAGCCTATCTTGTTAGAGCTCGATGATTTCAAAGTCATTTTTCCCCAAATTTTCTAGGCTAGTCATTCATAAATTTCTCTGATAACCAACAAGCTGCCACATCTTGCCCTTTCCTCAGGCTGTCCAAACTCTAATGACATTCTATGGATGAAATTTCACCAGGCAGGCTGGGTGTGTCTTGAGCATATATTAGGCAGAGCAAAGCAGGGCCACCTTGGGGTGGGCAATTTTGAACTAGAGAGGGGACTTCAATGAAGCAGGCGTACGTCTGAATAGCCCTTGAAAACTCAGATTCAAGCTCCATGTCAAGGCAGGTAGAAGTCTTCAGAGGTCCAAGACTTAGACTCGAAGCAAAGATCACAAACTCTTAGACTTCAACCATATGTGTTTGGATAGGACAGTGATTTCAAACCTGATAAAGACGATACTGAAAAATTATCAAGTTCTGATAATAGAGGAAAAGCTCAATGGTAAAAGGCTTGCCTAACAAGCTCAGGCTCTGGATTTAATTCATCAGCACCATAAAAGCCAGGTGTGATAGCACACACCCGTAATCCCAGCACTTGGGATGCTGAAGCAGGATTGCTATGTGTTCAAGGCCAGCCTGGACTACATAGTGGCTTCAAGGTCAGCCTGAACTCCAGAGAGAGACCCTGTCTCAAAAAAAATTGCCAGGTTTTTCACTTTTTTTTTTTTTTAACAGTTGGAATGGTTTGTAGTAGGGAGCTTAAGATTCTACCACATAGAGGGCTGTAATGGAGAATACAGTCTTTTGCCAAAGTCTAACCCACACATTCCATTCCGATCTCTTTACTGCCTCCATTCATACATCTGGAGTTTGGAGCCTACGTTTTCAGCCCCTCAGCCCTTCCTCTACATCTCTTACATCCTCAGGTATCTCCATTCAATAGGCTGAGAAGCAAAAAGATAGAAGAAACGAGAGGTGCCCCAGGTAGGGACTATGTAATCTACCTGAAAGTCGGCTACACAGTAAAACTCAGAATATTGGCTAACCACATTTTTATCCCATTACGCCAGAGATAGGCCAACTGTGGCTCATGGATGAGCTAAATTCTGCTGTTGTCTAGTTTTGTACATAAAGTTTTATTAAAACATGGCCATATTGTTTACATATTGTTTATGGATGAGACTATATGACCTCCAAAGCATAATACTTATTATCTAAACCTTTACAGGAAAAATATAGCAGCTCCTGCCTTATAGTATATATTTAGAGATAGGCTTCTGTTTCTAGAGACCATAAATAACTTTAAAGCTCAAGCTAATAACTACTGCTCCTTCCCAGGGTGCTTTGCATCTGCAGAAGACACCTGCTCGAGTTGGTAATTATTTGCTATGTGGCAGTGGCCACAGATCCAAATTTGGGAAAACTAGTATGTTTAACAGAATTATTTTTCCAGTGTCTATCCATTGTAGGCTTCAAATTTCCTTGGTTGGCCACTTAGGGAGATCTCTATTTGATAGCAAATTATGAATAGGATCTAGAACAGATTAATTTTCTAAATAACGCAATCAGGAAGATAAACGTGAAGTCTACCCTGCCCACTGCTTCACTGAGCAGGCTTCTAATCATCTCCTGTCTTTTCTGGCACCACGTTACATATAGACCCAGGTGTCTCAATAACGGTATGTGGCCTTGCTACAAACAATGAAGTCAACAAGTGTGAGTGTCAACCATAAGTGTAAAATTACCCAGGAGTGAGTGGGGTGGTGGTGTTCTTCTTGCCCCTGATTATAGGAAATCTTAACACTAGTCAGTATGTACTCAAGTCTTCTTCTTTGCTATATATCATACCTTGAATTTGTCACGTAACACTCAGCTTATATAGGAGGTACTGTTATCCTCTCTGTTTTACAGAGGACCAATTAGAGGTTTCAAAAAGCTCAAGAATTTACTCAAAGTCATGAAGCTAAGACTAGCATCACTGGGACTAGAATTTAGATCCCTCTGACTTCCAAAACCTAACTTCTATTGAGATTTCATGAAACTGGAGAGACTGCCACTGGAAGAAATGCCTTTTCCAGTTGCAGAAATTGAACAATAAATAATCACTCATCTTAATGAGATAACAGATTTGGAAATTTGGTCTAAGATTGCTTAAACTCTTGATAGGTCATTTAACACTGAGGTTGAAAAAATCATTTCTACTTGACTATAATTCCCCTTTCCTTTTGAACTGAATCTATTCTTCTCATAAAGAACAGCCACCTGCCAAAGATTCTAGAGTAAAAACAAACAGCAGAAGGCTCTCAGATGTACAAAGATATTTCTGAATTGTAAGGTCATATTCAACTTCCTTTGTAGTTGGTGAATTTAGTTATATGAGTACAATTCTTAGGTGACAATGGAGCTTCCTGTTACCTTTGGAAATGTCCTTGAGCGCAGCAAGGCCCAGTCAGACTTACTAGCTGACTTCCTCCTACCCCGATCTCCAACAGCAGAATGTGATTCAATATTCCTCCCCAATCACTGTGTGATAATAAGTATCATACGAGTGTTCTTACTCTTCTGACCTGGGGAAACTGCCCTCCCTTTTTATATGTCAAAGCACCTGGATAAAGATTGAGGAAGTAAAAAATAAAGAAGAGGTGGCGGCATTTCCAATATTGCTGGAATTTTGGGTTTGTTTCTAATGTATTAATTCAAAACCCTCTCACTAAGAAAAAAAGAAGAATTTGTATTTGAAACACCAGCTTTTGTATTGCATTGTACTTCTTCCTGCCTAAAGGAGAATGTTCCCTTTCCACAAGCTTTCTTGATAACAATTGCTGGTAATTTGAGAGAAAGCTTCATTTTTTTAATAGGCAAGGGCACAATGTTTGAGCAGACACCCAGGGAAGAAAGTGTCATAAAGGCACATTCCTCATAATCAAGGATAATTCAAAAGGGAAACAGTGACCGAACATCCACAAGAGCCAACAGAAGCCTAATCCTGAGCCCAGCTTTGCAGACGGGGCACAGGCTGCTGCAAAGCCAGGGCAGATGCCAGGGAATGGACCAGCCACAAACGGAACAGAAGTCCAATCCAGAGCTTGGCATCTGGGTTCTTCAGCTGCCAGCCTTGCCTTGCGAGTAGCCACAATGTTTGGCTCTTGTGCAGAAAACAACAGAGGATGAGGCTAAAGAGGTCCATGCTCTGTCCTGCCAGCGACAGGAGGAGGCAGTGCCAAGAGAAGGCAGCAGTGCCACGCGGGTGCCAATGTGCTTTGGAACGGCTTTCATATTTTCTAAGGGACAACAGAATTCCTGCGAAAAGAAAAAGATGGATCCAATGCTCGGAACCTTTCTTCCACTTTCCTTTAAAAAAAATGCTATTCTTGTCAAAGGTCCATTTTCTCACAAGGCTAACATGGCCAACTCTTTCTGCTTTACTTCTATCTCCCAGAGCCTCACATTAAAACCACACGGACGATTTGTTTCACACATGTTACTAACCTCGTGATTGTTTGCCTTTATTCAGTGTTCAGAGGAAATTACCATTAGAATCGGGCTGAAGGATGTGAAAGGTAGTGCGACATTCTGAGGCACCATCTTGATTATGAGGTTAGCACAGCCATTCTATCCCCAAGGCTCAAGGCAGGCTTTTGGAGACCCCAGATGTTTTTTTGTGGAAATGTCCTTGATCTCAACAAGGGACAGTTAGACTTGCTAGCTGACCTAGTTCTAAATTCTAAACCCAGGGTTTTGTGCATGCTTGGCAAGTGCAATGTTCCATGTGTAGGAAAGATTAAATGTGGTTGTTCAACTAGCAAAACTAAAAAACTGGGACTGATAAAATGCTGGCATGGGTGAAATCCATTACCTGGATGTCATGATTTCTTGAAATATCAAATATCAGAGACAAAGGGTTAGAATCCTTTGTCCATTAATTGTAGAAGAAGGGTGAGGAAGATAAAGAGATCAGTGGAGAACACAGACGCCTTTACTGTCAGGGGAAATCTTGGGTTATCTAAACGCCAATCAGAAAAACTCAAGCACAGCATATGAAGATGAATGAGCACTCTGGAAATTGAGGCAGGAGGATTCCAAATTTGAGCCCAGCCTGGAAGACTTGGTGGCTGAGAGCCTGGCTCAAAATAAAAATTTTTGAAAAGGAATGGGGAAATATATCAGAGCAAAGACCCTGAGTTCGATCCCCAGTGCCACAAAACCAAAAGAAAAAAAATGAAGAAAAAAAGAGCAGTATGAGAAAATTGTACGTAAATCTTTCAATATAAAAATAAGTCCTTTTATATAATACTGTTACTAGTCATTTATTATTTCTATTCAAAATTCAAATTAATAGATGCTAAGGCAAGTATTAAACCTTCTTATAAATACTTTTACATGACCTCCTGTGTTTTAATGCAGTTCTGATATAATTCGTGTAGAATAAGCAGGACCTCTTGTGTAATCAAGACTATCACTCCATTTCCTGCCAGGGACCAAACACCACACTCCACTAATGATTCTCCCGTCATTTCTTCTCTTTCTATCACAGCTTTTGCTCGAGTCATCCCCTTTTCTTCTCCAACATTCTTTCCAAGGCTCAGCTTTAAAAAGTAGTGGAGATTTTTAAGAATTTTTCTATTTTCTACTTCTTCCATCAGGTCAGGTTCTCCACCTCAGAACTCAGCATTTGATGATATTGCTTTGTACTTTAGTAGCTGTCATGGAAGTATTACCTATACAATAGTGATCTCCTGGATGGGGCCATTACACCCACTTTTCTTTAACCTCCACAAGATCTGACTCAGGTGTGGCCCTTGAAAACAATAAAAAATTTTTAAAAAGATTAATTCTTTTGAAACTGAAATTTATCTTGATATATATTTTATCCCTATATGGATAATAAAAATTAAAACTTGAGAAAGTAACAATTTTTTAAAAAATAATATTTTAGGGTATGTTAATATTATGTATGGTATGCCAACTATGTATATATAAGAACTCTAGGGTTCAAAAAAACTAATCCAGTATTCAAAGAAATGTATCAGTAGAGCAATGTGTACAATAACAGATTCTCATGAAAAATCCCACATTCTTACTAGGAAGAAAAAAAGCACAACAACCCATTGTGTTAGATACCATCACAGGCTCTGGAATCTATAGAAATAGTGTTTCATAATTCACTTAGAGGATTTTGAAAGTTTTATTGGCTCATTAAATCTATTGAAGTAGCATATTAGAGAAAAGATACCTTAAGATTCAGAGGAGTCTCCACAGCTATAAGTTTGTTGAAAGTGTTACTTTATGATCAAGATAAGAGGAATCAAGTATTTAAACACTGTTCTGTTTTAATCATTTACTAGTATGTGTTTATTATACATATGGATTTATATCGTAACTACACACAGCACAGGAAATTGGTGCATATACAACTCACAATTTGGACTTTTGTAAACTTCCCATTCCTTTCCCCCCTCATTGCCCTCACTTGTGCTCAGGTCCTCTTCTCATCTACCTTCTTATTTCTTGTCTTTTCTCTCTTATTTATATTTTGGGTTCTCATATAAATGGAGCCATTATGGTCTCAAGGTGCATCCATTTTTTTTCCACAAATGACTTGAATTTGCCTTTTTTTAACGACAAAGTAATACCCCATTGTATTTCTTTGCCTCACATTTTCTTTACCAACTCTTCTGATGAAGGGCACACAGGCTGTTTCCATGATTTAGGTATGATTAGTTGGGCTGCTATAAACTTGGATATATACTTGTTACCATAATACAAAGTCTTTAACTCTCTCGGAATGATATCCAGAGGAGATACAACTAGGTCAAATGGGATTATTAAGGACTCTCCATACTGGTTTCCACAGTGATTGTCCTCGTTTGGAGTCCTCGCATAGACATAGAAGGTTTCTTTTCCCCACATCTTCAACAGCATTTGTTGTTTATGAGCCATTCTTTTTGTAGTGGGAGGGAATCTTGTTGTTGTTCTTCTAATTTTCATGGCTGAAGATGCTAGACAGTTTTACATGTATTTATTGGCCATTTGTATTTCTTTGGAAGTGTCTATTCATCCTAATTGCCCATTTTTCATCAGTTTTTATTTTTGGGGAAAAGGTTTTGTTTTTGTTTTTGTTTTAGCTCTTTATATAATCTAGCTGAGAAGAAGCTAGCAAAGATTTTTTTCCCCATTCTGCAGGTTGTCTCTTTGCTCTATTATTTCCTTTGCTGTGCAGAAAGCTTCTTGGTTTGGTGTAATCACATTTGTTGATACTTGGTGCTATTTCTTATGTGGTTGGTGTTCTGTTCACAGAGTCCATTCTTATGCCTATATCTTCTAGTCCCTTACCTACTTTAACTTTAAGAAGATTCCATGTTTCTATTTTAACATCTAGGTCTTTGATTCATTTTGATTTGATTTCAGTACATGGTGAAAGATGAGTTTAGGTTCATCATTCTGCAGTGGATAGACAGTTCTCCCAGAAATACGCATTATAGAAACTGTCCATCAGTATCGGCATTTGACCCCTGCTTGTAGTTTGGACAAAGAATGCCCCCTAAAAGCCTCATGTACCTGTGGATACTGTGTACTGTTGGAAGGTGGGACCTGGCTGGAGGAAGGTGTTTGGGGGTGACTTAGAGGGGTGTATGTTTGTTCTGCTCCCTCCCAGTCTTGTCAATGTCCTACAATGCTGTGAGGTCCCCGTCTCTAGCTCCCACTCCAGCCCCTGGACCTGGCCCCAGCTCTGCCATGTGATTCCACCATTTTCACATGGAAGTGGACTGTGACCCTCTGAAACTGTGAGCTACAATAAATCTTTCCTCCCTAAAGTCGTAGATGTTGGATATTCTGTCCCAGCAATAAAATAATAACTAAGACAGCCCCTGTGTCCAAGATCAAATGGCCGAATGTACTCAGAACTGTTTCTAGATCTTCAGATCTAATTCATTGACCCACCTGTGTGGTTTTGGGCAGGGACTACATAATTTTAATCAAGCTGAACAGTCACTTAATGCTTGTTTTGCTAGAGTCTGTGCTTCTTAAATATTTAAGAGAACTTTATTTTTCTTCATTCTAGTCAATTTTACTTTATTTTAATAATAACATCATATTAAAACCAAAACTCATCTCTAAACTTCAGGACTACCAACTAAGTCAAAGAAAGTAAATAATATCAAAGAAAATTGATGTAAGGACTTTCAATAAGACAACAGGAAGAAAATTTATTCAAAGAAAATGTGAGTATCAATGTCATTTTATGTCATGTGTCAACATATCAGAAATAATTGTTTCGTTGCAATAATAAAATAAAACAGCTCACTTTTGTTTTTTTCCCATAAATTCATATACCACGTAGAGTAAGCACTTTCAAAACATGTCAATGTGTAAGAAACAATATTTATTCTCCTGGCATACTTTGGGTTCGAAAAGATGTTAAAAATCAAAATTTAACTGCCCAAGAGAAAATATAGCCAGTTGCTTGGCTGTGGAGAGATTTTTAATTGGGTATTTCTCTTCTTTCCTTACTCCACTTGCTTGTTAATCCCAATCCTAACCCTAATTCTCTGCGTAATAGTAGAGATATTTATTTCACAGCAATTACAGGACAGATGGGTCTTTCTAAAGAATGCAATCTACCCACGTGCTAAGACGTTGCCACCCATATTCTATGGAGCCTTCTGTGCATTGAGAAGTCCTTTGTTTACATTAAGTAGGAACAGACGGGAAAATGGCAGTGGGAATGGCCAGTGAGGGGAAATCCGTTCAATGCAGCCAAACCAGGATGCTTGGATCCTGCTCCTAAGATGCTTCTTATTCGTACCCATCACTGCAGCCCATCACAAGGGCATTTCTAGTGAGGGAAAAGGAAATTCATATACATACTTTCACCCAGAGACAAATTGGAGCTTTAAGAAAAAAGTTTACTCGTTTCTCAAATTAGTTCAGTGTGGATTTTCACGCCCTATGTATCATGGGAAATAAATCTTTAGGCAAGACAAGGATATCCATATCTCTGCCAAAAAATAAAATATTTTAATGGTAAATTAACATCCAAAGTTTCATACGTACTGGTGATGGTCTGACCTCCAACTGTTCATTGTCATGTCCAATCCACACATACAGAAGGAGAAAATCTGTCTACTATAAATGTTCAATTTGTTCAATTCCCTGCCATATCTTTTCAGCTGTTAATGCTGCTCTGAGAACAGATGATGACTTTAATGGGAAAAGGAAACCAACAGGGATAAACTACTTTAAATTTTTTGAAGTGATAATTTGTAATTTAGGTATGCTTTGCTGTTATGTTTACTGGAATATATATATATATATATATATATATATATATATATATATATAAAAGCAATACCCCACTCCCAGAAGTTGATAGAGTTTTAAAAATAAAATCTTCTCTAGTTTGAAATCATTATGCCCTCCATATCACTGAGAGAATCTTTCAATTCAAATGAGCAAACATTTACTGAGTACCTAGTGTGTACCAGGTTTGGATAAGAGTGGCTCTTTGCAAAATTGACAAGGTTGGTTTGATAAGATTTAATTGAGAACTTAGAAACATGCCACCCAATTCAGTTCCATACACGAACCATAAAGCAATGAGAAATGATCCTGAAATCCATCCAAGTGTAAGCCCCGGCTAAGTAGCCAATGAGAAACTGGTCATTCTATTAACTTTTTTATGTGCTTCTCTTCAAGAAAAGCAAGTTTTATTGCAACAGTAACAGAAAATGACCTCAATACAAACGATGAAGGCCTGAGCCAATGGTAACCCAGCACAGACAATTAAACAAAGAACCAAGCCAAGGAGAGTTAAACCAATGGAAAAGCGAGATCCTCTTGTTACAATATTCACATGGAAATCGACCCCTGCAAAATCTCATTTATTTGGTCCTAGAAACTGGAAGGTTTTCTTCTCTGAATATATATATATATGAAACAAATTCACTAGTCACCATTTTAAAGTTACAGCTACAGACGTTCAAAATTATGCGTCAAAAGGAGTGCATTGAAAGTGTCCTAGATAATCACATGTGGCTCCGGGACCCCAGAGTCCTGGCTCTCCTGTAGTTCTCAGACTCTCTCCATCTCTTTCCGGTTCCTCCCTTCTTAATGATGGTGTAACATCGGAGGGACTCACTGCTTCATTCTCAGTCCTCTCCTCATCTGCACATAAATTCACGCCCTGTGTTTTAGCTACTGCCTCTATGTGAACTATTCCTAATTTTTTGTCTCCTGTCCAGAACACTGTCCTAAAGTTCAAAGGCTCACTCCCTATTGTTGCATGTATGTCTACTTTAACATGTCCAAATATCCTGCTCTTTTTCCACACACCGACTGCACTCATGATCTTTTCATTAGCTGCTGATAAGTGATAAATTAATTGCCTTGATGCCTCATCTTCTCTCTACATTGTTAGAAAATCCTGTTACCTCAAACTTCAAAATACATTTAGAATCCAACCACTTTCTACCTTCTCCTCTCCTGTCACTGAGTTGAGGTCATCACTGTCTTCTGTCTGAGTTACTGGAACTGCCTCGCGTCTACCCTTGACTCATGCCTACTCTCAACACAATAACCAGAACAATAATTTTAGAATTTAGGTTAAGTTGTTTCATTCCTTAGCTCAGAACTTCCAAGTGACTCCTATTATACCAGAGGAAAAGCCAAAAAAAGTCCTTTTAATAACTAAGGGTTAGTAATCTGTCCTTCGATTCCTCCCTAAGTCCATTTCCTCCCCCTTCCACTCCATTCTACTATTCTTAGGGCCTGTAGGTGTCTGTTCCGTCTACTTGTAAAGTTCTCGCAGATATCACCTTGCTAAGACTTCCCCTCGTCTTTTCTGTCACGAGACTTTCTCAATAAGTCCTAACCTACCCTATGTGAAATGGCAACCTACTCCTTTCCACCATTCTATTCTACTTTTCTTTCTCCGTTGCACACATGCCATTCTAACATGCTCTATAATTTCATCATGTGCTGTGTTTATTATTTAATGCCTTTCTACACCTTGAGAATATAAGCTCCTAAGGGTAAGGAGCTTTATCTGTCCATTTCAATTACTCATTTTACACTCCCAGTCTGGGGAATGGAGGAATGGTTCAGCGGTTAAAGCACTTGCCTAGCAAGCACTCAGTAGCTGAGTACGATTCCCCAGCACCACATAAGCTGAGCGTTGTCCTGCACACCTGTAATCCCAGCACTCAGGAGGCTGAGGCAGGAGCACGGCCATGAGTCCAAGGCCATCCTGGGCTGCACTGTGAGTGCAGGACCAGCCTGGGCTACAGAGCGAGACCCTGTCTCAAATTAAATAAATAAGCTCATGGCCTAACTCATAACAGATATTTGATAAACATTATTTTAATGACCTATATTTAATAAATGTATATCACTTAAACCTTCTTTTAAAAATTAATGTATTTTTTATTTACATATCCCCTCTCCTTCCCTTTCCCACCTTTCTACTCCCCCCTTTCCCTTTCTTTCTCCACAAAGTCCATCTTCTTTTTTTCTTTTGTATCTCTTACATTAGGCCAACTAAACTCTCTAGGCCTGGGCATATATTAACGAATCAGGACTCGGACCCTTATGAAGCTTATGTTCTAGAGAGGACGGACAGAAAATGAGCAGGTAAGCCTATAAGCGAGGTATTTTGGATGGCCATAAGTACTGTGCAAAACAGCCAGAGTGACATGAGACCCGTGGAGAAAGAACCTCCCAGGGGATGGTCAGAAAATATTATTTAAGCAGAGAAGGTATACAGAGAGAGAGAGAGAGAGAGAGAGAGAGAGAGAGAGAAGAAAGAGCACAGAGGATTGTCCCTGCAAGGAACAGACGATATGGATGAAAATCAATCTAGAGGATAAGCAGAAGATGAGTCCAAAGAGGGGGGCAGGGCCAGGGCACACGGCCTTTCATGCCATGATAGTTTGAATTTTCTTTGGCTGTGTGTAACATAATCGGATCTGGTCCATACAAGAAGACTGCTCTGATTACTTTGTGAAAATCAGATTGAGAAAAAGAGTGGAAGTAAGAGACTGATTAGGAATCTTTTGCAAATGTGGTGAGTTAGATATCTGAGGGAAATTACAGTCCAACATAAATTACAAGATAAATTCCTCTTTTGGACAAATTACAAGAAGGTACTTCTAAATGCATCAATGAGTTCTTAAGAAAGAAATAGGTAACCCACTGGGACAAGCAACAAAACAATAATAACAAACCAACAATAATAAAAACCAACAAAAAAGAACAGGACCCTGAATCCTAAGGAAACTTAGAAGTCAGGACAGTTCTGAGGGTAAAAGTGAAAACGTGAAGCTGGAGATGTGGGAAGTCATGATCACTCCCAAAAGGGAGGCCAAGACCGCAAGTGTGCACAGCACAGAGGAGCTGAGAACCTCTACCAAACAAGGGGATCCCCAGGGGCCACAGCCTCAATGAAAGGTCCAACCAGAGAACAAGATCAATTTTCTCATCCTTAAGAGAGGTCTTAGAAAAAATCGATCTGACTCAGTCTCAGCTTTGGATATAATAATGATTATAGTACAAATAATACCTTTTTCCCAAAATTTGGGGAAAGAAAACTTCAAATGAGCTTAGGAATGAAATTCCTATTCACTGCACAATTGGAAAATCTCCAAGGAAGAGCATAAAATCAATACAATGTCTTCCACATTTACAAATTCTGAAGTAAAATTGTGAAATGACATAATAGAATATCCCAAGAGTAGTCAGAGGGCAAAGATGAACACTTGCGTAGGTCATTGGAGTGTGAAGAAGCACAGGAACAGGCTGAGGGTGTGGCCCAGTGGTACAGGGATTGGCTGGCATGCAGGATGCCCTGGGCATGGCCCCCAGCACTCCAAACAACAAAAACAAAATCATAATAAAAAGGCTAAATTTAGACTGCATATAGATAGATAATATTTAAAGGCTGGTCACTCTTAACAAAACAGAAATGAACTATAACTTCTAGACTAGCAGAAGAGAAAATTAGACCAGGGAAGAAATTTCAACTCAATGACAACAGAAAAGGAAATACAGAAAAAATAGGAAACATTTTAAGATGGAATAAGAACAAATAAGATTAAATAAGATGCTAGCAATAAATGACTGTAAATCAAAGTGATAATTTTTTCTTTTTAATTTACAAGAGACATGTTTTAAAGAAGAGATGAAAAAGTAAAAGTAAAAACCATAATCACATCCAACTGAACAGTTATGAAAGCAAAAAGCATTATTAACAATAAAAATTGATGCCATATATTCATATATTAGGTATACTATAAAACCAGAAAGGAAAAATGCTTTAACACTTATGTGTAAAATGAAATAGCTTTGAAATACATAGGATTACAAGAAGAAATTATTAAGTTCACTCTACTGGTGAAAGAGTTAACAAATTTACCTTAGGAATTCTAAAGTCAAAATTAATAAGTATGTAGATTTTAAAAGCAAAATCACTTGGTTTGAATGAACATATAAAAAGAACCTGCGCCAAGCAGCTAAAGAATATTATTGTAACACACATAATGCAGCTAGAGAAACTGACCAAATATCAAGGCACAAAGTACCAGTGATTTTTCACAAAATATGCTTTACATATTCTATATTCACTAAGGTGAAATTTAGCTTAAAATACAGCAAAAGTGTGACATTTTTAAAAATTATGACTTGACATTTAAAATATACCTCTCTTATAAAATGCTCAGACACTAAAGAAAAAAATGTAAAATTTAAAAATACAAGTCAAAATCAATGGGAGGCATAAACTTTTTAAAATTACATAATACAAAAGCAGCAGTAAAATTTAATGAGCTAAACGACCAAATTACAAATTCAAAAATGAAAATAGAATGCTAAGGAAGTGAAAGGAAGAAAATTTTATGTAATATTAAGTGATCACTACAATTAAAAAGAGCGAGATACAGTACTAAACAAGAAAACAAATTTGTTGTTTGAAGGCTAAACAGATAAACTGCTCAAGACAAAGAAGGCACAAATAAGCCACAACCCACATAAAGATAAAATTATAAATTCAGGCACAGAAAACAAAAAGATAGGACGGAATGAACACTGTGAGGCCAATAATTTAAAATTTTACTAAAAATGTAAAACTTAATAAAATTTACTCAAGAAGAAACAGAAAGCACCAGAAATCCTGTTAACCTTTTCAAAAACAAACATTAAACTGTCATTAAGAACTTCTCCCATAGAACCACCATGTTCTGCGGTTTACAGGAGAATGGATCAAAACTCTCAGGAAGAAAAAAATAATTTTAATTTATACAGAGACTACAAAAGAGAAAACATCATCCAGGTCATTTTATGAAGGTCATATAATTATAATATAGGAATTATGCAAAAGGCTAAAAGAAAAGCTATTTCATCACAATAGAAGATTAAAGAAAGAGATAAACCCATAAAATATTCTCAGTGTATGCCAGAAAGTTTATTAAAATTTAAAACAATAAAAATCAATACCAAACCAGATAATGAAGGTAACATTGCTAGGCCAAAAAAAGTGTCTACCAAAAGACTACTGCATACACAGCACAAAAATATTAGAACTGTTGCCTTTAAAATCAGAAACAGAGATGCCCTATGGTGGTCTTATTCAGCTAAGCACAAAAATATTAATTATTTTAATACACTTGATCTTATCCAAAAGGCTGAGAAGCAATTAATTTTTTAATTTAATAAAGAATATAAGTTTATAAGTTAAGGAAAGCTACAGTAATTAGCATATCATACTTTACATAGGACACAAATTATTTTAATTGACACATAGTAATTGAACATATTTATGGGACACAGTGTATTATATCATGATTCACATGTACAATGTGTAATAATCATTAGGGTATTAGCATATCTATTATCTCAAACATTTATCAATTCTTACAAATTGTTTTTAAAAGCAAAATTTAATCAAAATAAAAGCTTAATGTACAAAAACTGATCGCATTTCTATAAGCTAGCAATAAAGGTAAAATGCAATTTTTAGAAGACGATATACTGAAAAATTTAAAGATGAAATAATATACAGTAGATTCCCTTCAAAATAGCATAGAATAAGGACTCTGAGAAGAGACCTGAGAGTAGAAGGAAGGCTGTTATCAAAGAAAACCAAGGAAACAAGGGACAGAAAGGGAGCACAGGAAGGGTGGTGGGAATGGATATAGGCATGTTTACAAATTTCACGTTAAAACCCAATATTTTGTAAAATTAGTAGATACTAATAAAATGTTTCATGAGATAGGAGCATGGGATGGGAGAGTAAACAGATATAGATGGAAAAATACTGGCCATGTAATAGTTTTAGAAATTGGCCAAATAAAGAACTGAGGTTTTGACACTCTTCTCTATGCACTTTTCTGTGTGCCTGAAAAGCTTCATCATAACAAGGCTTTAATAATATTTAATACTAATAATATTTAATGAAATAAGTAGCAGAAGAAAACATAGGTAAAATTCTTTACAACCTAAAGTAGAAAAACGTTTCAGTTGCTCTTGCTACCACCATCCCCTGTGGACATCAGGCTGGACCTCGTTCAGTCTTTTCATGTGGACTCACACCAGCCACTCTGTGCGGTGCTCCCAAGTGTCCAGTTTTGGATCTGGTGCTGCATCCTCTGTGCTGTTGTTTTGTGCCTTCAAGACTCTCGGTCTGAGTAGCTAATGGATCCTCCAGACTATGCACTCTGCACATAGTCATTACGGACTGTACTGTCTTTGATCCGGTAAGCCTACTTAATACACCTCCTTGAATAATTTTATTTTTACACTGTTGTGGATTGGTGTCCTCCAAAAGCCTCATGTGCCTATGGATACTGTATACTGTTGGAAGGTAGGGCCTGGTTGGAAGGTGTGGGGCTTGGGGCTTGACCTGAAGTGTTGTGTGCAGTTTCTGCCCTTCCTCTGACTTGGCTTCCCCATATTTCATGCCTTGAGGAACTCTTTCCTTGGTTCTAACCCTGCCTGTAGCTTCCTACCCATGAATGGACTGTGATCTTCTGAAACCGTAAGCTAAAATAAATCTAATCATTAAAGTTGTGGATGTTGGGTATTTTGTCTCAGCAACAAGAAAATAACAAATATATATACATTCTATGTTTTATTCTATAGTCTATTGATTCTGTTCCTCTATAGAACCTTAACCAATATAGTCATTTAAAGTTGCCAAGACACCTAAATACTCTGCACATTAATACAATGAAAGAATTTTGTCTTTTCATATAAATGGTATTTCCACAGAAAATGAAACTTACATGGAGAAAGCACACAGAGAAAAAAAAATTTATAATTAAAACCAAAATACAAATGTCAAACTGGAAATAAAAGCAATTTTTAACATATCAGAGAAAACAAATTCTCTGGTATACAAACAACCCTTAAAAGATAAAACCAAAAATTCAAAAGAAAAGTAAAAATTATAAACAGGAAGTTTAATAAAAGAAATGCAAACTGTAACTACTTGGAAGATACATTTCTCACCTATCAGATTAGATAAAAGCCCAGATAATGACAACATGATATGTTCACAAGCCTATGGGACACTGAGCATTCTCTTATAATTCTGGTAGGAATGCAAAAATTTTATAGCCTCTAAAGAAGATAAATTTAATTTTATATGCATATTTGATCTAAGGTTCAATATCATTACTAGGGTCCTGTTCCAAAAATTCATTGGTAAAATGAAAATAGTATGGGCACAAAGTTACTCATTGTAGTGTTCTTTTTATAGCAAAGACTAAAAACAACCCAAGTATACATTTTGGTGGACTAGCTGGTAAATCTAAACGGGATAAGATAATGCAGCTATAAAAGGAAGCATCTCTAGACAATGACACTGGATAACCTCCAATAGATACTGCTATACAATAAAAACAACATACACAAACTATTTACGACTTATTGAATGTTAGCTTCAAAGTATCATTATTAGGTACTCAGTGTAACATCACTCTGCAGAAGAGAACAAGGTAAATAAGACTTCCGTATACCTGTGTATTCATAGTTTTTAAAGAAATAACATAAGAACAAATTTAAAACTTTTTAAAAGTAGTTACCTATGAGGGATATAGAAAGCAGGCTGGGTCAGACAGGGATGGATGTGACAGTATCTTATTAAATAAATTTGACTTTGACGCCAAATAAAAAAATTAAATCCAAAGAGAAGAGATCTTCAGAATTAAAAATAAACAAAAATAAGACTGACAAAAAATCAAGTAGATGGCATAAGTACTAAAAGAAACACTTGGACTCTAAAATACTCTATGTTGAGTAGCTCCTGTCTACTAAAAAATATTTTAAATGCAGAAAAAAATCACAGAGATCTTCAGTTGCATTCAGTAGTCTTATTGCTAGTAGTAATATTAATGTTATTTTAAGATCATTCATATTCATTGTAGAATAATTTTAATGTAATAAAAATTTTCTGTATAGAATGAAAGGGATAAACCCCAAGTTAAACTCTATAAACAGAAGTTTGAATTAGAAAACCCTCACTCTTCTTTCTCTTACAAAAACACATTCATTTTCTAGCTCTGTCCACCGTGGAGGCCTAGAGGCCATGGCAACCTAAAAGTAATGACACCCCTTGTGCTCACAATTAAGGCTTCTAATTACTAACTGCCACAGAAGGAATCAGGACTTCTGGAGAAATTGCTGCTTTTAGCCCTGGGCCAGGGAGTGTAAAGATAAAAATGGGGCATATTCTGAGTCCTAAAGGAGGCAAAATACAAAAGACTAATAAAATCATCCCAAACGGACATAAATGTCTACTTGCAAGGACTCCCCTTGGACAAAGATGAGACATTAAAGCACTGGGAAGAATAATAACTACAATGATAGAAATATATCAAGTATGTAAAAATGCATAGATAGGAATGATATTGATAAAAACTCCTAATTTGCTGTGACAGTTATCGATGACTGTCAACTGACTGGATTAAGAGACATGTAGCAGACTCATAAAGAACATTCTGGATGTGCCTGCAGGACAGTCCAGACATTATTAGCATAAATGGCACCATCCAACAGGATTGCAGCCAGAGGTAGTGAAAAGGAAGGAAAAAGAAGTCAGCCTGTGTTTTTAAAAGCTCCATTCATGTTTTTTTAAAGCTGAGCAGGTGCATCTTTTGATATCGCCATTACCTCTGAGAGTCAGATTCCAACTTGTTCAGCCTTTTAACGCACATTCACACCAGCAACTCCCCAGGAAGCTTCCAAGGCCCCAGGCTTGGAATTCCTTTGCTTCTGTGGTTTCCAGTTTCTTGGACTGAGCAGCTACTGGATCCTCTGGCTCTCCATCCCACAGACTGCCTCAACGGACTATCCTACATCTGACCCTGCAAGCCAACCTAACTCTTACACAGCCCCTTGAATGAACTCTGCTAAGACACATACTAACTACTCAAAACATTAGCACAATGAAAGAACCAAGCAGTTATCTCATCTTTTAATACAAATTGTGTTTTCACAGTGATCAAGAAATGGATAAAAGAAAAGCCTTCATTACAGGAAAATTTAAATAATTTTCAGGAAAATGCAAAGGAATGATAAAAACTGGATAATTGACATTTTTGCACACTTACTAAAATAACAAGACAACCAGTGATGAGCGCCATGCTGATTTTCTGTATTGGTCTCTTGGCTCCATTCTCTGCCCCTCCCCTACAGTGCTATGCACCCAGACATGTGACCTTCCTGAATCCCACACATTGGGTTCAATCAGCGGGAAGCACCAGCAGGAGTTGAAGGGGGAAATAGTTTCGAGTTACTCTTCTCCTGCTAGCTCAGGGTCACAGCTGGGCTGGCGGTGGCTGCTTTTCACTTTGGCCTTGGCAGCCTACAGCTGACCTATCTCCATCTCCCTCCACTCTAGTATTTACCTAAAAAAAAACATTCTCACCCTTTACATCTGAATGTTTAAGGGCAGTAGAAGGTTTTCAGAATACATACATACATACATACATACATACATATATATATATATATATATATATATATATATATATATATTCATACATACATATGGATATGCATATGTGCATATATGAATCCTGAGTCCAGTACAATTGAACTTCTGGATATAGCTCTCAGTTTAAAGGAAATACAGATCACAGGGGAACAACTTAGATGATACAACAAGGTCTTGAGAAACCAAATTCAATCTGTAAGACATTCTACAAGACAAGTAACAGAGATGCTTCAATGAATTAATTTAAAAGAACCTCTTAAATGATTTTCTCTACTAAGAGTCTTTTATATCTGTATCATATTAAGGGCAAGAAATAAATATAAAGCAAAAAATTTAATGTCACATATATATGAGACCCAAATAGAGAAAATTATTAAAAGTTTAAATATGTCATAAAGACCTAATGAGTGATAAATGGCTAGGTAATATAAACAAAGTAAAGGAATCAGCTATGCCTAAATGTTTATAAAGGGTAGAGCAATTAAAATCAAAATCCAAACAAGGGTTTCAAAGGGATTTCATTTGACAATTTTAAAATGTATATGGAAGAGCAAAGGACCAAGAAGAGCAAACACTCAGGAAAAAAAAAAAAAAAACAATAAAGTGAAGTAAATTGCCCTACCAGGAAACATAATGTTAAGTCTGTAGTAATTAATATAGTTTAGGTATACTAGAGAGAGTCATGTTGACCAACTGAACAGCTAAAGAGGCCAGCTTTTATCCAAGTACATGAGGAAACTTGATTTATGACAGAGGCAGCAATGAATATCAAAGAAAATAATAGAATGTGGTTATCCATAAAAGAAAACAAAAGAAAGCAGAATCCTTACATTTGTGTTAGACAAAAAAAATCAATTCTAAGATTAATGATTCTGTGCTTAAAAGTAAAAAGTAAAACTTTAAAACCACCATGAAATAAATGCTATCTGAGCAGTCTTTGAGCCGAAAAGGACATCTTCAAAGATGTGTAAAAATCACAATGCATAAAGATCAATTCACTTAATTCCATTAAGATGAAGAACATTTATTCACGAAATTATACTATAAGAACACAAATATAATTCACTAATTGGAAGGAGATATTTGCCTCATATAAATCAGAAAAAGACAAACATCTAAAGTATATGAAGATCTTCTTTTTTGGCAAAAGATTAAAATTCAAAAATGAGAAGAATACATCTTATTAGTCAAAATAAGCTATTCTGGGGCAATAAATAAGCCCAAAACTGTCATTTGATTAAACACTTCAAGGATAGGTATTTTCCTTCATTGTCCACTGTGATGGTTTATGTCTATACAGCACCAGAAGTCTCAAGGGTTTTGAAGGTGATTCAATTATGAGGACACTATCCTCATCAGTGGATTAATTCATTAAGGATTTCCTGCACTGTTTGGAGGTGTGGCTTGGTGGGAGGGATGATCCACTTGGAGCGGGCATGACCTGGAAGTATATTATTGTCCCGGCTCCTTTCTTTTCTCTCTGTTTTCTGTCCACTGTGCCCTGAGTGGCCATTTCTCCATTGTTGCCAACCACACATGGACTGAGGCCTGTGAAGCATAAGCTACAATAAACCTTTCCTCCTTTAAGTTGTGAGTGTCAGGTATTGTACCCCAACACGGAAATTGATTAAAACACCCACTGTAGGCCCGGTGGTGATACATCGGTCAAAGCTATTTAGGTTCTAGAAGCTTTACCATCTCAATGTATGTTACTAAGGTCGCTGTCAAGAAAATAAAGAACTAAAAAGTCATCTAACAATCTTTAAATCCTAACAGCCTATTGGTTAAAAATACTCTTATGATCCAACCCAACAGGTGGCTAGAAAGTTAGAGAAACTGTAGTACAAACAATGAGCAGAAATTCCACTGGGACAGATAGAAACAGTCATTTCATGGAAAGGGAAACACAAATCGTCAAAAAATACACAAGGAAATTTTCAAATGTCATAAGGGAAGCAAATAACAAAATCACTATTAAAGAATTAGAAACCACACAAATTAAGCAAAACTTAAGCATAATGTCAAGTGTTCTTGACAAGAGTGTAGGTCAACCACTTGCCATATATTGCTGGGAGAAGTATAAATCAAAGCAAACATTTTAGGAAATAATTTGGTTTTATCTTAAAAAGTTGAGCATGGACATAAATAGTGGTTCAGCCACCCACATCCAATTTTTATTTAAATTATGTGCCTTCTTTCACAGTTTTAAGTTATCTACAAAACTGTGATGCTAATTTGAATAGCTGCAAATGATGTCATCTCTGACATATTATAGATACCAAGCTTCTAAATTACTCATGCTTCCAAAAGTAACCTAAATATCAAAATACTTTTTATAAAATCATTAAATTCATTTAAGAAAATACATACAACTACATCTTTATATTTTTGCATTGTTCATTGATTCTGATTTTTGTCTTAATTTCCTATATACAGGTATTTAATTGATCTCTCTGAAATATTTCTCTGCAACAAAAAGATATCTCTAATAAATTAAAATGTATTTCTCCATATTCTTTATGGTTAACCTCAGGAAATTATATGAGATTGCTTATGATACCATGAATGATAATACCAAAAAGACAGAAAACCAGCAGTATTTGCAACATTGAATCATTGACTTTGGGCTGGTTTTTCTTCTTACTGTTCTTTTATGTTAATTTTATGCCTAGAATATATGTTAATGTTCTCAAAGAGAGATTTGTGCACCTACAGGTATAGATCAAGCTGACTTAGTTCTCCTTGTGGCCTGGGTGGCTCGCCTGGAAGCACCACGCCATCCGCATGTCTGGGAAAGGGCTTTTTGCAGCCCCAATTCTAACTGGGAAACTTACTCTGGAGGCTTAAAAGATTTTTTTGTTTTGTAAGACTAAAATTGTTTCTGTAAAATTTCATTTTTCATTCGATTGATATATTGGCTCTCTTAAGCTTTTGCTTGTATAGATGGGAAATCTCCACCTAGAACATCACTTTCCATCACATAAACACTTACATATTCAAAATATATTTATTGATCTCTCACCTGTGCTAGGTCCAGTGATGAATACAAAACAGGCTTTAATATCTGGTAAAATTTATTATAGAATTTTATTATTTGAAATAAATATCTTTTTTGTTAGTTTTTTATGTTTTTGTTTTCTATTTTGTTTTTAGTCTCTGTTCTGTTTATTCCTGCTCTATTTCTTTCTACTGATTTGAGATTTGATTTGTTCTTGCCTTTCCAGTATCTTGAGCTGCAGTGATAAGGTGTTTTCTTGTAGTCTTCCTGCTTATTTACTGTGATGTCAACAGGTGTAACTTTTCCCTCATACTACTGCTTCTGCAGCAGATTTAATATTTTGTGTCTCCCCTTTCATTTGCTTTAAGAAATGTTTTCATTTCCTCCTTGATTCTTCCTTGATTCATTAGTTGTTTGGTTCTTCAAGACAATAAACAAAATTGACAAACCTTTAGCCAGACTAAGAAAAAGCGACAAAGAAAATTCAAATAAATCAGAGATAAAGAGAAACATTACAACTGATTCTATAGACAAACAGTTTCCCTAGAGATTGCTATGAACTACATATCAACAAATTGGATAACTTAGAAAAGATGGACAAATACTAGTCAATACACCTTTTCAAGACTGAATAATGAGAGAATACAAAACCCAAACAGAACAAAAATAAACAGCATATTTGAAACAATAACAATTTTCACATCAAAGAAAAGCTAAAAACCAGACAGCATCACTTCTAGAATCTACTAAACATATAAAACAGAATTGGTGCCAACTCTCCTTAAATCATTCTAAAAGCTTGACAAGGAGGGGATTCTTCCAAACATCTTTTACAAGACCACTATTACCCTGCTACCAAAACCAGGCTAAGCCACAGGAAGAAAAGGAAATTATGGCCAATATTCTTGATCACAGCAGATTTTTAAATCCTTAAATACTAGTAAATTGACTTGCCATGTCAAAATGAAATTCATCCAGGGATGCAAAGATAGTTCAATGCATGCAAATCAATAAATTGATACATCATATCAACAGAAAGGACAAAAGCCATGATTCTCTTAATAGAAGCAGAAAAGCATTTCATACAAATGAACATTTCCTCATGATTAAAAAAACTTTGAACAAAATACATATAGAATAGATCACAACACAATAAAGTCTATTTAAAATAAACCCATAGCCTACATTATACTGAATACGAAAATGCTAAGAGCTGTCTATATATGTATAATCTGGAAAAGACAAGGATATTACTTTCACCACTTTTCTTTCAACTGAGTACTGGAAGTCTTAGCTAAAACAATCAGGCAATAGATGTAAATAAAAGGCAACCAAATTGGAAAAAAGAAAATCAAATTGTTACTGATTTCAGGTGATACGATTTATAAATAGAAAGCCTACAGAGTCTACCCAAAGAAACAACTAGAATTAATTCAGTAACATTGCTATATGCCAACAGCACATTATTCAAAAATAGAAATAAAAAAGCAATTCCATTTACAAGAGCTATGATAGACAAACACTCAGATAAATAACCTAGGTTTAAATGCAACCAAAGTTGAGGCAAAAGTTATCTTCAATGAAAACTGATGAAAGATGTGGAAGAGAACACGAAGTATGAAAAGACATCCTGCATCATGGATACAGAAGAGTATATCCGGGTTTTATATTTCTTCAGGGATAAAAATAATTGATAGTTTTAAATGTCCAGAATATTCAAAGCAATCATCAGATTTACTGCAGTTCCTAAATAGTTATGACATTCTTCATAGAACTAAAAGAAACATCCTAATATTAATATGGAATCACAAATATACTCTGAATAGCCAAATCCAGTGAATTCTTTTCCCTTGAGCAAAATCAGAAAAACAGGAACATTATACTAATTGACTTCAAACATACTGCAAAATTATGGTAATCAAAATAGCATGGTTAGGCACATGATACATGTGCAAAGCCTTGCGTTTGATCATCAACATCACAAAAACAAACAGTCTGCCACCCCCACATCATGATTTTGGCATAGAGACAGACACAGAAACAAAGCAGAGAGCTTAGAAGTAAATATCTATGGCCAACTAACTTTTGGCAAAGGGGTTAACGCGCTAAAGGACAGTCTTTACAATAAATGAAGCTGAGAAAATTAATAGCCAAATCCAGAAGAACGAAACTTGTTTGAGAAGTTAACTCAAAATAGATTAAGGACTTAAATGTAATACCCAAAACTATGAAACTACTTAAAGAACATATAAGAGAAATACTTCTAGACATTGGAATGGGTGTGGGTTTTGTAGGTTATATGCCAAAAGCACAAGACACAAAGGAAAAAAAAAAAAAAACAGACAAATGGTATCGCATCAAGCTAAAAAGAAATCTTCTGCACACCGAAGGAAACAATCAGTAGACTGAACAGATAGCTTAAAGAACTGGGGAAAGTGTTTACACACTATGCATCTGACAAGAGGTTAACATCTAGAATAGATAAGGAATTTTTAAAATAGCAAAACAAGGACATGTAACCCAGTTTAGATGCTGGCAATAGATACAAATGGCCAACAAGGATACGGAAAATATTCTCTCTGTCACTGTCAGGGAAAAGCAAACCAAAACTATAGTGAGATATCCCCTTATTCTAGTAATAATGGCTAGTACTAAAAAGACAAAAGGTAACAGCTGCTGGTAAGGATGTGGATGACAGGGTACCATTGCATACTGTTAGCCATTATGGAGAAAAAAGGACATTCCTCAAAAAGTTGAAAATAGAGAGACGATATGATCAGCTGACCCACTTCTGCATGTAGCCAAAGTAAACTAAATCAACATGTCAGTGATACCTGCACTTTCATGCTCACTGCAACAACACAAAGGGCAACAATCTGGGTGTTAATCAGCTACTGGACAGATAAAGAAAATGTACCACATATACCCAGTCAACCATTCAAAGAAGAAAATTCTGTCACTCACCACAATGCAGCAGAACTAGAGATCATGGAGAAAGCCAGGCACCAAGAGTTCTCATCTTCTCACTCCTATGTGGAATCTTCGCACTTCTATGTTGGTTGCATAGAAGTTGTAAACAGGGCCTAGGAGGGGAGAAAGTTGGGAGAAAAGGTTGATCTGTGGGCACTAAGTCACAGTTAGATAAGAGTAAGGCTTCTGGTGTGTTGTTGTGCCCCAGGTGACCACAGACAAGGATGATGTCCTGCACATTGCAAAAGTGAGAAGAAAATATTCTGCATGTCTTTACCATAAGGAAAAGATCAGTGCATGAGAAGAGGCATACGTGAACTGATTTAGACATCACATGAGGAACACATGAATTGAAGAATCACATGGTACTCCATTAATATGTGTAAGTTTTATGTTTTTATGTGCCAACTAAAAATAATGTTTAAAATAATAAAAATGGAAAATTAAAAGAAGTATGGATTGTTCAAAAGAAAGGGCAGAGGCAGGAAGATAAAGAGAAAACAATGAAGGCAGACATCATAAGAAAAGGAGACACACAGAGCTGTTCCTTGGTAGCACACACCAGGAATCCCAGTTAATCGGGAGTCTCAGAGAGGAGGATCCCAAGCACAAGGCCAGCCTGAGCAACTTAGTGAGACCCTGAATTAAAAATAACTCTTCTAAGGGCAAGGGTTATAACTCAGCGGTACAGCTTGTGCCTAGTATGCGTGAGCTTCTAGAGTCAATTCCCAACACCAGGGAAGGGGGAAAAAAGATGTGCTAATGTAAATTATAAGGATTTTACTTTTTTATTCCTGAATCCCACTTTCATACAAATGCAGACTTCTTAATTTTCAGAGGCATCAAATAAGAAGAGATAACTAAATACCTGTTGCTGGGCTCTGCATACACTTTATGAGTAAGTGTTGCTCTACCTCCTTTGACCATTTTGAGGCCATGAATTTCTGATGAACCTTACGAGCCCCTATCAGGAGAAAGTTACTGAACGTATAAATGAAAGACTTGTAGGATACATAAGGCACTATCTTCAGACCTCCCCGAGACAGGATGAGCTGGGACCATGGAACGAAAGGGGAAGGTGAGTTTGTTATTCCCAGTGATTTCCGAGAAGACCATTGGCCAGAGTACTGCGATTTTTCTAAAGACAAATGTATTTGCCCCACGAGACAGAGGAATAAATTAACTCAAGAAAACTCGATTTGAAGGTGAAGTGGCTGATTGTCTATTTCCTAATAAAGCCCTGTAATCAAAAATACTCAGTGTTGTACTTCAACAGTGTTTCATTTATCAAATGTTTCCAGATCATCCAATCCATTGCTTAATTTCTATTTACTCTTTCATCATCTCCCCATACGCATCTCCGCTTTACTTCAATCTTTGATCTAAGTTTTAGATGTTGACAAAGGATTTGGCTTATCCTGCCTCTCTGCGCAAGATTCCACCACCTCCCTATTAATGAAGCAAATAGCTCTCAAAGGGGATCTAACGTAAGTAATTCCCTACGTGAACAGTAACATTGACATACGGAGCCCTGCAGATTGCTTGACTTGATACCTAATCACTCACAGTGATTCATCCACTGGCCTTGAGGTGGAGGCAGTAATTTTTGGCATGCCAAATCCGACACATATTACAGCTTAGCATCTTTACACAAAATATTTGACAAGAGAACTACATTCATTCACCAGATGAAATGGGAGTCCTTGTACCACCATTCCATTTGGGATAATCTCCAAACACCCCTTTAAAAAACAAGGATTTAAATATCTCCAGACTCAAAGACAGTAATGATTTGTGGCCTATCTTCTCTCTCCTCAGTAATGACTTTTTATCCCAAAGAACTTAACCAACTTTCTATACCATATAGCACCAAGTCAGATAAAACCATTGTATTCTTGTATCATAATATATGACAATGGATATCACTTCTTATAAATATACCCTTATCCTTCCAAACAGACTCCATAATTGTCTATCTCTCTTTCTGTCTCTTACATTCTCCCCTCTTTTCACACACACACAGACACACAGACATACACACACACACACACACACCTTATCCCACTTTATATCGCAAAGTAGAAAAGGAGTCAAAAACTTAAAAATATCAGACACTTCTTTTTGACTCGACTGCTAACACAATAAAGCAGCATTGTAAACTGAACCGAATCCTGGGAGTCTGCGGTTCTTACTGCTCTCTTTTCTGCTATTACTTCATGGATATTACAACCCTTAGGGATATTGGAATATGAATAAAGATTTTTTTTAAACCAGCCGTGTGGATTTTTTTTCTTGGTTCTGTTTCTAAAAATAATGCAGTTTGCAAAAACAGAAGGTTTGGTTTATAACACAAACAAAATTGTTACATTCTGAATGGGTTGTAAGTACCTGATTCTTTGCCTTTTTACTCATCCCTGCAAAAAAAAAAAAAAAAAAAAAAAAAAATCTGCAAATCCATTTGCTAACCAGCTGTACCTCTGTGCGGAATAGATAACAACCTGTGCAAGCCAGGGTTTGCTGTGAATCGGTGCTGATAGGCCTGAATCTCATAGCTTTTTTTAAATGCTAATGACAAGAAACATTTCCGAAGCCAAAACGCTCTTGTAGATCTGTCTTCCTCTATTATGACTGATATTTGCTTGTAAGTACATAGAACACTTGTTCCCTGTCCCTTATCTGCGGTGCTGCAGCATGCTGACCTACATACCGTTCAGCACAATATGATGCACAAACATCTTCTATATAATTTTTCATTTTCGACTTAAAAACAGTAGAGGCAAAATAGGATTGCTGCAAATCTAACAAAGAGATGGCATTATTTCCAAATAAAAATGTGCATTTTTCCAAAGAATTTATTTGTCTACCAGCATGAAGTTCATACATAGCAATGCCGAGGAGAGGGTGTTGAATCGCGATTAGGCTGGAAAGACGTAGGGAGAGAAACAAAACCCATTTTTCTACCACCCAAGAATAATTCAACTAACTTATTTCGTGCCACAATTAAAAGTTCAGCTTTTCTGAGCCGTGTTTTTGCAGTGTCACGAAATGCGGCAGGTATAATCAGGTAGCAACGTGTGCAAGGACAACAAAGGGAGGGGGCAGAACGTGACACGGGGCGGTGTAGACAGGGAAGAAGTAATCTCCTCGCGCACCTGTCATTATCAGAATACTCCAAACCATGCTGTTTATCTTTTTTTTTTTTTTTCTTGGAGCTCCAGCTACCCCTTTGTAAGTCCTTTCCATCACTGATACCATACTTGGTTTCCCAGCAAAACTGTCAGGAGCTGCGGTGGAAACCTTGCTCTGGTGGTGATCTGATAACCGAGCCTCCCGAATGCTTGGCAAAACCGCTGTAATTGTAAATACAGGCGAGCCAGGAGAGGAGTGTCTTTCTAGGACAGGGCACAAAGGAGACCCACAGGGTCAAAGGGCAAATAAGGTGATAGGCCAAATTGAAAACCTCTCACTAATTGGAACACAGCTGGAAGTCTTCAGCTTGCTGCTTTGCTGTCACCAGCAGAAGAGGCGGCTTACGAATACACTGAGGTTTAATTTTTAATGATCAGCTGTCTTTGTTTTCAAGTTTGACGTATCTAAAACAACTGGAAAATCCCCAAGTAAGATAAAAACGATTTGGGTGGTGGCCCAGATGGCCTCTTTCCTTGCAGTTTAAGTGACTTATTTTGCTCCCTAATTATTCTGAGGAGTCCTGAGCAAGAAAGCCACAACAAATATTTTGCCACCACTGTTGGCTGCGAATAAAAAGTTTAAAAACACAAATCGCATTTCTGTCATGTTACAGTTCCCCAAAATGAGGGCCACCCTTTCAAAAGAGTTAGCAAATATTTAAGTTTGACCAGTTAGAAGACTCCGTTCAAAAATCCAGATCAAAAATAAGTTCTCACTTTTTTTTTTGCAGTTTTACAGTTATTCTGCTTAATTATTTGCATCAGCCAAATTTATCCATCCGCTGCCAGATCCCCGCATGTTCGCGAACAGTGTCAGCCCCAGGCTTTACAATTTCCATGTAGTGTGGTAAGCGGAGCGTTCTGAGGAGAGCCGGGTTTTGTCTTAGCTCTACAGTGACCTAGCTGCGTGACTTCGAGCAAGTCACTTGACCTGACTGATCTTGGTGATTTGTGGTTCGGAGTAGTTAAGTGATAACAGCTCTTCTGGCTGTTAAATTCTACAGTTGGCTCCCTGTATCCTGTTCATTTGGGACCACTTACTCATCACTGTTGGCTCACATTAACTGTTAAATATCATAGAACAGTTTTCTAGGTACTTATTTCAGATGATACTGAAAGCTCTTCAAAAACCTTGTCTTTCAGCATTACCATTGCATTACCAACTGCTTCAGTGATAACCAGTTTCCACACTCCTATACATTGCTAATGGCAACGTTGTGTTCCCACATGAGCTCCATAGGTCTAACTTATTAATGGTCTATGCTAATGCAATTTCCAGAAAGTATGTTGTTATTAAATTTTCTGGAATTTCAACACAGCAAAACATCATATAACCGCTTGATAAATGACTCTGAATAGATTTAGTAATTTGTGTAAAGGGTGGCTCTCATTTATGTAAGAAGCCTAAATCCATTTAAAGTTAATTTCTAATTTTCTTATATTTATGTCATTCAGAATACACTGCTGGACCAGGAGCAATCATTCCAAACCCCAAGTGAACTATTAATTTTGTTTGGGTTAAAGCATAAAATGTGAACCGTGTACACTATCTATATAATTTGCCAGTTACTCTTCAAATCCTTCCAAATAACAGTCTTTGCCTTTTTTCTCATCTGATTGAGATCTTGTATAGCATCTCTGTGTTTTTTTTTTATCTTAATACTGGAGAAAAGATAGATGGATTTATTAAGCCACAGCTCCTAGTAAATATCAAATTAACATTAAAATTTTCATAGACTTAGCAATCTGCATCCTCTGCCGCCTTTAATGATTTGGATTAAAATATAACAGTCAAACACATTCGGTCCCTATCTTTGAGCTTCTATTTATAAAGTACACTCAAATGAAGCCTCTAGTTCCTCATTGTCATGGCTACTTTAAAATAGTCTCAGCGTTGTTGAATTCAGCCTGATACTATGCTAGGCAGTATAGGCAGAAACATTTATTTGGTTATAATCACTGCCCCGTGAAAAGCAAGAAAATGACAATAAGATGGATTTGCCCACACAGAACATACAGATTATGAAATATAAGTATCAGATACAATCTCTACAAAGAATGTGGAAGAATAGTGAATTTTAAGTGGTATGTTCTGGAAACATCTTACCCTTTAGACAGTTAATTATACCCACATACATCAATGTACTGTATGTCAAGCTTAACACTATCAGTAAATCACCTAAAAATTACCCCCACACAGAAGTTTATATGTCTGTTAGCTGGCAATTTCTTAAGGAATTTCTAAATTCCATATAATAAGTTAGAAATGTAATGAAGTGACAGATTTTTATTTTATTTTAACCATGTTCCTGTATTTATTTATTTGAGCTTTCACTGTGTGCTGAACAGCATATTTTTGCTAAATTCATTAACTCTAGCAACACAAAATTCTCAAACAGAAATCATATTGATTCCTAAAGCACTTTCATCACAAAATTTATGAACCGAATTGTTAATAGTTCAAGTCTAATTTTCAAAATCAAAGATAGGTTTAAAAAACTACTTAACTCTCTTTTCAGACTATCACTGGAGATATTTCAGGATCTTACCCAGGCTTTCTTTTGTAGCAAGCAGACTACACAATCCATTGCACTTAACTGTGAAGACACAACTGATCATATACATTTAGATTGTCTGAAAGTAGATGATCCAAACCATTGTCACATTTAATCCCCAATCTGACACTGATTTACTGGAAAGGCAGCTAAGAAGGGCATGTTCCAAGCAAAATTAGCAAAGTAAATGTTGTTTGCGTGACTGTTAAAGTTACATTTTCACATCATTTCAGTTTGGTATCCTTGGTCTGGAGCTGTCACCAAGGTGATCTTAGGATCCCTTTTCCCTCCCTTAGGTACACTGAGGAAGCTTCATCCTAGGGTTGATTCATCTACAACTAGAGTGAACATATATCCGATTGCTCCTGGGAGATCACGGTTTATACCTGTTGTCCTGGTATTACTATTAACAGCTTCCATTTACCCTTTCTACAAGTCTCTTACTAGGAATGATTAATTACTCAGGTCCCCTAACCAATACACAATCCATGACACATACCCTTTCATTAGAATAATTCTGAATCCTGGGTCAGTACTAGAAATAAGTTGATAAAGTTATAAATTCTTGCTGGAATTTATAGTCCTCAATATCCATGCAAAGGACACAACTGTTAAAGAAAAAGACTACATTGGGTATTCTGACTGATGTAGCTCATGGTCATATGATCTCTCAAACCATATCTTTACACTACTTGCACCCATAGAATTTGAAAAAAAAAATTTCTCAGGATACAGCTAAGCACTATTTGATTCTGCACAATGTCTGATTCTGCTAATTTCTTAAAAGCAGAAAATTTATCTTTTTCACCATGGTGTCTCATAGTGCCTTTTGTACTCAGTCTCACTTGTAAGAACCACTCAATAAATCTTTGTTGAAAGCCTAGACCGTCTAGTCAAAACACTTGGATGGCTTGCCTAAGTCTTTGCTTTGCAATGCACAGGTGCCTATGGAAGGAAGCTACGTCCACACTTAAGCTACTGCTTCTCCTCCCCCAAACTTCTCAGTCTATCTTCTTATTCTTCTCTATGACAACTAACTGTCTACTTCTCTAAACTCAATGTTCAAAAGAGAGGAGACAGGTCTTCCTAAAACAAACAAGACAAAAATAACAAGAAAACACCAACAGAACAGTCACTTCCATCTGGATCTCCTGGGTCAATAAAGTTGGAATTTTACGACATTGTCTTGCTAAGAAAGCACATCCTACTTCTATTTCTCAGAAAGTCTTGGCTTCATGGAAAGGCCATCATGGTGATTACCGAACAATTATTGGTCTGAAAGAAGAGATGATGATGAGAGGTTAAAATAATCTTGTATCTGCTCTCACTTGTTAAAAAGAAAAAGCTGACGTATGTCCACAAATTATTAGCAATAATGGTAGTATTTAAATAAACTCTTGTAAGTTGTATTGAAGCATCTTGCCTCTGTTTTTACATTTCCAAATGTCAATTTGTAATATTTCAAGTCACTACTTCAGCACATTCGTGAATTTTTTTCCAGGTCACTCAAGCAGACTAAATATATGTTGTGACTATGCCTAACGGGACAATCTTTATGACCCTACCACATGGATAGAATCAATATTGCCATATAATCTGGCATTATCTGATATGGAAACAGTGGTCCACAACATTCAATTATCTTTGAATAACAACAGAAAAGCAAAATGCATTTCAAGCTAGAAAAAAAGAAATGGAAAGAATTGAGCCCTGGAGGACAGACCCCACAGGTGCCCAGTACTCTGAGGAAGATTGTAGTCTGGGTGCTTTCCCCATTCGTCATCTAAAATAAAAGTGGTTTTAGCAAAAGCAGGAAACAAAGGAATAATTTATGTACAAAGGAAAGTTAAATGACATAGCATCTGTAGGAACTTTTGTTTACGCTGTGCCTGGCATTATTTTCCCCACCTATGAAACAGGGTTTCCTGTGCCAGTACTAACAAGGAAATAGTGTGTATCTGTACAGTTCTTTCAGCGTGCCCATGAAGGTCACTTTTTTCAGCAGCGCAGTTTCTACTGGAGGACTCTGGCAGAGAGACAGAGTGCTTGCCTGCACTCTCTGGGGAGATGGTTGTGTCTCCCAGGTTCTCCTGGTGGAGAGTGGTCCCCAGAGCTCTGCTCTGAGCCCCTCATGTCAGTTCACAACGCAGTTGACAAATCTCAGCTCCTCTTCTTTTCAGGGTAATATAGCCTTTAAAACGCCTTGCGAGTAATAGAGTGATACAGCTAAATTAAGAAAATACTTTCATTCATTGCATTGCTCCTCTTGGCCAACAAGGTTTTGGAATTATTAGTTGTCAAATCTCTAACTTTATCTAAAAGTATTATCTTTCCTTTTATTGTTTTACCCAAAGAAAACATGATCTAGGTTTATAGCTGTATCTGACTCTACAAATGAGACCAAGTCCAGTTGTGTGGCTAACCTGGTTCATACTACAAGAAAACACATAGGACTAACAGCCCAGAAACCTGGGCTCCAGGACCAACTCAGCCACACCTTAGCCACTGTGTGTCTTTGAACATGTCACTATTTTTTTTCATCACAACTTCCTTGTTGACACACAAAACTTGGCTAAGTGCTTCTCAGATTCCCATTTCAACTCCAAAATGAGCCTGCAATGCCCTAGGAAGAGCCTAGCCTTACCATCATGAGCACTTTAGGTGAACATGAAAAGCTATTTCTGATGCTACAGAAATAAGTTACAAATCCGCAGATTCTAACAATCACTCGCAGTACATTTACAGATCTGAGATCATGCTCTCTCATGATCAGATGCATCAGGTAGAAGCCTAGGCCCATATGCAGACACAGTCTGACAAAGACACCCAGTGGCCAGTTATATGCTTTTCTCTCAAGGAAAAACAGATTCTGTCACTATTCCATACATGCTATTGCTTCCGAGGGTTTGAAATTAATCTCTAGCCAATTTTAAACTAAGAAACACAAAATTTGAAGAAATGAGAGATCATAAATAGGAGCACTTCTGATTTAAAATACCACTGCCGATGGAGTCCAGAATCTAACCATTATACTTGAAAGCCCAAATATTAGAAGCACAGCTTCCCCTTGTGATTTTCAGTCTTTAAATTCAGATTAATCTCTCACGTCAGCAAGCGTGACGGAAAAAGGGAAATTATAAATTTGCCCCTTATCCCCAAAAATTCAAACGTCTTTCCTTCCATCCGCTCTTCATTTTATCACAGAATTACTGCAGACTGCCCAGCTTTCTGATTGCTGCAGTCCCAATCGGGTCAGCCAAGAGCAAAACTGAATTTACCACAGGACACTGACTTGCCAGAGCGTCCATAAAAGCTGGTTGCAGATGATAGTAAAGGAAACAGCTCCCTATTCCAGAAAGTCTTCTCTACTCACAAAGGGACAGCTTGCAGGAGAGCTTCGCACACCCGCTTTTGGGTTGAGCTTTCACTCATTCCCTTGTCTGCCAGAAGTCGTTCACTCTCAGTGGAGCTCAGACATTTCCTGGGCAAGTAGGCCGCAGTCTGGACTGAGCGTGCAGAAGTTTTCCTTGTCACTGGAGCTGTTAGCTGTGTTTGGAGATTCCCTGTACCGCGGACTTGGTTGAAGTCGGGAGGGGGTGGGACAAAAAAGAGGCATACAGTTGTATAGTTAGCATTTATGTCCTGTACGGGTACCCTAGAAACGTGTTAAAAAATGTCATTCAAGACATCTGGTCAGATGTCCTCACCCATATTGGGGTTTTCAGGCTACCGTTATGCCCCAATATGCTCCGAACATTGCCAATACGCTTTCTCCACAGAAGCAGCAGTGTGTCCCCTTTGGTTTCTCAGCTCATCCCCAGCACTGGAGTTTATAGCGTCACGTATGGAGCAAAATGAAAAACCACATACTGTATCTCATGTGTCTGGCTAATGAAACGGGTAGGACCAACCTTGTGCAATCAGGGATGGGGATGATTGGCTTAGGTCGGGTCCATCTTGCAGACTGCAAAAGAATCAGCTGTCGCCAGTGCCATGCGGCAGATGGACAGTTTGCATCCGATTTCCAGTCAGGCGCCAAACCCTTTAGAAGCTTTGGCAGCCCAAGCACCATCAGGCAGCAGCCTTTGATGTCCTGCAGATGGCTGCGGCAGCCATGTTGCCTCCGCATCCTGAGAGGCCCAAGTCTTGCTTTCAGGCAGCATTCACTCTGGCCTGGGCCCACCAGCAGTCGGAAAGGTGGCCTGAGGGGCTGAGAGGTTCCTGCTGCTAGCAAGGACCTTCCACCAGTTTTCAGTTCTGTGAGCATAGCAGCTAAAATATTCTTTCTTTTGAAAAAAAAGAAAGAAAAAAAATAAAAGGAACATGTACAACATACACACTGCCTGGTCTGAGTCCTCTTACAGCAGATTTTTGTAGGTAAACAAGTCTTTGTACCATTCCCCAGGTCACCTTTCAAACCCCCAGGTTGTGACCTTCTTCCCCAGTAAGTGAGAACTTTCATTTTGCCAAACTTTCCACACAGACTCCGGTGTAGACCGCATGTGAACCTAGTTGCCCCTTTCAAGCAAAACAAAAATGAGAACAAGAAAAGGAAAGAAAGAAACCTAAAGCTGGCCTGCTCCCCTGCTCCTTCACCCTGAGACCCATAGAGTTTCGAAGGTCACAAAGTTAGTGCCGGACCACCTACCCCCTCAGCCCCTGGCACTGCCACCAACGTGGCAGAAAACAGTAATTTCAGAATAATCAGGATTGCAATTTCAAAGGTTTTAAATTGAGTGACCATTTTAAGATCCCCTCTGAGCCCTGCTTCATCTGGGCCTGACTTGCTCTCAGCCCTACAGCAGGACAAAGGATCATCTTCATGGTAGCAAGACTAATCTCACACCGCGAATAGCCCAGAGAAATTTGTCAGAAAGCTGAACTGGAGGTCTTCCAAACAGAGCCCTCGCACATTTGGTAGGAGCAGTTAGGAATTCTGACTGGCACCATTAGTTGAAGTCATGTCAGTACACCCCAGAAGCAAGAGTAGGTCTCTCCCGCCAGGGCATCGCTGGAGAAATTTCTCCCTCTCTCTATACCCCTTAGTAGAGTCAGGCAGGCAGAGAGAAGTTAGAGCAAGTGGCTGACAAAAATTAAAAACACACTCAGTGAAAATAAATCGAATAACATGTGATTTCCAGCTACTCAAAAGTAATAGAAATATTTGGTAAAAATATATAGATATAAATTGCCCATTAATGCAAACTGGTTAAAGCCAGTAAATGGAAAAAAAAAAAAGTTAATTAGAGCTTTTTGAAGCTTTGTTATATATACATCATTTGCAGGTGCTACAAAAGTGAAAAATAACCATTATAATTACTAGTATTCAAAGATTCATATTTTTCCCGTGTAATTTATTTAGGATTATCAGTTTCCTTGTAGTTATACAAAAGGCCTGTCAAGGTGTTTCCCACGTGTTTGGCTCGTGTGAGTTCCAAAAACCAGCCAAAATGCTGTTGTATTTCACCCAGTACAGGGGAGCTACACTGAGGGGGGGAAAAATAGGCCAAGTTTTACCTGGATCTCTATCTTGTCTAAATTATCTTACATATGTTTTAATTTTTTTCTTGTTCTTTCTGCCTTTATCTTTCTTTCTCTCTTTGTTAAAATACATCTGTGTTTGTTGACTGCCCCAGATTATATCTAAGTGAGGAGTGGGTGTACTAGCACCTGGTATAGTATATGTAGCTTAACAATACATATCATTACATTATTTACAGCTCATTTTATGTTATTCAATAGTAAACTGCAAATTAACCCTTCATGAACCAGTCAGGAAAAATGCTCTGGTAGGCATGAGATACCCAGTGAAGGCTTTTTTCCCCGGCAGAATTGTTAAGAGTACATCTATAACTGTATTCATAAACACGGAAGTGTGTTCATTACAGCAGGGATGCCCACCCGAGCCAGCTAATTCCTCTCTCAGGAAATCTGTTTCATAATGATATTCCTTACTACACCACACTTGTACTTATGCTGATAACACAGGTTATGAAAGGGACTTAGGACGGGAGTCAATTAATGTACTGGCTCTTTAACCTCCTTTATTAGAGTACACCAGGCGCCAAAGGGACTGGATGTTATGCTGCTGGCAGTACAAAGATCCAAGCAATACCATTTCGTGCCACCTCAGCCCTGTCCTCAGTTTGCAGGAATAGATACCATGATCTGACCTCATTAGGCACCACTCCAGCTGCAGGCGAACACAGAGTGATGGTGGGGGAGAGCTGGTGAGTGCTGGCACCAAGCAAGACCCTTTCTCACACCTGAAAATCAGAAGTTGCCACTGTCAACGCCAACCTCAGGACCCAGGGTGCCTTTGGCTGGTCTTTTAGGCCATCAGATCCTATTGACTTGGGGAAAATGAAAGGCCGTATTTAGGGGAATGGAAACCCAGAGAGGGATAACAACTAGCCTAAAGACATCCAGCTCATAAGAAGTAACACCAAAACTGAAGATTTCAAAGTTTTCAGTTTCTAAAAGGGGTCCTGTCCCAACTCCATCTCCTTGTGCCTTTCAATAAGAAGGTACTCATAAGGAATCACTAAGACTGGACCCAGGGAAGGTTAACAATATAGAAGTATAAATATAATAAGTAGGAAAGAAAAAGGGAAGGAAAGACAGGAGAAAGGAAGGGAAGAAGGATGGCTCTCAGACTGGACTGCAGGAGAGAAATCACAAGATCCAAATAAGCTCTTTCCTAATAAGAAATGTGGTCTCTTTTTTCTAACTTATATTAACGAAGAAATAAACATGTGTTTGGCCAAAAGCCAACATATTCTTAACAATGTGAATTTTTCTAAAGGAAGGATAGGACATAATTTCAGGTGAAAAGGAATACACTGTTACTTTGTTATCCAAACTTTCCTGCTAACCTTTAAAGAATTCAACAATGTCTGTTGCTCAATTAATCAGACTCAAGATTATCAGCAATTTAGCTACATTTTGTTGGTAATTAGCTTGATAAATTAAGATCTGCAATAAAAAACATGACATCATGTTGTTCCTGAGGTTTTATGGTATTTTTCTAAAAGCAGCTTTCTTTTAAAATGTTCATATTTATTGCAAAGAGACAAACAACAAAACCCAAAGTTAGCCGAGTCTGACTCCAGACAACAATGGCTGCCCCACATCCACTGGGCAACGTATCAAACACTAGCTGCTCATAATGCAAACTTCAAACGTGTGGTTTAAAATAATATTTAAATCCTAGGCCTGTGGGCAGTGGCTTCCAGATAGTGAGGAACTACCAGTTTAATTCCTTTATGTTCTCCTTTCTTTTCTAAAATTATGGAACAAATGGGCTGGCAGAAAATATTATGAAAAATGGTGAAACACAGAGAGGTATTTCTATGTTTATCCAAATGGCGCTCGGTGTGTTAATAGTGCAAAAAAAAAAAAAAAAAAAAAAAAAAAAGGTAAATTAGGAGCCAAGGTCTTTTTTCATCAAAACTGTCCACAAACAAGGTGATTTCTTGGGGCTAATTTCCATTTGGGGGACACAGTAAGAGTTATTTTAAATGACCAAAGCCATTTTAGTAGAGTAAGAGCATGTCCCCACGGCCACAGGAAGCACTGCTCATGCAACTCACTCCCTTTCATGATAAATGGAAAGGAAAAAAGGTATCTTCCTCTGAAACATGCAAAAAACGTAGCAATTACCCGATACAGATGTGGTGTTATAAACTCCTATCCCAGCGCAGTCTGTTTCAGCCATGATTTCCATTGCAGAAAACTGTACTAATAGAAACATCCCTATTAATCTGAATTTGAGATATTTCATACAATGTATATTACCTTTCTGCTGCTTGCAACCTTCTGCCAGGTTTTTTTTTAGGAGGTGCTTTGAGGGGACCATACTATGAGAACAATACACAGCTGCTGCTGTATAGAGATATCTAATTGTCAATATTGTGGAAATTCTACAGCTTATTACGTGCATTCAGTCTAATTCTGGGCAAATTGCCAGTCACTTCAGGGACAATCAAGTGAGCCACATTACACGTGGTACAGCATCACAGCTTTAAGATACCCGGCTGTTTTGCCTCTGGCCAGAGAATGTTTGTACCCGTGTTGCCATGTGAAGGGGGATAACTACAAATAAAATAAAATTTGTATTTTTTCAAGTGGGCTGCATTTCAAGCCCAGATGTTAGTAATGAAAGATTCAATTTAAGGATTTAAATTACAAATAAATAAAGTATGAAACAGATGTGATTTTTAAGGAAGTTCAAATTATCCAGGAAGAAAAATATCTCTGTGCATGACAAAGTAATAGGGATTGTCTTGAAGAGTCTGTTGAAAACAATCTGCTAAGCGCAATTCACCCTTAGGACAGGATCGGTTTGGAATGGGAAGGACTGGTGGAGCTTGTCATTAAACAAAAATTGTGTTTAATAAAACTTTATAACCGTGATTAATCCTATGAGGCCCTAAAGGAGTTTGCAGTTTCTGATAAACACATTTTCCTTGTTTGCAATGGTAATGATATTTCGAAGTGAATGGAATAAGAACAATACAACTCCAAGGGGAGAGGAAGGAGAATCTTGGCAGGTACCACCTAGGCAGGAATTGCAGGGACAGGAGAGAAATAGACCACCCACTAGGAAACTGCCTTGGTGTGTGTGTGACACATGAGCCACAGATGGGTATAAATACTACCAAGAAACAAAACTATCGAGCAGACAGTGGCGAGGCACATCTTAATTTATACAGCTAATAGGCTTTTGTTGTTCTAAATTGATCATTAGGCCAGCCTATCAATAGATAAATGACATAAGACGTGGTGTCCCGTTCTCAGATGAAGAAGTACAAATGGCCAGGAAATATATGGAAAAAAATAATGTTCAACATCCTTAGCCATTAGCGAAGTGGAAATCAAACAACACTGAGATACCAGTATCACCCCAGTGAGGATGGCTTATATCAGTAACTCAAACAGCAAAAAATGCTGGCGTGGTTGTGGCAGAAAAGGAACCCTTATGCATTGGTGACGGGACTGTACTCTGGTATGACTGTTATGGAAAGCAGTGTGGAGAGTCCTCAAAAGCTGCAAATAAATATTCCATTTGACTCAGGTAAATCTCTTCTGGGTACCTTTCCAAAAAGAGTTAAAAGCAACATGTAACAGAGACGAACATATACCTGTGTATAATAATAACAGCTAAATTGTGGAAAATGCCAAAATATCCATCAACAGACCAATGATACGAAAACGTGACATATGCCCACATTGGAACACTACTCTTCCATGAAGACAGACAGATTTCAATCATTTGTAGGTAAATGGTCACAACTCGAGATCTTCATTTTTAGTGAATGAATCGGACTCAGGTTAAATACTTCATGGTTCTCTAACATGAGAAAGTCAGAGTGTAAATAAATATTAGAAGCAACTAGGTGTGATGATGGGCATCAGGAGGGGGCATGAGGGAAGGAACAGAAGGATGAGAAAAGGAGCGAGGAAGAGAAGGTGAAGTTGTTGCAATACTATGAGCACAAAATTCTGAAGTCTAATATAACCATTAAAATATGCATAGTAATATAAAGTGGAAAAATTAAAATTTAAAAACATGGTGTCTCATATACAGAAAATATTTTGTGAAGATAAAATTTAAAAAGGACCATTCAGAGCTTCACTGTCCAGTACACTGATCATTAGTCGTCTGCACCTATTAGAAATTCCATTTTCCATCACGTTCTTATTTCAAATCCTAAATAGCTCCACGTGGCTACCATATTGGGTGGTGTAGATAAAGAACATTCCATTGCCACAGAAAATTCTGTTGGAGAGAAATGATGGTGCACATGGAGGAAGATTAGACTTGGACATTAGGAGACAGAGTCTTCTTGGTTTCTAATGTTGGGGCCTTATGGTTTTTGATTTTTTCCTTTACCATCCTGAGTCTCATGCACACCTATGTGCATCACTATATTGTGACACTTAAGGCTGATGAAATGATTGTTAGAGAAACCTTCTGAGGCACCGCGGAGAAGCCAACTCACAAGGCCAGCTCGGAGGGCATGATCTCTCACCAGCTGGTCGATTATGTCTGACAAGTGACTTGAGGACAGAACCTTCCAGAACCTCATTAGTGATGCACAAGCATTGTATTGGTACCATAGTACCAGCAACTAAAAACCAGCTAATCAAAGACCACAAAACAAAAAGATTTTGTGGCAAATTGGAGGTAGGAAAACATAAACTGCAAAGCTGTAGGCCTGTAACAGAACCAGTTCAGGGGGAAAAAAAAACTGTTCATCTTTTGACATATAAGCTCTAATAATGACTCCATGTGGTGGCGGGAGCTTATCTCCCGGGCTTCTCCCCTGGTGCCATCTGAGCATCATGTGAATCGACCCTGCAGAACAGCACAGCTTCTTTGTGCACAGGGCATCACCCGTGTGCCATGTGAACTCTTCCTGACTCCTTGGAACTGCCAGCAGCCATTTCCCTTGGATTCTGGCTGTGACAAATGCAGCACTGCCTCCCTGCCATCAGATGGGAAATGCAATTTTATGAAAACTCAAAAGTCAACATCTTTCAAAAGTCAAAACCTCCAATATGTGCCAGGGTAATTATTGAAAAACCTTCATAAGGTCTTCAAATCCCAAGAACACTTTCAAAATGTATACATTTTTCTCCACAGTAGAATAGGTGTTTTCTACCATTTCCCACAAAGACTTCTTTGATTCTCTATTTACTGAAGGATTTTCACTTCACAAGTCACAGGGAGTTCTATCTCTAGCATTAGAGTGATGCACTTATTAAAGGAATCCCATGATACTGGAGCCACACAAGACTTAGAGGTAATCTGGTCCAGGGTTCCTAGCTTGGAGTCCACAAATACATAGGAGTTTCATGGACAGGCAACAGGAAGGATGTGAATCCTCCTGTATATAAGACTGTTGATGAGTAGTTTTCCGAGAAGATCTGCAATTATTGTAAGATCATCAAAGATTAAAGAAGGACAATAACCACGGATTCAATCCATTTAAAAGAAAAACCGAGACACAGGAAAATTAAGTACCTTCCATAGCATCATATCAGAGAATCTGTTATTCAAGTGAGACTAGAAACTCTTCTCTGGAGGCATAATTCACTGCTGTTTCCTATATAACAGGCCGAAAAGACCTTTTTCTTCTTGCTTATGGAAAATTCACATGTCAGACTGAATTCAAAATTGTGAATTATTGTAAGCTGAGAAACAATAAAACAAAAACCCCACAAATGAAGATGTCTGAGCTTCATGTAAAAATTCAGTTGTAAGTACGTTGTATTTTATGTTACTACTATACAAACCCTCAAATAACTTTTTAAGTTGAGAAAACTTTGAAGAATTCAATGTTGCTAAAGAAAATTAGCTCTTTGCTTTTCTCTGAACTTTATAACCATTTTTAAAATATTTTTCTAGCGATATATTTATTTTCTTTTCAATTAAATTCACTTACTGGGTTCTGCTATATGCCTTGGATTTCAAATCTAGATAAGTACATGAATTATTAGGAAATACATATAGTTAGACATTGCTTTCTCATCAGGAATTTTAAGAGGGAAAAAGAAAATAACTTGTTTTGTAACTGAAAGTCTTTAAACCCATAAGGTGCCTTCATTTTTTTTTTTTTTTGTAATGGTTAAGGTTTAGACTCAAGTGAAATGGGTTTAGATTTAATCTTGTTTCCACCAATGACCATCTTGCAAACTTAATGAGGTGGATAAATCATTGAACTTCTCCAAACCCAAACTTTCTCCTTGATCTCTTTGATACATTGAAGATAGTAATTAGAATTACCTCATAGAATTATTATAAAACAATAAGTTCAAGAACTTTGAGAAGTGTATGAGACAGCAGAAGTGCTCCATAAGAGTAATTACATACTCAGAATAAATGCATCAATAGCTGCCAAACATCGGATATTTTAAAGTATATTAATAAAAATCCACAACAATTCCATTGCAGAGCATCCCATGGCATCTTGGTCCCAGCTCACTGATACACGGAGATACAGCTAATGCCCAGAACCTGTGAATGCAGCTTTAGTTGTAAAAACAAAACAAAACAAAACAAAACAAAAAAAACCCCAAAAAACTAGTCATTGCAAATAAATTGGGATCTTGAGATGAAATTACCCTGGATTGTCTAGGGAGTCCCTAAATCCAACAACAAAGTTCCTTCTTAGAGACATATGTGGAGGAAGAGAAGAGTGCCATGTAAGGACACTCATTAAGGAATTTGGTAGTTGCAAGTCAAGGAGCAGCTTGAGCCATCAGATGCTGTAGGAGTCAAAACAGGAAGTCACCAAAATACCCATCAACAGACCAATGGATACACAAACAGTGGTATTTATACACAATGGAATACTATGCACCTACAAAGTCCAACAGCATGGAGGCTTTTGCAGGCAAATGGAAGAAACTTGAGAACATCATGCTTAGTGAAGTGAGTCAGAAGCAGAAGATGAAACATCAAATGTCTCTCTGATATGAGAGACCCAGATCACAGCTCTTATGGAACTTAAAATGAAAAACAAAGTGAAACGGGGGGGGGGGGGGGGGGGGGGGGGGGTAGGGCAAGGAGGGAGGAAGAGGTGGGTAGAGGGAGGGACAAATGGAGAGTGGGAAAGTCCTTGTCACCTTGACAAGATATGTATGTGCACAAAATGCTCAACTTCATTGTAAACCTTAAATTTTTGCATTTATACATATCAATAAAATGGGGGAAAAACAGGATCCCCCCATCCCCATGCTCCTCCAGAGCCTTTGGAGGGAGCACAGGCTACCATTTTTAATTTTATATTTTATTTTAGACTTTACGCCTCTAATACAGAGAAAGAATAAATTCTATTGTTTTAAATCATCAAGTGTGTATTAATTTGTTATAAATGACACAGAAAACTAATATATCCATTATGCCTTAGGTATAATCATATATACCATTGATAAACACATAATTTATCACAACACAAAATTAGGATGATTTCAAGCAGGTCCCTCAAGAGAAAGAGAAAAAGAGAAATCAAGGAAAAATCTGGGCCAGGTGGCACAGTCCTGTGATTCCCGAACTCTAGGAGGCTGGGGTAGGAGAATATCAGATTTGAAACATTGTCTTAGAGAGACACTGTCTCAAAATAAGAATAAAAATGGGCTGAGGATGTAGGTCAGTGTGCAGGCCTTGGGTTCAATTCCCATGACCATCAGCCAAAGAAATTAAAGAAAAAAGAAAAGAAAAGAAAAGAAAAGAAAAGAAGAAAGAAGGAAGGAAGGAAGGAAGGAAGGAAGGAAGGAAGGAAGGAAGGAAGGAAGGTAGGTAGGTAGGTAGGTAGGTAAGTTCTTGGTCTTTGTTGCTTCTTGGTCAATAAGAGCCACGTGGTTCTAAGCGAGGAGAGAAATTGCCAAAAGAGTAGAGGAGATCATTATGAGTAAGACAAAGAGAAAAAAATTGTTCTCTGAGAGAGCAGCTTCTGAGGGAATAAAGTCAATATTGAAGCGCCTGTGGCAGAGGAGAACAAGCATTGCTGTCCCTGCCAATCCCTGGACCATGTCAGGAGTCCTTGGCTCAAATTCGGAGGCTGGATTCTTCTAATTCAGGGGACCCCGAGCCCAGGTCAGTAGCCTTGGAAGGACTGGCCACCAGGACAGATGGGCTTCCAGATGCAGGTGAGCAGTGAGCAAAGCCCCGCCTCCTGTCAGCACGCTCCTATCAGGTTCCAACACGCTGAGGCTCTGGCAGGAGGCGGGACTTGGCTCCATGCTCCCCTCCTGCACCTGATAGGCATTTCAAAGCTGTCTTCCACAATCTGCTGAGGAACAGGTACCTTCCCCTTTCTTGGGAGGATAGTCTTCAACTAAATCGGTCCTTAGTATCAAAAAAAAAAAAAAAAAAAAGCTGGGGACCACTGCATAGATTCATCACTTAGCCAGTTAGCCTCAACTAACTAGTGGGCACAACTATCTCAGGGTTTTGAGAATCAGGGGAGGTACAACATGTAGAACTGTTTTCTATGAACTGTAAGCACCAGGAAGGCCTCCTGAAGAGGTCATCTTTCCCAGGTGGTTCTCTGGGCTTTTTAAATGAAGAATGGAGTGACTGGAGAGGAGAGGAGAGAGGTAGGAAGGAAAGAAAAAGGACAATGACAGTTTGTATAACAAAAGGCTGAAGAAGAGGGAGAGGGGAAGAAGGGGGAAGAGGCAGTGCAGCTTCAAAATAAAGGAATCTGGAGCTGATCTGAGGAGAGAGACCTCTGAATAATTACAAAGTGTGAGAGTGCTGATTAAAGGGGCTGCTGTGGAATGCTGTATTTAGACCTATCACCGACTTCCAAAATTCGAAGAGAGTTCCTTAATTACTTTTGGCTTTAAAAATATGATTCTTGAACAAGATGTGGCTTCCAGACTGAGCCAGATGGGTCCCTGGATTTATAAGGGTTATAAACTGTGGCTGGCTGGACTGAGAAGTTTGAACTTATCAAGGTATAAACATGAATTATTTTATTTTTCTAGAAACGACCACCAACTGTGCTCTGCCAAACAATTTTTCTACAGTTTGGTAAAAGTCTTAATGATTCCTCAATCTGATTTAATAATGTCTAGGCAACTTTTTCAGTTATGAAAGTCCAATTGGGGTAACTAAGAGGCAGTCCTTATGTTTAACTCAGCATTCCCACCTCCACAGTCCCACACCCTCCCCTTCCTCCTGCCTCCAGCCTAAGGCAGTAGCATCACGCCTGTACTTATCTTAAGTTATAGTACCTGCTCCCTTTTTTCTATGTATATCTTTCTTCCCTATGTTTATCTGTCTTCTGTTCCTACAAAAGGAGGAAGAGTAAAAGGGTTAGTTCCTTTGGTGGTTACTGTGGCAGTTAGATCTGTCTTCCTTGTTGACAAAAAGCATTGTTTCCTTACATGAAGAGTCCCCTGTTTCTTGATTAGGCACCTGACCTAGCTCACGAGGTTATAGATTATAGGCTACAATTTATCCATTGGTTAGAGGTGTCTACCAAACCCAGCAATGACAGAATTCTAATTCCTTCCTATTTTTTCTTCTACATCAGCAACTTCTTTAAAAATACAACTGCATCTTCTACTGATGTCCAGTACATGCTCCCCAATGCATGACATTTTTATTCCATACAGAAAAGGCTTGCCCAGAAACCAAAGTCCTCTATATTTCTTGAGAATCTATAAACATTCTGATCCTCTTGAATATCCCTGAGGAATTAGAAACTCAAATATGCAGCCCATTCCCCAACTTCTGCTGCCAGTATCATTCTACTGACTGGTGCCTGTACTTCCTGTCACTCAACACTGGGGCACCATAGCAGGTGTTCAACCAAGGAACATCTTTCTCTCATTCTCTCTTTTCCTCTCTCTCTCTCTCTCTCTCTCTCTCTCTCTCTCTCTCTCTCTCTCTCTTCCTCCTATTACTATCACTCTCTTGCACTGGAAAAAAAAAAGATTAGGTGAGTACCTGCCTACAGGGGAGGAAAGAGTCTTAGTATATTTGTGTTGCTAGAACAAAATAAGACACTAGCAGACTAGATAATCTAAAAGCAACAGAATTTTACTTCTCATAGAATCTTCTCTGGAACCTAAGACTGAGCTCAAAGATCTAGGAGGACTGGTGTCTAGTGAGGGCTGCCTATGCTTCCAAGGTGGCGTGCTGTGGCTGCATCCTCCATAAGGGAGGAATACTACACCCTCTTGGGGCAGAAGTCACAGAAGCAAAACAGGAGCCTAAGCCAGCCCTCTAGGCCCTTTTCTAAGGCACCATTTATAAAGGCAGAACATTTGGGACTGTAACTTCCTGAAAGGCCCCTCTTTCGATGAACATTAAGTTTCAACATAAATTGTGGCAAGGGATATAAACCTTCAGGTGATGGCGGTGGGCTACATGAGGGTTCGTGTGGACACAGAGGCAAGACTGCCTGAGCTGCAACTCTAGTTTTACCACTTACTTGATAGGTGTGTCAGTTAGTCTAATGTTAATCAGCTGTGCACCCACTCCTCTGTGTCCCTCTACAATGTACCACAAAATTGGTACATTTCAAAATTTCCCTGCTAAGGGATCTACTATTTTCATCTACTCATCATTGGAAGAAAAGAATGGGGGAAAGGGCTCAATTCTTGAGCTTCCAGTTCCAGCATCTCTGACCAGCAACATCTATGGTACCAATTCCCTGATTCTTTTGGTACTCATGACCTGAACTTTACTACACCCCTCAGCAGGTCTAGTGGCCCCACCCTTTCCCTCATGACTTGAATAGAAACTGGCCTTGAGTTTTCTTTTGTGTTTTGTTTTATTTTGCTCAAGACAGGGTCTCGATAGTCTAGGCTAGTCCTGGACTCACTGTATATCACAAGCTGGCCTCAAATTCACAGCAATCCTCCTGCCTCAGTCTCCTGTGTTGACCTTGACATTTTGACTGCAAGAGTACCAACCAAGTTTTGCTCCTGCATGGTTGGCTGTGACCTTCTAAAGCTCAGAGTGCCAAATAGCCATGCCTCCCCCAGAGATCTGATCATCACCCTCTCAAAATTCCCTCCCAAGAACTAACCACTTGCCCTACAGGAGCTCTTTCTAACCTCCCAGCTCCCCGGGACAGTCCTCCTTCTCTTTCAATAATTCAAGTCTCATCCGGAGATTCTTAATTAGTTGGTCTTAGGTATGGTTTCAGCATCAGGACTATTAAATACACTATTATGCAGCTGGGATGGAAACCATTGTAATAAGGCATTTTACAAATAATGAGAAAAGGTTTATGCCAATGCATCCATCTTATCATACTGGCTCTCTAAGGCCATCAGCACATTTGCAAAAATGTTGATCACAGGTAAGGTGGAAGCAAAGATGGCTGTGTAATTAATCCTCAAGATCAAGAGGTAGCTATTGAAATTCCACGTGCGCAGCAATACGTTCGGTTCTACCTAGGACACAAAGAAGTAAAAGACATGGTTCGTGATCATCAAATCACTTTAATTTGTTTAGAGGAATCAAGATTAATACTCATGGAAAAATTAAATAACTACACAAAGACAATAAGGAGATAATTGGCATAAAAATACAAACTACAACAAGATAATTTGGTTTGGTGTTAAAAACAATTCTCTCCTCCTTCATGCCTCACTGCAACAGGTGAACACATTTGCCTCCATCTACAGGTCTCACATTAGACAGCAGATGTTCCACATCAGGATCACAAGGTCCTTTTAAGATTCTCAGTCCTATCCATTGTCTCTGAGTCAGTGGGGCCCAAACTCCGGCTTTCAACACACTCTCCAGGGGATCCAAATAGAGGGAGTTTGCAGTAACACACAGGAGGAAAGTGACTTCAGTGTTTACACTGTTCTATTTTCCTTCAAAACAATGTCTTTAAACTGAGGTCCAGGCACTTGGCTCCCACCTTATTACCTCCTCTTCTTGTCTGAGCTCCCGGGGTCTTTGCTGCAAACTCTCTTACTGGCATCAGTGCCAAAGTGCTCCTTCAAGACTTAACAAAAACTATCGTACCAACTTCACAATCAACTGATTATTGTTAACTTTGGATTCTACCAAACCTGACTCAAGCCTCTCCCCGTGCCCACACCCAGCCTGGCCAGCCTGCAGCTTGCACCAAGTGTTCCTGTAACACATGTGCCACAGCATCTGAGCTGCCCTTCTGGAAAGTGGGGTTTAGTCCATACCTCGCAGGGAAACTAACCGGCCTTCATGGCAACCAGAACTCAGAGCCTTGGGCTCATCTATTGACAGCTCTTAGCTAAGGGCAGAGAACAGATTCATTCACAGAAATGACAAGCCGTGTCTCCTCCCCGGGGAAGAGGAATGAGGAAAGAGTTACTGGGCTTCGTGTAGTTCTCAACAGCGACACTACACAGGTGTGCTTCACACACCCTCTCACAAGTCTTACCTATTTTGATTCATTAGTAAAGGAGGCTGTGTTGCTATTTTTAATCACTTTGTGATTGGGGAAACTGAGTCCTAAAAGTAGATTTGGATGACTTAATGTGCTCCAGGTCAGTCTTTTGTCATCAATTATTATTCATCTCAGTTACTTGGGCCCTAAAACAAGAATAAGAAGCACCAAGCATGTGCCAGGCATTTTACACCTAGATCCTTCTCCTTCCCACCCACACCCCACCCCACTTTCCTCCGGCCACACTGGCTTTCCTGAAGTTCTTTTGGTGTAACAGGCACCTCCACAGAGCTGTTACCTTTGCTGGTCTGCATGCTTGAAATGATGTTCCTCTACTTAGCTGTCAGCCTTTGTGACTTCCTCCCTTCCTTCCGCCCTCCCTCCCTCCTTTCCCTCCTCCCTTTCTCCCTACCTTCCTTTCTTCCTTTTCTTAGCCAAACATTCACTCCCTAACTAGTCCACTCAATGTCTCAGTTCCCCCACCCATCTCCACCTCTTCGCTGCTACTTTTGCTCTACAGCGCACATCTCCGTTTGGCACACTTACTCACGTTCGTTATTATCTATCTCCCCACCACCACGTATAAACTTTTCATGAGCACAGAATCGAGTCTATTCCTTTCACTGCACCAAACAGGCAGTCAATCAACATGTGCTGAACGAACCAATTGCACCCTCCAGGTCTCAGCATTCCTGTAGGGTAAGTGTTATTTGTTCCACTTTTGAGATGAAGAAAGTAAAACTAAAAAGAGGTTATAAAACTCATCCTACGTCCAGGGCTGCCAGATTTAGGCAAATGAAAATACAAAATGCTCACTCCAATTTGATTATCAGATAAACAACAAACGGATATGCCTAGTCCAAGTACATCTGATGCAGTATTTGGGACATTACTTACACTACAAAATTACTCTGTCTTTCGTCTGAACTTCAAATTTGTCTGAGCAGTTCCATATTTTATCAGGCAGGCCTACTTAAATCACACTACAAGCCAGAGATATACCTGAGGCTGAAAGTCAGGTTTCGGTGACACCAAAACCCTGCCATAGTCTCACATTCTGAAAAACAAAGGTCACTGAAGACAATGCCATCTAATCTCACAAAGCAAAAGGTGAAGAAACCAGCTGGACAGTTTTGCCAGAAGTTTGGGTTTCAGGCTCCGATATAGTAATACCAACTTATCAGTGGGAGAGAAGCCCCCTTCTTCCTCCTGGCTTACAGCTTTCATAAGCACTAAATTAATTTAAAAATCTAGAGTCTCTCAATGGAATTATGATCCTCTAATTCAGTTGCCAGTTATTTATTCTGTATTAATAATCCCATTCTATGACCAACCATTGGATATAGAAGAGCTGATCTCATATAAATTTTAAAGTAAACCTGTTTCATTCCCAGGAGAGCTCAGTGTGACAGAACATATTATAGAAGATTGACAAGAAAATACTTGGGTAGCCTGGACATTCTCTGGAGCAGCATAAGATATTTAAATGATTTATTTGGATTGAGGTGATCCTTCTGGGAAAAGAAGAGCTGGCGCAGAGAATTTTTTTTCTGTATGATATCCCTCCACCACTCATGCAGGAGAACGAGCCAAATCTAACATTGTTTAGCTTCGTCGTCCCTCATTTAGTCACTAGCAAATACTTTTCCTCACCACTACCAGGTAGCATCATTTCCTCAGTACGATATTTGCTATAAAGGCAAGGCATTTGAGTCTTAGAGCACTTTGGGTTTCATGGGTTGTGGTAGTTTTTTGGAGCAATTTTAGGGTTCCAGGGAGTTTCTGGTTCTTTCCTACATAGAGTTGCTCTAGCCTAGGTGTTTAATAAGTCACAAAGCTTTGTATAGACACAGCTGAGCTGAGATTGGCATACAGAGGACCTGGGAAGTCATCCTGCAAGGAAAGTATAGTGGAGCCCATAATGTATCTCCTATAGCATTAATCACATCAAGAGTTAGTTCCACAGATACTAGTTTACTGTGAAAACATTTGAGCTATTCCTGAAGGGAAATTACAAATTCAAAACCTCTCATGAACGGTATTTTATTAATTCTTAGAAGATCCTCATAGCAAACAGGAGGTATAGTAGCTCTCATTGTCTCACTATTGCTTTCCCTCAAGTTATAAATGTGTGTGTATGCAAAACTCAAACTGGCCCGCCTACGCCTTCATCCTCATCCTGCTCGTCAGCATGAGTTCTCAGGGACGTGCATGTGGCCAGGTGAACCAATCAGAGATGGCCCCTGAGGGAGCTGTAATTGAAGCTAGCAAGGGTGATCCTTTGCCCTGTGTGTCTCAGAGCCAGAAGGATATGAATATGTGACTAATAGTCATCATACTTTATTGCCAAGCACAACACTTATCTATCACAGGAAAGAATGAAATGACACAGAGAGAACAAGTGTGTGTGTGTGTGTGTGTGTGTGTGTGTGTGTGTGTAAGAGAGCAAGTGACACAGAGAAAGAGAGAAGTAGAACAGAAGAAACATGATGTCCCCAAGCCTAGCCTCAGAATCCAAAGCTGCAGACCGTCCTCAAGCTCCGACTGGATCTCCTTGAGCTGACTCAGCAACCTTCTAATAAAGCCCTTTTTGCCCTTTTAACTTATTTTGAGCTGACTCTTTTACTTAAAGCATGAGAACCCAGACTTGTACATAGGGAGAAGATATTACCATTTTATAAGCAAAAAAGCTTAAGGTGTCAAAGGTCATGTGGCTTTGCCGTAACTGAATACAGCTTTAGACTTTGACATCACAGATTGCTCTCGCTTTCTCCCCTCTCGCTCGCTCTTGCTCTTCCTCTCTCTCTCTCTCTCTCTCTCTCTCTGTAAACTCATGCTCGAAACACACATCTCCTACAGCAGTGACTTTTAGAGACCTTCATTCACTGAAAAACACGCATTTCACATTACAGCCTTATGTATATGCAACAAGAATTTCACATAATATCTGCTCTTTTTAAGTGTGATGCACTCTTTTACTCTCTATTTTATTTCATTCTTTCAAATGCTGTTTGTGACCCACTAAATTGATTTCACCTTCTGCTAAACTGATTTCACAACCCACTACTGGTTACAAAATTGTAACTGTTTTTAAAAAATTGTACTGTATTCCTTTTCACAATATATTGCTAATTAAATAATCCTTTTTCCCACTACAAATTTCCCATAGGTGAAACTTTCAAATATGTAGATTTACTTTTGGATTTATTCATCTGAAGCATATGTAAATTCCAAGTCGTTCTTACTAGGAATGATTAGAAAAAGAGAATGAGAGAAAGAAGGAAAAAGAGAGAAAGCAGTGGAAATTAGGAGATTTGGCCACCAAGTCATCAGAGAAATCAGTGGAAAGAGTTCGCATACTGTCACCCTGGCCTTAAGTCACCTTCTTCTATGTCCATCCATTTCTACTCAGGTGTCTAAATTTTACTTAGATATTAAGTTAGAATAGTGAGAAATTAAGTGTAAAAGGCACCACAAGTTTAACATGCTCAAATAAATATCTTGGTTTTCCCTCCTCAAATCTGAATTCACCCTGGTAGCATCATTGATCAGAATATTCAGGCCAAAAACCCACTCCCCAAACCAAAAAAGATCACTCCCCCTAACAACTCTGATTTTAACATATCCAAGTACACCCAGCATTTCCACAAGGACACTCAAGGTAAGCCATCAGCATGCGTCCCTCTCATGTGACCTGAAGTAGCCCCTCCTGCCCAGAGTTCTCTATCCACTTCCTCCCTTTTTATTATCCTTGCTTGCTCTTATCATTACCTTAAATTATTGCATGTACATTTATTGTGTTTATGGTCTTTCTCTCTCCATAGAATATAACCTCTGTGAATTCAAGCATTGGCCATGACACTCGGAAGAGACCATCCTACTCAGCTGTTGATCAAGCAAAGTCAAATTTATTGGTTATTGCAGCAAATAAATCCAGTGGCTTGGCAGTGTCTTGAAAAGGAGAGATAAAGGCAGGATATATTATAACATGGAGATTCATCTTAACATGGCATTCAAATCCAGGGATTCTGACTGAGTACTACTTGTGGTAGAAGTTAGGGTCAGTCAATATCAAGAGTAAAGTTTTGGAGTATTGAGGAGTAAATAATCATCTTATAACCTAGTCAAATGTTCTCAAAATACTTATCATTACTCTGATAAATCTAGTTTGCTAGTTTATTATTCAAGGAAAAAAGATTTTTCAGAAACAACACATGTAAATGCTAATTTATCTTTCGGGACAAAAGAAGCTTCTGGAAGAGCAAAGTCATGCTTAATGCAGTCTTAGTTCTTAGTCCTATTAAACTGTGTGGTTGTACATGGTTTCAAGTCTCACATGTATCTTGTTTTCCTGAGCTAAATAACACAAAGTGTTCTGAGCCATGCCTGGCATATAGTAGTCACTCAATAAATATTTATTGCTAGCTTTCTGCAGTAGTTGTTGTTACTATTCAAATGGGAAGTTCCTGTCACACACACAGATGTTTGTAAATTAATTATTATGACTAAAAAGACAGAAGATAGCTAAGTCCAATCTGAGAAATGGAATATCTCAATAATAACATCCTGCTGTCTCCTTACGGCTGACATGGAGTCATTTCAAGCAGAGACACTGGGAAGAAAGTCAGAGAAATTCTCAGCAATAGCAACCTGAGTGGATTACATAAAAAAAAATTCTCAGTAACTTCCCCGCCTTAAGCATCCCTTTGCTGTGGATCTCATGACAATATCAAAAGTTAAAAATACTAAGTGAACTGTTGAACTCTTCAGTGGAAGATCGGACATGGGATGACAGTTCCCTTCGATGCAGCTACCACAAAGCAAATGATTTTCTGCACGTCTCACAAGAACAGCAGCGACAGGGGTTCTGAGAGGGTTGTAGTAAGTGAGGAGAGTGAATGGAAATTGATATTGCACTATTAATAATGTAAGGTGTGTAAAATGCTATACATAATGTCAAAGTGTAATTTTATAGTCAAAAACATGGGTCTTCTACAAATATAAAAAGAATGTCAAAGATTAACTTATTAATGAGGGTGGCAGTAAGAAAAATCTAGTTCAGAGAACATTAAGAGGAATGGGGTATTTATAGCCCTTTAAAGATAAATGTTAGAATTATATTGTTAGGTTAGGTGAAAAACTGATTAATGTTCTGCAGGGCAGTAAAAACCATAACCCTTGGTGCTATCTTTGCTACTGGACAGAAATTATTTGCATTCTGCTGCACAAAATTTACTTAACATATAATTTCATGAAAATTCAAGCCTTTGGCTTAATGAATAGTAAATAGTAAATGAAAGCAAAGGTGCGTTCTTCAAGATAATTGATTATTCTTAGGTGGCAGCTATGGTTTGGATCTTGGATATTCCCTAAAAGTCTCATGTATTTGGAACTGTGTGTTACTGGCAGGCAGAGCTTGGCATGAGGGGGCAGATGGTTGGGGTTGGACCTGGAGGGATTGTATCAACTTGTTGAGATTGGGGGTGGCCAGGGAAGTGCTTGTTATTGACTTGAGGAGCAGAAAATGAAGGAAGGACACCAACCCTGTTGGGGACAGGACAACTGGCAGCTCTGCTCTAAGTAAAGGAAGGAAGAAGTAACATTGTTACAGCTTCTGCCAGGGAAAGCTCAAGGATTTGCTTCACACTCACTTGGCTACTGTCTGCAATTGAGTATCAACCTCTCCAGCCTCTATCTCTGCCATGTACCTCCACATCACCAACTTCCCCGCTATTAGACTGTGTGAAATCTTCTAAAACTGTGAGCTAAATAAATCTTTCCTCCCTTAAATTATGAGTATTGGATATTTTGCTGCAGCAACAAATATTTAACTAAAACAGTGGCCTTGTCAGACAATGCCTTTGAATCACGTTGAAGGAACATACCATATTTCACAGTATGGAGAATTTTTTCTTTAGATCTGTATTAACTCTTTCATTTTCATGAATAAAATTTTAAAATGCTTTCATAAATTCTCTATCCTGGTTGCCAGCTTTATGGTTCCCCTAGGGTCATGGGTCATGTTTTTTTTTTTTTTTTAAATGAAAAATTCTATCACGGGAGAGAAGGAGCATGTAGTTATTGGGTTTTGTTGTTGTTGTCGTTACTGGTTTGGTTTAGTTGGGTTGGGTTGGGTTGTTACCCATTTTGCTTTGTTTTCCAGGAAGATCTCCCTCATGATTGAAAGCAAGCACTGTGCTTTTATGCTTGTCTCATTCCCTGAACTACAGACTCCTCAAGGATAGGAACAGATCAATTCCCAAACTTTCATCATGTCCTTTCTTGGCTCCCAACAGTACTGTCTGAAGATACCTGCTATGGAGTGATAACATAGCAATAATGACTAGAAAATGAATGTAATTAAGGAAAAAATATTACTATCTTTAACCAGGGAAGTTTCTGAAGCAGCGAACTAAACACCTGTATTCATGCCATCCACAGTCACACAACAAAGCCCTGCTGAGCTCCAGGACTTCAGGAGAACATCACTATTTTAGGACAAGCACAAACTTGCCAAAGAGAAACGGGCTTTGGGGTGAAGAAGATTGTTCCAGTCAGCCCAGTCAGCCCTCGTTGGTCTAAACCAAAAGGCGTTCATGGCGTCTCAACAAACAACTCGGGAAAGGAGCTGAAAAATAAACAGATCCTCTTGGGTGTCGGGTTTTCATTTTCTGTCATGAAAGAATTTGCCCCAAAACTGCAAGGAATAGGAACGACAACAGAATAGTTATTTGTTATAATTTTCCAAATACTTATTTAACAATTTGAACTGGCTTAAAGAATCATAAAGTGAGAACTATAGGTACTTGTATCAGAAACCTAGACCCGAGCACCCCGGCAGCCACTGAAAGAACATTTTATGACTTAAGTTCTATTTATTATTAAGGAAAAGTATCAAAAAAGAAATTTTTTTTATTAACACAGAATTACATGAAGAAATTATGAATTCCATGTAAAAATGCTCGATATTTTCTATACAAACACACACGTGTTATAAAAGTTGAATTTATGCTGTTTATATTTCTGTTTTTAATATTACTACTTAAACAAAGGCCATAGTATTATGAAACACAATATCCAGACTTCTAGTATATGGTGACCTAATAAAATAGTTGAATAATCTACACACAGCTGGGCTTGGTGGTGCAGATAGCACTCTGGGAGGCTGAGTCAGAAGGATTACAAGTTCAAGCCTATCCTAGGAAACTTACTTAGCGAGAATCTGTCCAAATCAAGCATTTTTCTTTAAGTAGGCTGGAGATGTATTTCAATGTGAAGGCCCTAGGCTGGATCCTCAGTACCAAGATAAAAGTTATTAAATATTTGGGCTTTTCCATTTCAGGCATAAATTACTTGATCCCCACTTAGAGAAAAACAGCCAATTCGAGACATACAAGAATATTTATATGACATTAATCTTCATTTGCTCGATGCTCAACATAGCCTACATAGTAGGTGCCCAAAGACTTCTTGACAAACAACACTAGTGAGTGTTGAGCAGTGTTTTACTGTAGAGAAGCTGGAGATCCATGACACAGCAATGGCCAGAAAAAAGAAGCTTCTGTTCTGATCAACACAGTACATCCACCTCTTTTCTGCCTGTGCTAACACATCTCATAAGTTGCTGTAGCTTCCCTATGGTGCAGACTTAACTACAGTCACACAATAAAACTTTCATCCCTAACTATGGCAACATACCGAAGTTAACTTTTCAAGACTTGGATGTAGTTTGAGTTTAATTCCTATGAACAAATCCTTTGATGTTCTTCTGGTAAACAAAGGCCTTAGTCTCCAATGGAGACTCCTAGAGTTCTCTATCACTTTTATTTGGAAAGTGGGGCACTACAGCTTTGGGGTCATCTTGCAGGTAATCCTAATAACACCAAGATCCAGGTGCTACCCATGATCTATTTCATAAAATAATCTGACGTGATCAAAAATCAAGACTGGTACTCTCTGTGCTTTCCCTAGCTATCCCATCTTGTATGTGCACACAGGAATGGACTTGTGAAATGTCATTACGCCCATGTTGTCTGTTTACTCAGAAACATTCTATATGTTCTTAAAATCAAAACAATAGAAACAGAAACTATAGGGCAGTAAGAAGGACATCCTTCAGGGCCCATCTCACTGTGCCCAGAGTAAGCAGCCAGGATGGTGTTGGACTGCAGATTGGTCAGACCTCTTTGGGGCTGGAGTTGATGTTTTGAAAGACATAGTGTGCTGTGCACTTTCCTGCCCTATATTTTTTATCAAATGTTATTTAGGGGCAAAAAGGCAGGGTCTTCCTGGGATTATCCCACCATAATGAACACACAAATAGCAAAGGTGCTATTTGAAGAGCAATTTGTAGTGTCATATATAATTATTCCTTAATTTTCATATGAATGCATATCACAGATCTGAGGAAAATTATCTACAACAATGCTTCTTAGACTGTCCTGAACCACTTTATTTTCCTGTCTCCAATTTATGGTATGAAATATCAATTATTTTCAAGATTTCACTTTATAATACAGACAATTATTGCCTATATTTTACTATTGTGTTCAACAGACAAAAATATATTCAATATTGTTCTAAAATTGCTGAATATTCACTTTCTTGACTTGTCACATCAGTAACATTCAAGAATTAGCTCTGGTCGGGGTTACACAGATTGAATAGCTTTACTCTAAAAAGTGTGCTAGAAACTCCCTTAGACAAGTTTATTTTCTCTTTCCCTCTTGGCACTGTGATTGAGAACAAGCCAAATACACAAGAAACAAAATATGGTTAATAATTTTTCAATAGACAGATAAGAATACATCAATAAATCACAAGAATGTCACAAATCCAGCTTGTACATCTTATGAGTTTCAGTGTATATGTGATTAAAATTTGATTAAAAAATACACAGGCACACATGAACGATCAAAGGGCTATCCTTGGAATACAGGAGAGGTGATTTGGTCCTATGGATATATTAATAGCTCATTCCAATTGCTGTACTATTCATCATCATAGAGACTGTGAACTCATCCAAAAACATCACATCCTTAGATCTAAGGCAAGTCGCCCTAAAAAAAAAAAAAAAAAAAAAATCACCCGTCCTTCCCAAACAGTGTTCACTATTACATTGAGTCTGAGGCACCATGGCCATTTCCAAGTTCATGCCATGAACAAAATAGACTTTATGTTCCCATACAAAGAGAACAGTTCAGCACATTTTCCTTTGGCAGTTAGTAAAGTTGGAACATGCTTCCTAATCCAATAATTACTTCTAACCCACATGTTAACAGTTCTGCATGGAGTTACCAAAATTGTTTCCTCATCTTCTTTAGCTACTTAATATCCCAGAATTTGAAATGATGGAATGTGGATGTCAGAAATTTATATCTCACCTCCTGACCACCCTATAGATAAACACCTTGTAATGCCTGGTCATTCCTGCTTTCTCCCCTCCTCCAGCAACCACAGAATGAAGGAGAAGGAGCTAGACCCAAAGTCCCTGACTAGGTGACTGGAAGAGACTCTCCCCACCTATGAACACTCATTCTAGACACTGAGGTTGAAATTCGATTTGGAGTTACGAAATTGTGGGCTTGTCTTTTACAGCTAATGTTATCTCAACTACTATGCCTTCATAATCAAGGATATTCCATATTTCCCCCATTGTTGTGCACACTTGGCCTGTGAGTAAGAGCTTCCTCATAAATCAACTTTTCCCATGATACATTCCATGGACCTTCTCTGTGGGGTCTTTAATGCCAACCCCCACCACCTCCACACCTTCCCCTTACAGGACTAAGTGCCAAAGTGGAGAAGCAGGTTCAGATGTATGATTTTTTAAGGACATAAAACAAAGGAGGCTGAGGCAAGAGGGTCATAAGCTCAGGTTCACCTAGGCATCTTAGGGAGATCTTGCTTCAAAATATAAAAAGGGCGGAGGGTCTAGCTCAATGCAAAGACTCTGGGTTTGATCTCCAGTACTGATAAAAAGGAGGATAAGGCAGCTTTCTTGATCACCCCGATTCAGATCCAATATTTTACTGAGACTTCAATCAGGAAAGACGCCATCTCCAGAGCATTGGTGGCGATAGAGGGAACATGGCTGTCCTGTGCAAAATGAGGAAATTCAGGTTCTTTTCTTGTTTTAGGTGATACCTCATGTAACCTTCTCCTCCAATGGGAGAATTTCATAAGCACCTGGATTGCTTCTTCAAGTTTCTTATTTTTCATGTCACAGCACAGAGACAGGGCTTAGAAAAGGAGCAAGAGCCCAGATCTGACAACGCACGTGGGTTTCTTCTTATCAGTGGACCTGACCCATGCACTGCTCTTGACAGCCAGCCCCCTACGAGACCCGCTGTGCCTGTGCCACATCTCAATACATATGTACCTCCTAGCTGGCTGGTTTGCAGTCTCTGCAGAAAGTTTACCGTTTTGCACGAGCCTCCTCACATAGCCAAGGCAGCTCCCTGGCACACAATCAGATTTGTTTACTTGAAACGGAAAGTTGGGATTTGCAAATCTATTTTGATTTGATTTTTTGTAAGTAAAAAATTAAGCTTAGATGACTATAACCCAGTATATTTTATTCTTCTTGCTCCTCACATCCAACCTGTAGTCCTATTTCTCCAAGGAAAGATCCTTTTATTACCCCATTGTCCCCCTCCTCCCCCCCACCAGACTACTCCCTTCTTCACAGTTTATAAAAACACTGCTGGGAAATTAAAACAAGAAATGCTATTTTCCAAAGAAACTAAAGTGTATCTGTGCTTAGGCAAATAACGCTGTTTTAAATGATATTAGAAACTCAGAATCTATACAGTACAGTGTTTTGCAGATATTGTGTAAATGGTTAATTATGATGATAGAGAGGATGGAGGAAGTCCACCTACTCATCAGGAAACAAAAGAAAAAAAGAAGGAAAGAAAAGAAAGAAAACCATCAGTTTACAGATTGCAGCCCCAACCCAGGGAACAAGGCTCCCTGAATACAGATTTCGGGGAGCGTCAGATCACACCTCATCTGCAGGATTTAAGCCCCCAAGGCCAAGACCATCTATTTTTTCTTATTTGATTTGGGCTGGGAGCTGGGGCTGAAATCAGCATCATTACCCCCTTTCCTCACTACACTCCCCTGCGCCTCTCTACCTCGGTTATTTCTCCTATTAATATCTCATCAACATCGGGCAGGTGCTTCCTGTAGGGAGGCTCTTCATTAACAAGTTGTCAGTGGGACAAAGAGTCAGATTCCCATGGCAGGAAGAAACTGGCATGAGACTCAGCAGGAGGAGACACAGGAGCGTTCTGCGAGATGGCTGTTCTTTCCATCCGATCTGTATTCTGCGATCCAACTTAAATTTGGCCTCACCTATCTGACTTCGTAAAACTTTCCTGTAACTTCCTCCTTAAGCAGACATTTGTTCTCAAATTTATTTTTATGCCCAGTGAAATATCTGAATCAGCAGTTTTTAAATACTCAATATATCTTTAAATGCCAACAGACAACAAGTATAGCAGGTGTTTAATTGTGGTTTAAAGATCCACATTGTTCACATTTTACAATCACAATTAAAATTAAGCAATAACACCAAAGGAGTTCCGGTATACAGCAATAATACTTACTCGTATCGTGAAATTGATAAGGATCCAGATATAATGATGCCCATTGTAGTAACCCTGTGGTGACTGATTGCTATTCTGCTGTTAGCAAACAACCAAGAAATACTTTATTTTTCAGAATTATCAATTTGTTTCTAGGGTATGTGAACAATGGAAACCTTAAGGGATACTGCAATAGTTAGTGAGGTATTAAAACAGTTATATAACTAATAAAAACACTAAATCAACTTAGATATGCAGCAGTGTGTCATTTCCATTTTAATAAAAAAGTACATTATTCTCTTCCCGAAATTACAAAATTTTATTTTTTTTTTACTCTGTGCCAACATATTTGGAAAGTAAAAAAGTCATAAATCTGAGGTTTCTGGAATTGTCATTTATGTGATTCTCTAGTCCTTAAAAAAGATAGAATAAAACACGCATTTTCATAAAACGATCGATTTGAAAAATTATTTGCATTCACTGCTTGCAATTTTTTTTCTTCGGGAGGTTGGGAGGGGGAGCACAGGGACTTATAAATAAAACACATTTGATTTTCATAGCATCCCTGTATGCTGAGCGTTAAGATCTCTGTATGTGCCTGCTCAGGAAGGCAGTGCGCTGGGACGCTTCGTGGAGGGAGGCTCTCAGCCCTTGCTGCACAGGCTGCACAGGAACAGAAGCCCAGGCGGAGGGTCAGACTCATGTTCAATTAAATCCAGGCACAGGCCAGATGGGAGACAGTCGGAAAATGGGACCAGAGGGTTGCAGCAGCCTCCCATATCTGTAGGCCTGAGAGGCCCTGGAATTTGTGGTTCCAAGTCAGGGCAGAGCTGGCCAGATCTTGCAACATGGAATGGAAATGAACACATTGTTCTTCTCTTAAAATATAGAAACAGGCTTATCAATAGGGACCATGGATGGTTTCCGAGCACTCTTGACAATTCTCTGGAGCTTATCACCTGTGTAGCTAGTGAATATTTTTGCACAGGGAAGAGCCAGTAGCTTTGGAAAAACCTAGATGTACAATTTTAGAACTGCACGATCATTTGAGAAGATCCAATTAAAAAGAAAAGAAATGCCAGAACTAAACAGAACCTGCGAATCTGCCCACAGAACTAAGTCTCCTTTCTTCATTAAAGTACCCCAGAGCAATGATCCCTATCCAAGCTGCATGCTAGCAGTCTGTGGAGGGGTTTTAAATATATGGGCCAGTGGAGGGCATATCATCAGGGATGGGACCTGAGCCCCTCTAGGTTCTTCTGACACTTGAATTCAAAGCACCAAGGAATGGGGGGGAAGAAGTCTTTCTATCAAAATTTGTGTATGCCTTATAACTTGATTCAATAAAAATGTTTTTGTTTTATTAGTAACATGAGTTCCCTATCTTTGAAATACTAAAGTAAAGAAAATTATGAACCAGGAAGGTGAACCATATGCATCCTAAATTTACCTTAGTCCAGGGCTAGACGAATGGCTCAGAGGTTTAAGAGCTTGCTTAGCAAGTGCTATGTCAAGCACTAAGTACCAGAGTTCAATTCCCCAGCACCACACAAGCTGGGTGTGGTGTCACATGTCTGTACTTCTAGCACCTCAGGAAGCTGAGGTAAGAGGACTGACGTGAGTCCAAGAACAGCCTGGGCTCCATAGTGAGTTCAGGACCAGCCTGGGCTGCAGAGAGAGACTCTGTCTCAAAAAAAAAAAAAAATATTACCCTAGTCCTGAGGCTATTATGCATACCAGAGAAGCAAGGGTTTAACTCTTCATAAGTGAAGAAACTGAGGCTCAGAGAGGTAAAGTCCTTTGGGATTCCTGCCTGTTCCTCACCATGTTCTCTTGCGTCACATATGTAAAGAGCATTTCAGTGATGCAACACACGGGATTTCTTCAAAATAACATAATACAATTTGAAATGGAGGAAAGGTCTGGTAAAAGAACACCATGACAGTGACAGATACTGCTTACTAAGCCTCTGCTAAATATCAGAAGTTTTCATACATACATTTGTTCAACAAATGTTAGTGAATATTACCACAGGAAAATCAATGATCTAGCCATCTGAGGCTATAATAGATATGAACCTGAAATGACCTCTGACTTCTTACAACATCAGGATCCTGAAAATGAGTAACATTAACCAAAATAACAGTAGTAAGGACACAGTCAGGCCCTGTAATGAGTGTCCTGAAGGGAATAGGGTTCAACAAGCAACATAGGAAGCTGATCTATACAGTAGACTCAGGAAAGGAAGGGACCCCCCAAATCAAAAGCAAGAAGGAAGAAAAGGAGTTGACCAAATGGTGGAGGGAAACAGAGTGAGAAACCAGCATCCCTCACTGAGAGCTGTGCAAAAGTTTGTCGCAAGAGAAGCAATGCCGTCTGGAAGATGTGCGAGATGGTCAGAGTAGCTGGGAAGAGACCCAGCAGAGCAGAAGCCAACAGCACAGCAACAAAAGCTATGTCCTTACTCCATCTAATCTGTATTAGCATCTCACAGAGAGGATATGTGCATCCCATTGTGTGGCTGAAGAGTGAAGGCCTGGAATTTAAACAGCATAACCCAAGGTCACATCCCTAGTAAGTGTCTAAGTGGAAACCAAGCAAACCTATCCTCTTGGACTATCCTCCTCTGTGCCCTGTCACTGCCCAGAAATACTCAATGTGGACAAAAGAGCCCCGAAAGTCGTCTACTTACACCACCACGTGGGTCTTGTGACCCCTCTGTATTGCACCAAGAGCATTACACTCGGGGTCTTGAACTACAGAGTCTACCTGAGCCAAGTGGAGTTTAAGGAATGCCCATTCAACAAGAGCAAATGGCCTCTGAAGGACCAAATGCAAAAGAGCAACAGAACGTAAGGCAGTCCGTGAAACCCGAAAATCTGTATAGAGTTTTCATATGCTTTCTGTTGTTTCATATTTTAGCTGCACCCAACAGAAAACTCAAGTTTTAATGGTGTAAGCTCTGGGGTATTCTATTATTTCAAATTAGATAAGTTCCATAGGAAAACAGCTCTAAAGTTGGTTTGTTCAGAGGCTCAATGAAACTTTCCATCTTGTCATCCTTAGTTTGTCTGCTTTGTTCTCAGTGGGCTCCCACCACAGTCAGGAGACTTTGCCACAATCTAGGTTTCCCATGCAGACAGGCAAGAGCCAGCCCAAAGAGAAGGCACTGATTCTTCATCATGCTTTTGTTTTTATTTTGTTTTGTTTCAGAGCAAGAGGGCATTTGCCAAACACCTGTACATGGCAGACTTTTCCTTAAATCCTAATAGCATTAACTGGGTCATAGGCCGACCCAATCCCAGTGTCTTGGACAATGAGAGTACCTCATCTGGCTTAGACTAAGACTTACTCCAAAACCGAGAGTGTGTCACGTATGTAAAGATGTGATTTTAAAGTGCAATTGGAGTTCTGTCAGCAAGGAGCTAGAGGAATTTATCTGAAGTAAGTAATCAATAGTATTGTTTCCCTCTTCACTTCCTCAGAAAACCTCTCATTTGCAGGGCAGCAGAAATGGAATGACACCAAGTTCATTGTTGTTGTCCCTGATAACTTTGATGTGGTGTAAAGAAAGCAATAAGCAACAGAGTGAACGGTCCAACTGTGCGTCCTCAAATTCTTCATTCTGGAAGGAAGAGATCACCGCTAAAGCCTAGGCAGGTCCACTGGTGACTAGGAAGAAGTCACGGAACCTGCAGTTTCATCCCTAGCACCCAACACCTGAATTAACCTTCTCTCCAGGCTGACCAGCCCTGCACTCTAGAGCAGAGCTCAGATTACTCTGAGAGCCCATAATCAGCCACTGGGATGAAAATCACAGTACAATTTTCTGTCACATCTTTCCCGTTTCCATCTCAGCGAATCAGGGTGAGCTATAAATGTTAATTAGAAAACTTTAGTGGCAATCTTGAGATGATGGCAACATTAGAATCACAATTGCCCACCTCAATTAGCTCAGGGGACCAACAGGCAGGCCACCTAGCACTTTTTCCTGGGGCTCCGTAACACATAACATTGACACCTAACATTCAGAGGGTAGTCAGTCACAAAACACATTTAAGCATAAAAATTTCTATATACTTGAGTTTCAAGCAGGATCATTAGGACTTGTGTGCCCAGGATTTATCCCTGTCTCCACAAACATCTTAGTGCTCAGACTTCCTTTATAACACCTATAAAGCAACTCTGAGTTTCTATCAAATATCTATAAAAGAGCTACCCAAGTATAAACCAATATGAAATGGAAGTCAAAAGCAAGGGTTTAGGAATCTATTATGGGCTAGTGTATCAGCCCTACTACTTGTTAGCTGTGTGACCTACCCCGCTGAGTCCCTGTTTCTTCACTTGTAATGTGGAAATTCAGTGGGTTTCTGAGAACTGAATGAGGAAATGGCATAAAGAATGTCAGACCCATAGTGAGTACTCAATAACTTCCAGGTTCTATGATAAAGGAGGAATTATGGCAGAGAGAGTACACCACCAGACAAAGGAATGCACTGCTAGGACACATGGGAATAAACAACTCAGGAAACCAAGATTGTGGAGTCATCAGACAATGAGATCACACAGGCAAAAGATAACCCAGCTCCATCAAAGAGTTGCTTCTTCATACTACACTCTAAGCGTGACTGAATCTTCGAGTTTCCCAGAAATTTAGAGAGGGTAACATCTCTACAAAACTTCTGATGGCTCACACCACAGCTGCAATATTGTAACCTAGATTTTGGATTCTGAGATATAATGTCCCTGTAGTCTTTAAGCCCAATAGACACGGACTGAGTAACCACCAGTGTCCAAACACTCTAGAGGGGATAAGGCCCTATTCTCAATACATTATATACACAGTTGCTTCTCCTGACAATGTCATGTACTATTAACCCCATACCAACGTGAGAAAGCTATCGCAAGGGATCAGTAGAGCTTATAAACACAACTGATGAGTTTTAGAGATCAGATCTGAACCACAAAATGCTGTCAACAAGCATCTCAAATAGCAGAAGACTAAACCAACATTCACTTTTTCTCAGTGGCTTCTGGATCAGCCAAAAGTCTTTGGCATATTTAAGAAATGATTCATGAGGACTCGGCCTCAAAGGTGCTCACTTTTCTGGAAGCTTCAGCCTCTTTTGTTGTTTTTGTGGCAGGGGAGATGTCCAGGAGAGCAAATCCAAAGGCACAAGCACCTTTCAAACTTTCAGTGCCATCATTTATGTTAATGTTCTATGAACAGAAAAAAAAATTACACGACAAACACAGCTCAAGATCAGGGATCTGTACTCCACCTCTTTAGTGAGGAAAAAGTCAAAGTCAAATGGCAAAGAGACAAAGGATTATTGTATTCAGGTAATACACCAAAGTCTGACTTCAAAGATTTCACACTTTGTTCCATTCCAATAGCTTCCCAAGATAAACAAATAAATACAATACCCTGTAAAGCTGTAATAGCAATGTAATTTAAGACGTGAGGGAAGTATGGTAGAAGGGGCCCAAAGTGTCAGGAAAGAAAAATGAGACTTATGGAAAAAATGTAATTATGTATCAATGTCTCCTTATTGAACACAAGGAGAGAAATCAGCAGAGACAACCAAAAAGCAACAGCTGGGCCCAAAAACTTTTTGTGGTTTTTCTGACCTGGGCATTAGCTCACTGGAGAGAAGGACGTTATGATCAGTTAAACAACTTCATAAAAGTTCACACCGTGACCTTTGAGTAAAACCAGAAGTAATAATTCAACTGCAGAGTTTTACCAGAGAGAGACGGGCAAACCAAAACCCTGACAGAGGAGTGGCATCCAGTGGCCAAGGGTTAATGTGCAATAAACCACAGCTGCAGGCTCCCAGATGAAGCCGTTGCTGGCTAACCACATCCTAGAAGAGTATCAGTAGACCACAAGAAGTGGCAGAAACCAGCCTGGGTCCTGCCAAAGGTGAGAACCCAGCCGCCGGGGAACAGGATAGATTTTGCCATGCTCCTCCTGCAAAAATCTAGGGTTTTCCTGAGGTCCCTTCACTCATGGGGCTGCCATCCAGTCAGATGTACTGGCTATTACCAGCTCTGCACCAGGAACTGAGATGGAGAAGTTCAAGGCCTCCATTGTTCTGTCAGAGAGATGCAGCCACTGCACGTGGCATAATTAGAGAATGGTGAGACCAAGAAACGGGGTTATGTCTTCCTCGGGCAAGTTTTGTTGTGCTCCAGAGCAATGGTTCTGGGGCTGAACCAGCCTGTCAGCATCATTTAAGAAACTGTGAGAAATGCAAATTCTCAGGCTTCACCCCAGATCTCCTAAATCTGAAACTCTGAGGGGAAAAGCCCAGCTATGTGATTTTACAAAACCTTCAGAAAATTCTAAGGGCCATGACTTAGTTACTTTTTCATCGCTGTGACTCCATACCCAACACACACAGACTTAGGAAAGGTTTATTTTAACTCACAGTCTTGAAGTTCAAAGGTCACAGTCCATTCAGGGGTGGCTGGCAACAACAGAGGTACATGGCAGAGAGAGAGGTGGAGGCAGCTTCCCGGACAAACAAGAAGACAAGCTGAGGCTAGCTGAGACTAGTCTCCGCCCTCCTGGAAGGCAGGTGCAGCTTATGTATCCTTTCAGGTCTCGGCCCAGTAACCAGGCCCTCCTGCATCCAGGTGTGGCCACTACACACTGTTAATCCCAACTCACACGCCTGTAGTCTTAATTTCACAGTAATCCACCCCTCCAGACTAGACCATCGATGTCTGTGACCCACAATACTGGGCAGAACAGGCGTTCACTCTGCGATGACCTAGACCCACTCTCTAAGTGCCAGGAGAGAGGACAAAGCAGACCCTTGGTGAGAGACTTACCAAAGTCTGTGATTATAATGCCTCTTGCAGGGAAAGCAGAGAGATCTGACTGTGGTGTGCACGGATGAATGGTGAGGTGGGGTGTAAGAGGGAAATGCTATGCATCAGGAGACCATAACAACAAGTGTGAGGCCAGAGAAGCACAAATTGATGGGGTGCAACTTGGCCCCCAGTTGAATTAAACATATTTTGCAGTTACATTTCCACTCTGTAAACATTAACTTTAAGCCTCACTGTCTCATCTGGCTAACATCACGTACATAAACTGCCTCTATCCTGCGTCCCTGAGCCTGGAAGAACTGACGACGTTCTCAGTCAGCTCAGGGTGGACAGGGAACCCGCAGTCCACCCTTCATCCTTCAGCTTCATTCCATGCAGCACTGGAAGATGATTCTTGGCTACTTCCTTCTGCTGGGACACGCAGAGGGCCACGGGTGCTCATATCCAAGGGTGCTG
>PVKB01003633.1:0-188334 GCA_004027205.1 Ctenodactylus gundi | reverse complement strand
GGGGGGGTGGGAGAAAGGGGACACGATCCAACTTGAAGTGGCAGGTGTTCTCATTGGATCTTCCTGACCCAGTCACCCTGGCGCTCTCCTGCCTGCCTTCTCAGGTTCATGATCATTTCTTTAGTCCTTTCTCTTGAAGCCCTGTCTGTGGTGACATTCAGTTGTGAAAGTTACTGGTCCCGAGATATACTTCTTTGGAGAGCCAACCGCGTCCTTTGCTGCTCCTCTGCACCTTCACCGTGCCCCTTCCCATGCTGGTTTCCACGTGCATCCCGTGCCGGTTCCGGATGGTGGTCTCAGCCCAGACATACACAGTTCTCGTTTTTCCCATCCATGTGTCAGGTGCCAGAAGGGGAGATCAAGATCATCACAGATCATGCGTGAGGCCCAAAGCCCGTGTCGCAGAGGAGTCTAACCGAGAGCTCTTCTTTGTGTTTGGAATGGGGGACCACACTCACATCAGGATCTGCCTTAGTGGAGGGTTTGTGGGTGTTCCTGGCATGGGCTCGAATTTTTAAATCTTACTGATTTGCATTTTGTGCAGCACCCTAGGTGGGCGGTGGGTGGGTGGGGGGAGACAGTCTATGGATGCCAGAAGAATAATAAAGGCAAATTGGAATTTGCACTTAGCTGAGCGCCAGTTCCTGATTTGCACCCTTTCCTGCCAAAGCCATCGGTCCCCTATGCCTGGGAGAAGGAAGAGGAGAGGCTGAAGTCACCAGCGCCCCATCAGCTTTCATTTGGCCCTTTGTCTGAGCAACTCCAGCCTTTGACTGTCTTGGAGAGGAAGCCAAATGTCTGGCCTGGGGCCCAGAATGACACTCAGATGGGAGAGCAGCGGATCCCTCCCCGTGGTGCTCCACCCCCTCCCCAACACCAGCCTGCTCTGAAAGGAGGGAAGCCACAGGCAGACAGCTATTTGAGTCTCACGTAATACTCTCTGACACCACAGCTCAATGCTTAAACAGCAGAACCAAATCTCTGTGCCTCAGTATGGCTAATGGGAGCAAAGGGGAAAGTAGAGCTGAGTTAGTCCATTCTCAGCCCTTTGGCTACCTTCTGAGGACTTGAGGAATTGAATTCAGTGCAGCTTGGTTGTAGCTGGGACAGGCGGATATTGACTTGTTCATACCCCAGGGCTGCAGTGAGTGGAAAAGCATAAATTGGTTATCTTTCAAGTGTCATAAGCTTTTGCCCTGCAGGTGATTTATCCCAGACAGGATCTCCCATGGCTTCCAGGAGGACTGTGACCTAAGGTGGTTTGTACCCAGGAATGGCTTCATTTATTACAGCTCAAATTCTGCATCATTTGTTCCACTCAGTTCCCTCCAAGAAGCACACATTCAGCAGACATCGTGGGGTGAGACTGCTGCAGAAGGAAACACTGACAAATTGTGAAATTATTTTTGTCTAGGATGTTCTGTGCTTCTCTTCACATCTTGGTTGGATCGTTGGCACAGAAAATCTATACAAGAAGAATCTGCTCCTAAAAACCTAAGTAGCAGAATTTCCTGAACCAGAAAATTTGCATTGTAACAAGTGAGCCCTGGAGGGAGGCAGAGAGTTCTGGGATCCTGGCTCAATTAAACTGATGGCTAGAGAGTGGGCCCTTCTTCCCCCAGCCTTGAAGAGCATGGAAGGGAGTCAGGTTTCAGAGATGAAATGTGGCTGGAGAAGTAGCAGCAGCTGACACACTTCTTCATTAAGATGAGAGAATTGGACTGCAAAGACTCAGCAGGGAGCACACCTCTTTACCCTCTCAGCCTCAAAGAGGGGCCTTGCCTGAACACAAGGCCTTGAGGCCTTGGGACCAGCTGTTCCTTATGCATGGCTCCTTTTGGGCTTTCAACAGATGGGGTAAACACACCCTTGCAGACTCCCAAGCAGACTCGAAAAACTCCTCCCAAGTTTGGGTCAGTGTAGACCCAATAGAATGCATAAAGCCTTAATGATTAGGGCTCATGACGTACAGGTAGGTTGGGAAGGCTTGCTGGAGGAGGGGGAGGTTCTTGGAGGCCAATTTCTGGAATGTACACCCCAGCCAAGGCATGTGGAAGCAGAAGGATATCTACTGGGCTCGGGGAGGTCTTCCCAAGCAGCCTGTTGTTCCGCAGAAGCACTTCTCTGCTCTCTAGGGCTACTAATTCAGGAGGTTTTGGCATACGGGTAGAACCAGGGTCTAAAGGGGAAACGAGGGAGAAAGAAGGGGATGGAGGAATTACAATAGGAACAGCTTTTGGCTTTTGGGGCAAAAGAGCAAATTTCCTTAGACAGAAAAAAAAAAGCTCTTGCAAAAGATCTCATCCTGCATTATTCGTGATGTTTGGAAGGTGTTTGGGCCACTTAGGCTGCGGTCAGTTAGAGAAGCATGGAACATAGGATTTGGGGTTAGGACACATTGAACTGACATGTGACTTAACCTCTCTCTGTCTCACTTTTGTCATCTCTAAAATGGAATTTTAAAAATACCTAAGGCCCAAGTTTCAATTCCTAGTACCACAAAAGCAAAAACAAACAAACAAATACAAAAAGCAAAACCCTACATAATACAGCTACTATGAAGACCAAATGACAATGTAAGTAAAGTATCCCCCAACTTGCTTGTCCTTATCACGTGACTCAGTGCCTATGTGTTCCAGGCACTTGGTAAATGCTTAGTTGGGTTTATAAGGCTGGTTTGCAGAGAGTCATTTTTTGTTCAGAACATGATATAGATCTGTTTAGGACATTAAACAGACACTAGTGCCGTGGTTACAAATATAAACAGACAGAGATCTTGTCTTCAGTGAATCTATACTGTAACAGAAAGAAAATATGTTGATGTTTATATTACTATCCAGACATATATCATTTTATTGCCAAAGCAATACTAAATTATATTTTTTAAATTCCCATTTTAAAAATAAGAAAATAGAGGGTAAGTGAATTGGCCAAGGTCAAAGAGCTAATTGAGTAGTAGAGATTAGATTCAGACCCAGCCAGCCTGACTGGAGAACTTATTTTCTGAACCAGTACAGTGTGTATGTAAAATCTCAGAAATAGAGGGAGTGTGCTGCGTGAGCTGCTGAGGCCCAGTTCCCCGAGCAGGGAAAAGTGACCACCGTCTGGGAGGCCAGAGAAAGCTTCCTGTTGTGGAAGAGGTAGCACATGAGACCAAGAGATGTACAGGAGAAAAACAGCATTCTAGACAGATAGTAAAACATGAGAAAAAGGTAGAGAGCAGACGTCGCACAGATGTCTAAAGACAAAGGACATTTGCAGAGAAATAGTGACAACAGTGCTCACAGGCTGTTGAGGGCAGACTCTGGGCCTGGGGTGGGGAGACTTGAACTTTAGGCTAAGGAGTCTGGCCTTTTCTATTTGCATTGGACAACAGCATGGTCGGAGATAGGTCCTGGGAACGAGGAGATGGACAAAGTGGCAAAAGGGAGAGAGGAGGGAAATTGAGGTAGAAGAGTGAGTTAGAAAGTTATTATAATGGTCTAAACAAGAGGATGAAGAGGATGAAGGCCTGAACCAGGAAGGAGGAAAAGGCAGCTCTTGAGGTCCCTTGTGGCCGGAGGAATTTGACTGACTTCAGGGGAAAGGAGCTTAAGCTGGGCAGAGGGAAGAGGGTTTACAGAGGTCAAGGACAAGCCTCCAGTTTTAGAGATGGGACCTTTTCTCCGTCTGTCTGCCTCTGGCCTCAGCATGGGAACCCCAGCAGTTGGCTCACTTAGGAAAGTAGGCTCATCGTTTCACATCCCTCACTTCCTCTTTCTTTACCCTCCTCCCTCCTGCAGCTTTTGGCACAGTTTCCATGTTACCTTCCTGTTGAGAGACCCAGCCAAGAGCCAAGAAGTTCGCTATTCACTGAGCCGGAGAATGGGCCGCTTGGCAAAAGTGGGGTTTTTCCCATTTCCGGCCTGAGCCTCTTCATTGCTTCCCCAAAGGCTGAAAGGCACCGTGTGGGGATCTTTGAGTAATGGGGGGTGGGAGGGGGGAAGTGAGGCAGGGCATCCTGCCAGGTCGATGGGCAAAGCTGGGCTTGTGTCAAAGGGTTTTTGCTAAGTAGAGAGAGGGCGTGAGATGGATGGATGGAGGGCACAGCTGCAGGATCAGCCAAGGCCCGGGGCAGGGCTTGGGAAGGGAGCCGAGGATGCTGGCTTCTCTTCTTCCATCCCCACTCCTCCCACACCACGAAGGGCGTAGAGAGTGCCAAAGCAGAGGGCGCTGTCCACACAGCTGACCTTAGACTACCTCCCCCAAGGGGGGTGCTCAGAATATAGGGTTGGGCTTCCCAGTGGCCGGTTCCCCTTCAGCCCCAGAGAAGCAGCTCTTCCTTCCTCTTTAGTGATTCAGGGAAGTAAAGCTTTCAGTGAGAAGAAACTGAGCTGGGTCTCGAAGGCCCCAGAGGATGTCTTCCTGCTCTTCCTCTTCCTCTGGCGGTAATTTCCCCTTGCACTTCCGGCAGACTGGCCTAGTTTCTTCTCATACTGTTCCATGAAGCCAGTGGTCAGGAATTATGGCAGCGTGAAAACCCACTGGTGCAGAAGAAAGGAGCCAGCACTGGGGACTCAGTCAATCCTCTCACCAACAGTCTCAGAACTTCAGGTGCTAGCATAGGGTTTCTCCTGGTGGTTAAGACAACATATGTATTCATAACTAGCAACTGTTGATGGCAAGCCATATACATTTCATACAAGTTCCATATAAAGACATTTATTTGCATAGACAGTAGATTTAAATAAAATATTAAGCAGGAATCTAGAGCATATGTACATACAGTAAAAATAATGGAAGATGGCATGGTAGAGAATGTTTGGACAACACTGAGAGATGTTCTAGAAGGATCACTGGTTTCCTAACCCAGTAAGTGGGGCTCACTCCAGGTGCCTAGCCCCATCCCCCACAATAACTAGAGCTCAGGCAGTGTGAACGGGTGTGTGCTGCACACATTGGAAGCATTATCATTTCACAGATTTAGAACCCTTAAGCATAAAAGGCTGATGAATTTGTCCAGTTGCAGGTGGTCACGTTAGTAAGCCAAGGCCAATATCACTGTGAGACCTGATCGGTCACCTGAGTCTTGAAACTGTAGAGTATGTAGGGCTATCTACCACACCACCTGGGCACCAGCAGCCCTGCAGCAACAAATGTAGAACACACTGGGAACTCAGATAGCCAGACTAAAGTCCAATGTTCAGGCAATATTTTGGGATGAAACTGAATCCCAGAAGGTGTTGGGGATGGGAGATGGACTGAAGGGTGGTGTGGAGGCAAAGAGTGGGTGAAAGCCTTTGAGAACCTCTCTGAGAAGGGGTCATCCCACAGTTGTGTGTGTGCTTGCGAAAGGGGGGCAGCTGTTAGATCAAACTAATCAGGACCAGTCTGACCCTTTTGTCATTTCCCCAGCTGACCCTTTAGGACAGAGTGTTGGAATGTGGCCTTGTGTTGGTAGAGAACCTGAGGTGCAGAGATGCTAGGAGGCCAGAGGAACTCAGTGCCTCCCGGTCTGGAGATTGGAATTCGAGCCAGAGTTGTTTACTTCTGGCTGTCTTAGCTGGCCCTACTCCCTAACTTCCACCCAGACTGCTCCTTCTTGGATCTTGAGGCAGAAGAAGCCTTGGGATCACAGAAGGTTCCATGCTGTGGGTGAGGAGTGCAGCCTGGCTTCTGGCTTTTTCTTTGTGCATGACATCATTCCCTTGGGGTTGGTGGGAATGGCTATCCCGCTGGCTCTCCCCTCAGCCAAGACCCAGGGGATGACGCTCTTGCTCCCACTGCTCCTGGCTTCCGGTTTCCCACAACTCAGTTTCCTTCTGCTGGTCTCTTCCCTCCCACGGCTGCCTCCTTGCCTTCAGTGTGTGCTAGCACCTCTCTGCAGCAGGGCTGAGGTCAGCACGCGGGTGGGCAAGAGGATGCCGAGGCTTCCTCTTCCTCCCCTCTACTTCCCCTGCATGGGGTAGGTCTAGGGCAGGGGGCACAGAACAAGAGATGTTTTCCCTTCAACTAGACCAGATATGATTGATGGAATCCTGTCATTACTATGCATTAAATTTCACAGAAGAAAAAAATACTCTGAAGCACCTAGGAAGCCTTAAATCAACAGCCACCATTTACCTAATGCTTACTTTGTGTCATACAGAGGTATATATTATGTCTGTAATCTGAGCAATAGTTATATAAAACAGGAACCATATTCCCATTTTAAAGAATGGAAAATGAAAAACAAAATTTAAATAACCTGCCCGTGTCACACAGATACTACATGCAGAGTTGGAATTTGAGCCCCGTTTTGTCTTCAGAACCCAAATTCATAACTAATACAGAGTGTTATTTTCAATATGGGTACAATTTCAGCCCTTGTTTACTTAAATGGGGCCTCTGTTTTATGGGCAGTCCTGAATTCATGCATACCCACACATTCCTTCTCACTGGAAAACCGTGTAAAATGACAGCATTATTTCTTATGGATTTTTCCATACTGGAAGAAACTGAATGGGGTCATTTCATTCCTCCTACTGCCTCTGACGTGGGCTGTGTTTCGCCTCTGCAAGGATGCTGGCCAGCTTAGACTCCTTGCCACTTGGTAAAAGGAAGCCTTGGGAAATGGTCCTGAAAGGGAGGAGAGGAAGGACCCAATGTAAGGCTTATGCGTGTATAGCCAATACGGGGTGCCTGCTAGGTTCTGGGGCATGAGAATGATGTACAGATCTCTGTCTCTGCTCTCGGATAGTGCTCAATAACTATTTCATGAGCAACTGGGATTTAAACTTGTGGGGAACATGGGGCAAGTACAAAAGCAGCAGGACTTCCTGGATGAGCATCACACAGGAGCATCGTGGGTACATGGAACCAGTAGGGACATGCCCAGGATTGAAAAGTCCTGTCATGATTCTTGACTGTAGAACCAGAGACCCACTGATCGTCTTACCTCCCCATCTTAATGCTTGGAATGAAGTGCAGAGCGCAGGCAGGATCGGGAACTGGAACCAAATAGTTCAGACTGGAATCTCTTGCAATGGAGAGACATGGAGTGAAGCGATTAGAAATAGGTGTCAGAAAGATTGGTTAGGCACTTATGTCTGTTGGCCAAAAGGTCTTGTCCAAGCCAAGGCTTTTTCAGCATTCCAGGGGATGGAAAGAGAGGTGTGAAATATCTAGCGGAGGAGGACTCCAACGTGGTACATGATTAAGTTGGTCAGAAGCAGGGGTGGTTGAATGGAGAAGTCAAAAACGACTCAGATTTTAGGCAAGGGTGACAGGAAAGAATAAGGAAGAGGAGTTGAGATTTACCAGGAATGAACCATGCTTGGTTTGGGACTTGCGGACTCCTCTAGTGCTGTTTCATGCCACTCAACTGCAGCTGAGTGTCTGTGAATAAAAGGCCAGAAGACAGAGGCAAAGAGGACAGGACAGGGCCACCGTGGCAGGCACGCCACCCATGACTCAGTGTTTGCTGCTGCCGCTGCCCTAGCTGCTTGGCTGGCGCACACTTGCCATGCAAAGAGAAGTAGATCTCAGGGCTGTCGGGGCCTCACACTGCCGCTTCTTACCCTGCCTCTGGAAGATGTACAAAGCATGAGTAATCTCCTCTGCCCTCAGGGGCACAGTCTTCTACTGTCCTTCAGTGCTTCTGGCTTCCTGAGAGTCAGGCTTGGATGTCCTCTCCCCTCCAGGGCCAGGGTTGGCAGGAGAAAATTGGGCCCAGAAGCCTGAGAGGGTCAGCTGCCAGTCTAGCCCCTATCCTTCCTGCCCTCTGGACTTAGCTCTGAGCATTAAGATGGGGAGGTAAGATGATCCAGCGGGTCTCTGGGGGGCTTAAGAAACAGATGGTCCTCGCACAAGAGGCCTGCTGTGAGTAATTTGATCAAGATCTGGGGAGGGAGCTGGCAAGACCAAGGTAGCTTGGGCCCAGGGATATGGATCCTTGTGAATGTTATCAGACAGAGCCTCTTCTCTCCAGCCTCCAGAGAGTGGCCCTTACCCAAATCAATCTCCCAGCCCCTTCCAGATGGCACCTAGGACTTGGGCCTCAGAAACCCACAAAAGGACTGACAGAACTAGCCCCAGGATCCCCATTCTGTCTTTGCCAGGGCAACAGAGCCAGTTGGGCTAAGATGACAGCAAGAGCTCTGGAGCCAAGTCTGAGGGCAGCTGAAAGAGGACAGGTGTTTGGAAGGAGGGGACAGGCTGGAAAGAGCCAGGCGAGGGTTTCCAAGTGGGAAGACTTTGCTGGCTTCCTTATGAGCTCTGTCCTGACTAGTGAGATGTGAAGAGCAGTTAAGGGAAACCTCAGGCCTGCCCTTTTAACCCCTCCAGTGCCTGGAAGAGGGCAGGATGGCCTTGAAGCCTGGCCCCGGCTGTGTTTGGTAGTCAGGACTCTGGCATTTGGAGTCAGACAGTCCTGGGTTTCAGTCCCCACTCCATGAGCTATCTGACCTTAAGTGATTTACTTCACCCCTGTAAGCGTCCTCATTTAGTATAATGAGAATAGTAACAATAACTTTGCTGAATTTACATAAAGAGCAAACAAAGTGAGTAATTAGCATAATTTCTGTTACATAGTAAATGCTTACAAATTGTCATTGCCGCCATCATCACCGTCATCCATCAGGGGGAAAGAAGGCCTGGACTTCAGAGAGGACACGGTGGCCATCATTGCTTTGGGCACCCTCAAGCTGGTCTTGGTTGCACCATTTACCATCTAATCTTGGGCAAATTACTCCTGTGCCTTGGCTTCCTCGCCTGGCAAATGGGAACGATAACAGTCACTACCTCCTAGGCTAGTCAGAAGAAGTAAATCGAGATTAAATATATATATACATACATATATGGGTACACACATAGATCATCTTGACAATAATTTGGGGGCTTTATTGTGCTGTGAGTGTTCAGTACATTGTATGAGCTGTTCAACACTTTCGTATAAAATAGGCTTTGTATGTTAGATGGCTTTGCCTAACTACAGCTGAATGTAAATGTCCCAAATACATTTAAGGTAGGCTAGGTTGGTAGGTCAGGGATATTAAATGCTGAACATGTTTAAGATAGGCTAGACTAAGCTCTGATGTTTGGTAGTTTGGGTGTATTAAATGCATTTTTAATTTATGATATTTCCAGTTTATCACGGTTTACCTAGTCGTAACCCCATCATCAGTAGAGGAATATCTGTTTGGCCTGTCGGACATTGCTTCCCTTAGTTTGCTGCTGACCATTAATGTTATTTCTCTCATCCAGCTGTAAAATAACTCCTCTCTCGGCATGGATCTGTACTGTTCTGGGCCGTAGAGAAGCGGTATTGAGTCTAGGTTCACAGCTGTGAAAGGCAGCTGTCTATGGCTCACTTGCCTGTGCTTCCTCCCTTCCCTGCAGATATCCATGAAGGAGGTGGGTGATGGCTTGCAGGATCAGATGAACTGCATGATGGGTGCGCTGCAAGAGCTGAAGCTCCTACAGGTACAGACAGCACTGGAACAGCTGGACATCTCTGGAGGGAGTCCTGAGCCGAGCTTCCCTGGAAGCCCCCGGACACAGCCTGAGTATTCTCACTGGGAGGGTGGCAGAAGTCCTGCCAGGCCTGTGGCCTGCTCCTCTTCCTCCAGCCACCCTTCTGTTGGCAGCAGCACCAAGTTTCCATGCCACAGGAGTGTCTGTGGGAGGGCTCATGCCCCCTTGCCCAGGACGCAGCTGCCAGAGCACCAAAGCTGTGCCCAGCAAGGGGCAGAGGGAGCAGAACCAGATGACTGGACCTCCACGTTGATGTCACGGGGAAGAAATCGCCAGCCACTGGTGCTAGGGGACAATGTTTTTGCAGACCTGGTGGGCAACTGGCTAGACTTGCCGGAACTGGAGAGGGAGAAGGGTGAGCCTGGGAGGGCAGGTGAGCCCAAAGGAGAGAAAGGCCAGCCCCGGGATTTGGGCCGTAAGTTTGCCCTTACAGCAAATATCTTCAGGAAGTTCCTGCGTAGTGTGCGGCCTGACCGTGACCGGCTGCTGAAGGAGAAGCCAGGCTGGGTGACACCCATGGTCTCTGAGTCCCGTGCTGGGCGCTCCCAGAAGGTCAAGAAGTGGAGCCATCCTAAGGGCTCTGGACATTTTCCGTTCCCAAGCACTGGGGAGCCCAGACAAGGAGAAGACCCCCCCACAAGTAGCCTAAAGCACGTGGAACCGTCCCCCTCAGGCTTTGACATTAACACAGCTGTTTGGGTTTGAATCCTAGAGACAGAAAGTCGACTATCCCAAAAGACCAGTCCCAATGCTGGGCCCCTGGGGAGGAGGGAGGGCGGGTGATACGGCCATCAGAAGCCCAAATCTAAGCTCCTTTCCTTCAGAATGGAGCAAGAAACCAGAGTTCTGAGGCAGGGCTGACTAGAATGAAGAGGCTGTCTTAGGCTTGTCAGGGGAAGGAGGGAAGAGCTTCTGAGGAAAGAGAGAAACACACACACACACACACACACACACACACAGAGAGAGAGAGAGAGAGAGAGAGAGAGAGAGAGAGAGAGAGAGAGAGAGAATGGGTGTGTGTGCTGTGCTCACTTTGGGCTGGAGGTGACTGTGGTTGGGTGGAGGGACCAGGAAAGCCCTCTGACATTTCCTTCACTGCCCTCAAAGACCTCAAGTAAACATTCTTTATAGAAAAGGGCACTGAGGCTCCAATAAAACACCGTCTCTGGTGCCCTAAACCTTACAGTTGTCCTATTGGCAAGGCACTAATGCAGATGCAGGGATTGAAGCCCAGATCTGCTACCTGCTTCTGGGGTCAGAGCAATCCACAGCAGATCCCCACTCCCACCTTTCCAAGTTGCTGTGACAATTTCAGTCACTCCTGGATGGCTTCTGGGAAACCGGCTGAATGAGGCAGCAGCGGGGAAGTGGGGACGCTTGTGTCTTCCCCAAAGCCTGGGGAAGAGTGATGCACAGCACTGTGCATGTCCTAAAGCCTTTCCACATCCATGCTTGCTTGTAAGTAGGCAAGCCAGGCAGGCAGTACCTCATGTTCCGGATCCAAATCACACCTCTGGCCGAGGTGGCACAGGCTGGGCCCACTACAGGGACCCTAGTCTCACACAGTGTCACACCCACCCCCCTCTGAAGCCCAGGCAGCTGTGGAAGCCCCAGCACCAACTTTGTCTTGTTCCCAGTGCCTCTCTCCTAGGGCGGAACTTGCAAATTCACCAGTGCCACCTGGCAGGACTCCTGTTTTCTTTCTTTTTTTCTTTTTCTTTCTTTCTTTCTTTCTTTCTTTCTTTCTTTCTTTTTTTTTTTTTTTGCAAATATTAACCCCTTCCAGGTCCTCTCTGCACTAGGCGCAGCCACGGCCTCATCTTCCCCCGCTCTGGGAGTCAGCAAGGGCAGCCGGCAACAAGGGCCCCAGAACTGCAGCGCCCAGGTTTCCTGAAGCCGCTCCAGGCACGTGGCACTTTAGGAGCCAGTGCTTGGGCGCAGGGCTCCCTCCGCCCGCCCTCTGCGGCCAGGAGAGGACAGTGTGCACTCTGTTGCAGCCAGCTCTCCCCGGGAGGAATCCCCTTAGCTCCCCTCTCTCCCTTCTCGGCAGGCCACCCCCAGCCTGATGGGTGACAGCTGCACTTAGAGGCAGGATGCTGTCACACTTTCGGTGCATTCAGAGTAAATTGGAGAAGGAAAATAACAAGAAAGGCTCTTCTACCCGCAGCCTGGGTCCCCAGGGGCCGGAAGATTAGACCTCTAGCTGGGGGCTGGAGGTGCAGCAGTGGAGGTCAGGGTCACTCTCAAGTCCTCACTCAACCCAATGGTAGATGGTTTTGGTGGAGCAAGTACTACTGGGTCAGAAGGGTACTTTTACCGAATGCCCAGGATTTGCCAGGCGGTGTGTACCTCTCCAGAAATCAGAATGACTCTAGAAGGTACTATTTTTCAAGGGTACCAAGAGAGGCTCATAGGGGTCCTGCAAGCTGCCCAAATCAGGCAAATATAAGAACCAAGATTTGAGCCAGAAGGTTACCTGGCTCCCCAAAACCTGTCCTTTCTTTTCTATCTGCCCTGGAGTTTGCTGTGAGTTCGCTCTTTCTGGAGGAGCTGGTTGGTGCCACCCAGAGGCCCCCAGAGAGTGCTGACCTTCCAGTGTCCGATGAGGGGAAGCCGGGTGTAGCTGTCTCTGGTGGTAGTGGCGATGGGTGTGCACAGTATGCATGTGAAGAGTCCACACAAGGTTTGCTAATTCCCGAGAGGATAGGGCCACTGGCAAATTATTCATGGTGAGCCCAGCTACAAGTCTGGACCGATTCTGTAGAAGAACGAACCACCTCTTGGCCATTCATTGGCAACTCATCTGCTTCAAACCAAACTGTATAGGTTCCTCCTAGGACCTGGAATTGTGAGCGGACCTTAACATGGTGTGAGGAAAAGGACCCAGCTGCTGACCTCAAGGGACTCGGTGGCAAGAAGCAGCAGACTAACCATGCCATTGGCAGAAGAAATCCAAGGGACTGAAGATGCGTTTTAACTAGGGCCAGGACAACTCAGAGGTCACATCTGCTGCCGATACAGTCAGGTGCCAGGGACGTGCCACAGTAGATGATGTTACTCTCATTTTACAGACAGCCCCAAGAACTTAAGCAACCTGTCCAAGGTCGCATAGGACAGCGGGGACAGAAACAGTTTCTAGCTAACTTCCAATCTTGTGCTCTCCCCCCATCCCACAAACTTTCCCTGTCTAGAGTCAAATCAAGAACAAAACCTATCCTCCTGTTATCCACATCCCTGCATGAATAATAAACGGCATGCTGACTGTCCTGTACAACGACCTCCTGGGTCTCGCCAGGGACGGTGCAATCCCCGCCCACCACGTCACGCTTTGCCAACGACAGATTCTGATAATTCATTTACTCGCCCATAATTTTTACTTTCCTGTCCCCCTCCGGGCTCCTGTGCTGACAGTGACGGACACTGTTTTCCTGAAGCCATGAATGGGAACGCCTAGGGCGTCAGCAACGCGGGGAAGCAGTGTGTATGGGGAGCGAGTGGGAGCGCTCAAGGAGAAAGTGACAGCTGAATGTTGCCCCCGGGGCTCATTTTATGGTTAATTAGGGCATTTAAATGAACTGGAAGCTCATTTAATACCTTCCCTGCCATGCAGTGCCGCCCCACACCTGGCCCACTTCCCTGGCGGGTATGGAACCCCCGGTTGGCCGAGGCGTCTTCCTGTCAGGCCTCCACTTGCTTCTGTGTCTCTAGGGCTGGGACCTGTAGAACTCACCCCACGGGACCTCTGCTCGCTCCCCGAGGCCTTGTAGTCCTTCGTGGGTCACACCAATATTTCCTCAGAGTCCGGAGGACAGCAGGAGCACAGCCTGTGTAGCTCCGCCGCCCTCGGCCGCTACGTGCCCTGGTGAGCGGTGGATCTGGAGTCAGGCGCCTGCCGAGACCCATCCCGTCACCGGGTTTGCACATGTCGCTGCACCTCTCTGACCCTCCGTCTTCCCATCTGTGAAACCGGGATGAAGGGTGCAGAGCTGCTGTGGGGGTCAGAGGCCGCAGAAAACTGAGGACACAGGCTAGCCTAGGATAGGCAGCCTCCACGGGCAGGACGCTCCCTACTCCTTTCCTGCAGCCCTAGCCGCAAAACCTGAGGCACACTGCTAAAAATAAAGTGCTCTCTTGGAATCTTAGTCTTTAAAAAATGATACTAAAAGTTTGAGACAGGGTCTCGATCTGTAGTCCAGACCAGTCCTGAACTATGTTGTCCAGGCTGGCCTCAAGCTCGAGGCAGTCCTGCTGCCTCAGCCCCCAGAGTGCCTGGATTGCAGGGGAGCACCGCCACGCCCAGTGTACGTGGTTCTGGGGAGTCTAACCCACAGCCCGTGTTTGGTCTCATTACCTCACAGACTGTGGCATCAAAATCACAGATGTGAATGTGTTGCTGTGCACAGGAGACATCTTATCCAGAACGGCAAGGATTTCTTTCTTCTATCCAAGCCCTAAAACACCCTGAGGGAGCCCCTCTCACATTCCCTCTGACCGCAGTGCAGGAATTACCTTCTGCCTGTCCCTGCCACGTGTCCCTTCAGGCAGTGCAGACACATCCTTCCAACCACCACTCCAACCAACCCACGAACACCAGCACACACACAGGCCTCACAATGAAGTCGGCCTTGCCCGTGCTCCCACAGGTCTTGAGACCCTGCAGTCCTCTTCCTGCCCCTCTGCTACCCTAAAGCTCCCTGAAAGCCTTTGTGCTCCTGGCCAGAGGGGCCTGTGAGGACCGGGGTGCCCCGAACACAGCTGCGGCAGTGGTAATCACTTACGCCTCCTTTGCCGAGTTGTGGTGACACTTGCGTAGAGGGCGCAGGATCACCGACTGGGCTCTACACCAACTCCCGTTCTCTGGTCCACAGATGCTTCCACCGGTGCCGCCTGGCATAGGCCTCAAAACGCAGGGGCCCGTCTGGGGATGTGCCACAATCAATGCCAAATACCTCTGTGCTCTGCATCCCTGCTCTCCGGCGCCAGCTCGAGGCTGTCTCTTCTACACGTCCTGGAGCCCTGTCTGTCTGACAGTGCTGCCCCGCCCCTAAAGGGAAGGGTAGTCCGGGCACCCTGAGGCCGGCCGCAGGCTGCTGGAAGCAGCTGGACGCTCTCCTCACCCAAGGGAAGAATGTTTTTTTTTTCCGTGCCTCCCACCGGCTCCTGCATTTTCTTTCCAGCCTTTCTTCGGTCTCCGTCTGACGGGAGGCTGTGGAAATGCTACAGTCTGCCGGCTCCCGGCTCCCTCCTCACTTTCTCAAGTATCAGAGGCCCGTCCCATCCACTCAGATCCCAGATGGCTTGCGCGGCCTTTTCAGGACTTCTCGTTGGCTTCCACAGAGATGGGTTCCTGTGACCGCTACAAGTTTGAGTTTCCTCACGCTACTAGGCCTTGGCCTGCGTAGCTTCCCGAGCCATCGGATCTTCACTGCCTCAGCCTCCTCCGTGCAGTCTGAATCCGCTCTTCAGTGAAGCTCCCCCGAGAGGCCACACCTGTGCTTCTGACTCCAGTATCTACCTGGAAGTCCCACCTGTAAATGCTGCCCTTCCCGTGCAGACTGAGCGCTTCCAGGGTGGTAACTGCGCATCCCTCAATCGTGTATCCCTAGCCCTGAGCACACGGTTCCCTGCAGATTAAGAGCTGCGCGTTTTGCTCCTACGTTAGGGAAAGCCAGCAGCACAGGCCTCGAGGAGAGAGGAGATGCAGTCAAAATCACTTCTGGAGAGCAGGAAACCTCCCCACGCGGCTGTGTCCTCTGCCCGGGGCCTGCTGCTTGGGCTTTTCAGGCCACTTCCATTTTAATGTAGGCGGTCTCGCCCTCCCACTCGCTCCTGTTCCTCCTATCCTGCTGTCAAAGGGCCGCCCAGGACTCGGGCGGTCTCTTGGGATAATCAAAAGCACTTCTCTCCCATGCCTGTTCGGTCCCGAGGGGCTCCCAACGGCATTCTAGAAGTTACTGCCTTTACCTTAGCCTCCAGCTCTCTTCTTATCTCGCTTGGTCTCTTCCCACTGGTCTTCGGGGCCCGGCTCATCTCCCTGCCCTCTTCGCTCGCATCCAGTTCCAGACGTACCTACCCGGGAGCATTTTTCTATCATGCTTTCTGTGACCCCCCACCCCCCGGGTCGCTGAGCCTGCCAGATGCCCTTCCCCTGATTGTGACTGCTGAGCGCGGACGGGGACAGGGCAGGGCGATGGGGAAGGAAGTAGAGGTGGGTGCTGAGCGCCTTCCCTACCACTAGTCCCACTACTGGCCACATTCCAGGCATTGTCCCTCTACCGGGGCCGAGCCGCCAGCAAGGCAGCACGTGTAGTCATTAGTGTACACGTGGAAAAGGAGGGACATCAGGCATTTTTTAGACGCAGGGTCTTTCAAATGGGCTAAATGCAGCTACTGAAGCCTCTGCACAGAGGCAGCTCTCCGACCAGAGAAGCCAAGGCTGTTGAGAGAGAGAGAGAGGGAGAGAGAGGGAGGGAGAGAGCGCAAACACCTCTTCAAGAGGCAGGCAGGGCCTACTCTTTGGTCCCACTACTCCAGACTCTACCTGTCTGAAGCGCGAGGACAGCACGTTTAGCACTCCCTTCACCTAGTGACTCCTTCAAACTCCCGACCCACCTAACTGAAGACAAAGACCTCAGTCATGCTTAGGAGAAGACTGACAGGGGCTGCATATACCCTGTGCCCTCTCTCTGGCCCACAAGGGATGCTTGATAATGAGACCTCAGTGGGCCACTGGCACCTACTCACCAGTCCTCCCTCTCAGCATTAATACAGAATGGCAGATACAAAAGGAAGGGCCGGAGGAACTGTCTCACCTGTGACAGATCTAATTATTGAACTGGACGCCACTGTCCACTGGGTGCCAGTCAGAATCACAACAGGCAAAGCAGGAAGATTTCTTTTCAATTCTAATATATTTGTGTGGCAAAGTATTAATGCTTGTTTCCTTCTAAGATGAACACTAGTCTGGGACTGATCACAGTCATGTGCCTAAAAGACCATATTTATTAGAGAAAGGGAAATGAAGTTAATAGTGGAGAGTGGGATAGTACAGTCAATGGTAAACTTTTTGCTTAAAATTTCTGCTTAAACATTTTCCCCTCTTTCCTGAGACAGGGAGTCTCAAACCTGTGGTCTCAAGCCATTCTTTTGCCTCATCATCTTGAGTAGCTGGGTCTACAGGCTTAAGACTCTGGGCTATCAGGTTCTACAGATACTATCTCGTTTCTGCCCCATGCCTTGGTGAGCTCAGTCTCACCGTAGGGTGGTGCTCACTCTGACTTACTCAGTTCTCCTCCTTAGCGGATCAGACCCACTAACGTGGGGTTAGCCAATCCACTGTACTGGGCAGTGAGCGATGCCGATGTCTCCAGTACCTTGTACTTCCTGTACCTAACACAGACGCTGTCTCCTTTATACCACCGTTAGCCCACCAAGAGGACCAGTGGCCTGTTCTCCTCCTTATTTGGGGGAGGGGTAGGTAGGATACTGGGAATTGAACCAGGGCCTTTGCACTGAGCTATACCCTTTTCTATACTGAGAAAGGGTCTAGATGAGCTCCAACTTTTGATCCTCTTGGATCAATCTCCCAAAAGACTGCTTAAGAGAAGTAACTAGTGGGAAATGTATTATCACAACTACAAGCACAGCAGGCTGCTTCTTAAGCCCAAAGATTCTGTACCCCCACTCACTTTTAAAGCTATTACTGTCTGCAAAACAGAATCCATGTTACCTTCCAAGAAAACGGAACTAGACACCCAGGTCAAACCTTCCAGCTACTCTTAAAAAAAAACAAACCTAAGGCAGTACAATAAATGGACCGCACACTGAGCAAATTCAAGAAACTGCAGTGAAAAAAAATTCATGATCAGTGGAATGTCTGTACTCCCATTTTCAAGAATAAATTTTATTTTTACATTTTTGGGAAATATAAATACTAATAGGCAGGTGGCTAGACAGTCTCAAAGCTCACATTCATTTCCCTCCCTAACTGATGTGATCTTTCCAGTTCTTGGACAAGCACCCAAACCACTCTGCCCTTTTGAAGTTCAAGTTGGGCTATTTTAACACATATTTAGCACCCTTAACAAATATCAGACTCAAATAAAAGTCAAGGTTATCTTACAACTTATTCTCCTCCTCAAAACTGCCCGGCAATTTCTTTATATGTTGGTTTCAATGGATATGCAACTTATAAGAGCACACTTTGTGTACTACCAACCTAGTAGGATCATGTAGAAAGGGAAATACCATGGTATTCCTTAATCCTTTCTATGTCTCTTAGTCCCTAAAACAAAACTCAGGTATATGAACTGACAAATGTGGGTACCTCTGAAGTTAAAGGGCAAAATATGTTAAATTGGCCGAAAAATGCAGCGTTTTATCACTATTTTTACGTATGTAAAGAAAAATACTTTACACCAAGTCACCTGTTTTAATAAAGTTAGTAAAGGTCAGTACTTTTCTCAATTATTAACTTCTCTAAGTACATTGTAACTTCAAAAAAAGTAAATTAACTGTAAAATAAAAGGTAGCCAGCGATAATGAAAGATCAAAGTGCCAAACAGAGCTGAATTCAGAGCTGTGGGCAGAAGGGATACCACAATATCCGTGTATCTCCTAACACTCAAAAGACAACTACACAAGTGGCCACAAGTCAGTAAGTGTTATCCGTGTGCTTGACGAACTGTTTGTATATCTTCCCTGCTGAATTAGACTGTCAATGCAAGAAGAGCCCTGATGCCTCTCTGTGAAGAATGCAGCGTGTAGAGAATGATGGCTTGAATACTTTTAATGCAATGCTCTTGAGTGTTAACTGATTCTGAAGCTCCCCCTGGTGGAGGGCAAGATCACAGATTATGTACTTACTGTTAATGTCTTAAACTAGATTAGGAGCACTAACAAGCCACAACAGCAACTGGTGCTTAGTTGGGGGTGGGCAGGGAAAGGCGAACGAACCATCAATTGTGGTATCAAGCCTCCTTTAAATTACATGTTACTCATATAATCAAGCTATTATACTTTATATAGCTACAAATATTATTATGATATCAGTTCCTGGATATTTACCATAGGAATCACATAATATCCTACAGACTCTTGATTTTTCAACTATAAAAACTACATCTCATTTTCAGGCACCTTTTCCACTTGGGACAATAAAATACCTGCCTCTCTTTCTAATAGGATTCATTCTCAGCTTGCTCTGCAACCACAGATTTCCTTGAGGCACTAACACACATCTGTGACTTAATAGCCAATCCTATTCTGCCTGCCACTGTGTGCCAAAAGGGCATTTTTCTCGGTACTTTTCTCCTTTAACCCAAGCAGGTACTATAAAAAGGAAGCCAGTAACAGTCATCTTTCTCTCTACTATATTCTGATAGAAGAAACTGAGTTTATGCTATTAATCAAGCAGACTAAAACTTAACATTTGGTCTTCATGATTTCTACTTAATGTAGCAAGTAACTACACAAACTATGTAACATGACGGTATTTGGCTATTACTACTTGTATATTAGATAGTCTATGATTTTAAGTCCAAAGAAATGTTTGAGTCATTTCAAAGTACAATGACTTTAGAGGACCTTAATATACAGTAGGTATCTTAAGCAGGGCACAATGGCTTGTCCAAGCAACTTGAGAAGCCAGGGCAGGAGTACTGCTTGAGCCTGGGAGTTTGAAGTAAGCATGGGCAATACAGAAAGATCGCACCTCAACCAAACCAAACCAAACCAAACCAAACCAAACCAAACCAAACCAAACCAAACCACTACATCTCTCTGACCTGCACAAACTGGTCCTAAATTTTCACTTATTTTTCTAACTTATTATTATTTTTTGCCCCTTAATTACAAACATATACATTAATTGGATCAGAAGAAGGGAAGTGTTAGGTAACTAAGTTTATTAGAAACTCAAAAGAATACAATTTCCAATTTTAAAAAACAATTTCGTTTAACATTTTCTCAATAGTCAGAGCTTGTTTAAAAGCTAACTTTCAAATTTCAATTTAGGAACTGACAGGCTGACCACACTCCTGGAAGATCTCAGGAAGGCATGAACATACTTAGTTGCAACAAAAAAGTATTAAAGAGTATCCCTGAGCACTGATTTAGGCTTTCTAGGACTGGTCTCCTCCTTGATATTTAGGGACAAGGCACAGGGTTTCTTAAGCTTGTTTCTTTCCTTCTCCAGCACTTAACTGGGTAACAAGCTTTTGCTCTACCTATTTTTATAGAGAATATGTAAGTAACATTACCCTGGTTCCATGCCCTACTTAAACCTTATCTCTTGTAAAAAATGGAAATAACTGTGGAGGAAAAGAAAAGCACCTCTACATGGCCAGCTAAAACTTTAACTTAGCAATCTTTTTCATATTACTACTATATTGCTTTTTACGTGGGTGAAGCAAAGGTAACTAACATCCTTTTATTATAACTTTCACCTCTTTTCTCAAGTTCTCCAATGTGTTATAAAGCAAGTTTGAAAATCTTCACATAATACTTCATTGGTGGATCCACATCCAACAAATTAACAATGGCAAAAGAATTCCCTTAATGAAATTACAAGCTGTGGAAGATTTGAAAGTTAACCCTGATACAGTATTAAACTTATCTTTTTACATATAAAAATAATACAGTGGGATATTTTATTCAATAAGATACAATCTTTAAGATCCAGAGAGAATATACAAAACTATTCTATGTAGTCTGATGTATTTTACTATATAGTAGGAATAAATATATGTAGAACAGAAAGTAGGAGGTCTGTTCCTAGAGAAATCACCAGTTAGTAGTATAGCTTAAAGCCAACTGTTCTGCAGATATCAGGCAGAAAGGAGCTACCGCTGAATTTAAAACAATGTGGTCATTATAAAATAAAGACTTTAAATCTATAAACAGTAACAAAAACACACAAACCAAATTAAAATGTACTAAAATTTAATCATCCATAAAAGCTGTAATTTAATCTGACAGTAAAACACATGAAGCAATATTAGAGTTGGTTTAGTATATTATATATTTCAGCTTCGAAAGCCATAGAAATCAGTTATCCCAGTTTTTTCCTATAAAAGACCCATTTCCAAAGCATTATGCACAATTTTAATTAGATATGACAGATGATATTTCGTAATTTTAAAATATAAAATGAAGTCAATGACTCAAAAAAGTTATCTGCTGCAATGACTTGAGAAATTTCGTAATTGACATCATTACAGATATAAAGTATAATGGTTTGACTTTTTAGTGCTTGACAGGGAGGAATCATGATAAAAAGGTCAATATGAAATCACTTGATTATAGTAGCAATATCTAACATTTGAAATGCATCCATGCTCTTTTGTATAATCATATTAGAGTCAAGTATATTTATTTTCACATCTGTTATAGCTACTATTGCAAAGGAGAAATACTATTGTCTTATTTTCCAAGAGATATACACAGAGCGATTTTTTTTTTCTCCAGGGAACTTGTGCAAACCAATATAAGATCTAAATTCTTCACATAATATATAAAACAGGAGAAGCCTCTTCAGACTTTTTTTTGAAGTCTGGAATGCTGGCACCTTCCAATTAGGCAACAGTTCTTCATTCCTGTAATCTAGAACATTGAACAGATAAAGATATACAGACATACAAATATGTCAGAAGATGGTGGTAAACAGATATTCAATAACAGAAACAATTATCTTAGGCTAAGGCTGTAGCTCAGTGGTGGAATGCATAGTATGCCTAAGACCCTAGACTCAACTCCCAAAACACACACACATGCAGAACAATGATCTTGACTAATTATTATATGAAAGAGCCACCACAATGGGACTATTTTTTAAAAATCTCAAAAAATGCTTAAAACATAAAAACAGAAGAACGAGTTTAGAGGGAGGAAGTTAACAGTTGATCAATTTTAGCTTATACTCAGTTTCACTATACTTAGTGTTTCATGTTATACCCAACTGTCTTGCCTGTAAGGAAGAAAACAATAATATTTTGCTTCTGTCCCATTAGCACTTTTTATTTTTAAAGATTTATTCTCCACTAAAAAAGACAGCTGCTTGCATTAACTTTCTGTGGTAAGTTTTTCATTCAACCATTTTATGACTGAATTTTATTAGGAGTACTATAGAAAGAGAGTCAAATTCAAAAGCAAAAACAACCAGCAAGTTCTGTTGCTCAGCAGAAGAGAATTAGGTTTAATGGAAGTAATCTTAATGGCAAATTTTTCTCAAGGTCTTTAAAATATGGGACAAGTGGGAGCTGGAGGAATGGCACAGTGGTTAAAGTGCTTGTCATGCAAGCACAAGGCCCTGAGTTGGATTCCCCAGCACCACATAAAAGCTGGGCGTGGTGGCACATACCTGTAACCCCAGCATTCAGGAGGCTGAGGCAGGTGGACTGTTCTGACCTCAAGGCCAACTGAGGCTACACCAGTGAGTTCAAGACAAGCCTGGGCTATAAAGTGAGACCCTGTCTCAAAAAAAAAAAAAAAAAAAAAAAAAAAAAAAAGCTGGGCGTGGTGGTACACCCCGTAATCCCAGCACTGAAGATAGTATGGGTGGGGAGACAGAGATACAGGGGGTAGTGGACTGTGACTGTCTAGGAGGACACATCAAAAAGAGATGAATGTGCTTTACACTGATTTTGCCTAAAGACTGTCTGAAGTCTCACTTAAAGCTACTCTGTAACTCAGGACAGCTGAGACAGGGTTTCCCATTGCTCAGATTGTCCTCAAACTTCCTGGCTCAGGTGACCCTCCTGCCTCTGTTTCCCAAGCAGCTGAGACTACAGGTGTGTGCCACCATGCCCAGCTTCAGAACCTAAAGTGTAGAACAGCATGTTGGTTCAAGTCTATAATCATAACAAAATACACTGCAAAGTACTCTGATTGCTCAGTCAGCTATTATTTGGTATGATTAAATATCCATAGAGATTTCAAGTGATTAAGCATATTAAGTTGAACTATATATCATCTAAGAATTGGTACAACCTGGATTAAAGTCTAGGCCAGATCTCTTTTAGCTGTGGTAAAATTCACAATACACTTTCACCTTTCAAGTGTATACAAATGAATTATTTGTATCACAGTAGATCAAAGTAAGGCTTTTTCCTCTTTAAACATTAGTTAAGAGCCTATTCTGAGAATGGGTAATGATGCCAATGAGCCAGTCAACTATACAAGAATTAAATAATAACTTGAGTCCTCATTTTCTCTTTGTACCCTTCCCTAAACACAAACATCAGCAACCTTAACAATAATCACTTTCAGAGAACTGATGATTTAAAGTAATTAAGTCAAATTTCACTTAAAAAATCTGGGTGTCGTAGTACATGCCTGTAATCCCAGCACCTGGAGTCTGAGGCAGAACCACTGTGAGTCCCAGCCTACTTGGGCTATACTGCACTCAAGGCCAATCTGCACTACATAAGACTCCATCTCAAAAAAGCTGTAAAGTTTTCTTCTCACTGAAAGCCTCTGCAACCTTTTGGCTAGAATCTGTCTTTCCTAAATGTGACTACCAGAGACAATTCCTGCGTCCTTTTCTCCTTTCTATTCATTTTCCCCCTACATTTTACATAAAAAGAGGGTGGAAATTACTCAGATGTTTTCCTTCAGAGAGATATTTACTCATTCATATCTTTAAGAAAGTCCATACCAGTTAACCTACTCCATGTACCCAAAAGACTGACAAAAGTTTAGTGCAACCCACTCTCGGAAGGGAGGAGCTTATTTTCCTCTCAACCAACCAAGTGTAGGGTACCAAACTAAATTCATAAATCTACTTAGTGAAAATCCATTTAGGGTATTATTGCCAGTTGATAAATGAGAAATCTCAGGGGATTTAAATACATAATTAAAGAGAGCCAAATAATTGATCTCATAGGGCCTGGTTTCTACTTGATAGGCACCTGAAATACTGCTAATTTCTCTACATTGAGTTCTCCTAATGAAAACAAAGTTAACTACTACTTAGAAACCTACAGATGAAACATTGGAAATAAGTCACTTCTTACTTGAGAGAACACAACACTGCAAAGATAAACTACCAAAATGGCTCAAGTTAAAAAGCCTTGTTAGAAAATTTGGGGAGGATGGAAAACTCATAAACTACTGGTGGGTGGATACACAGCTAGAACCACTCTGCAAGACTTTTAAGCAGTATCTACTACAGCTGTGCATATACACAGAAATAAACACACAGAGACATATACAAAAGTGTGAATTAGCCATAGTAATTTCTGAAAAAAGGGAAATCAAATGCATTCAATAATATATATAGCAATAAATATATTGCTCATTCAGTTATTCAAAAAATTAATATCATACAATAAAAAATTACTACCACATAAAACATGGGTAATTCTCAAAAAGATATTTTTGGGTGAAAGAAACCACACCAAAAAACTATAATTCATCTTTCTGTTTAAGTAAAGTTCAAAGGCAAAATTAATAATCCCTGGTGTTATAAATCAAAGCTGGGGTACATTTAGGGAAGAGTGACCACTGTTGGTACACATGGTGTTCGCTTTCAAAGAATCCATCAAACGCTCGCCTACATTTTTTTTCCCAGAGAAACCACTGTTTTGCTTTAATTCAGCATAAACTTGAAAGCCAATAAGAAAAATAATCCATTTATTCAGCCTTTCTTTTTTCTTTCTTTCCTTTTTTATCCTCCCTATGGTACTGGGGATTGAAACCCGGGCACTATGGCACTGGGCCACATCCTCAGCCCTTTTTATTTTATGAGTCGGGGTGTTAATAAGTTATATATAGGTTGGTCTTGAACTTGTGATACTTCTGCCTAAGCTGCCTGAGATGCTGTGATTAATAGGCACGTGCCACCATGTGTAGTTAAGCCCTATTTCTTTATTTCATCATGCTAGGGATCAAACTGCACATACTAGGCAAACATGCTACCACTGAATTGTGCACCCAACCGCAAACCACCTTTTTTGAATACCCACTCTGTAGCAGGTGCCAGGAGCACAGGTAAATAAATCAGACATGATCTCATCCTCAGACTTTAGAATCTCACAGGGAGGGGCCAAATTATCCAATAGATCAATTTATCTACAAGGGAATATCACATGTACAAGCCACAGAAGCTGAGAATAAGTAAAACGGGAAGTGATTAATGTTGGCGAAAACCCAAAAGGAGGGAAGAAAGAGATGAGTTCTGCTTTTAGCATTTTACCTGGCTCAGAGCTGCTGCTGACTTCAGGTCTAGAGCAGCAGACATGATTTCTTTTTAGGCTTCTTCTTTTCCACTGGTGTTTTTCTATTTATCTGTCTGACCAGATCATAAAATATCTAAACAAAACAAGAAAAAAGTACTTATTCAGCCAATATTGAGACTGTTCTAAAAAACAATATTGCTTTTTAGACCAGAGAAGTTTAAGTATCACTCTGTGCTAAGATCTGTATTTTGCTGCTTTGCTTTTAAAGTCAGGATTTTAGAAGCCCCAGTTGACTCTTAGGGTAAAGCCAGATTTACTTATTTATGATAAAGGAAGCATACTTTCACTTAGTCTAAAGGCAAACAAACTAACAAAACAAAACAAAGAAACCTGACAGTGGAAAGGTAGTGAAAACTTTAATTTCACAAAAAAAGTATAAGAACAGTGTTAAAGAACTTCTGTGTATTTTTTCTGTATCTGTCAATCAATTACATTTAGTCACTTCACATTAACCATTTTTCTTTCTCCATAGGTATTTTCTGAACTTCTTGAGAGTAGCCCAAATACCAGGGGTTTCTTAGTGTTTGAGTGCATATACCCTAAGAACAAATATATTCTCTTACATAGCCGTATTACAGCCATATTTCTATGTACATTCAATGTACATAGAAAATTACATTTTTTTGTATTATCTACAGTGAAAACTCCAGTTTCATCAGTCATCCCAATAATGTCCTAACAATAATGTTCTAAAAAGTAACTTTCCCTTCTGGGGAAAGAATCTATGAAGGATCATGTATTGTACTTTGTATCTTGACACCTTAGTCTTTTTAACTCCAGAATAGTTCCTTAGACTTTATCTTTCAGGACACTGTCATTTCTAAAAAATAAAAGCTCGTAAAGTTATAGAACTTCCCTCAACTGGAGTTTGCCTGATGTTTCCTTATGATTAGATTCAGGTTATACATTTTTGCGTGGAATCAAATAAAAGATATTGTGTGTGTCCTTCTTCAGGTATCTTACGGAAACACATGACTTTTATTTTTCTCTCTCTTGTGAAGTTAATTTTGGCTAAAGAACAGAAAAAGTATACTGATCCTTGCCTATAGCGAAAAATAATGTTAATAAAATCTTGTGGATTCATTTTTGGATGAAAAGTACACAGTATCAAAGTAAAGAAAATATAATGCTACTTATTTTACAAAAGCAGATTAAAACTGATATATATACATACACACACACACACACACACACACACACATATACACATACACATACTAAATATACACATATAGTATTATAGTACTACAGATGTCAGTGTTGAACCATGAACTGGATAAGCTGAATTCGGTTCTTTGCCATGAAATGCAAGCACTCCTTTACTGGTAATCTAGAATACAAACAAGTATTTTAGAAGTCCCTTACTGCTATTTATCTGAAATTAATAGTGCTTTGCAGAGAGGAACAAAAAAAATGTACTGGCTGGCTTTATGAAGCACTACACAGACTAACTAACAAAGTTTGAACACACAGTAACATAAATTGTACCAAGTCAATTTTCCTGTTTTCATTTTTCTTTATTTATGGTGGTCCTGGGTGTAATTCCAAAAACCTTTCACATGCTAGGCAAATGCTCTGCCACTGAGCTACACTCCCACTCAATTTTCCTGATTTTAACTGTTGTGTTGTGGTTCTGTAAAAGAATGTCTTTGATCTAAAGAGATATATGGCAAAATATTTAGCAAAGGGGGAATAACTTCTGATAATATATGGCAAATATGTTAATAAATGGTAAAGCTACATGAAGAGTGAATAGAGTTTTTTTATTGTTCTTATATCTTTTGAGTGACTTTACTTTTAGAAATATTTTTAAATTACTAGCCTACATTCTTTGAGATAAAAAACAAAGTTTTTCTTTAAAATGATAAACAATTATCTATTTACTTTAAAAATGGCGTAATTCATGCTAATGTTATAATTCTTTTATACTCTCTTCTTTCTGTCCCACCCTCCCCATTCTGAACCCAATACTCATCTTTCTGAAACCACTTAAGTTTCCATTATTTCTAAGAAAAGCTTGAAAACAGAATTTATGAACAAAATGGTAGCAGGTTTCACAATTAAAGTCAAGCTGTTTCACAATTCTGAAGACTTCAAAAACTTAATGTGCATAAGCCACAAAGAGGTTCTCATTAGTTCCCAAGTCTTAATATATAAGCTATAATATGAAAAATAACAAGGTAAACCAGAATAGCAATTAAACACATATATAGTTTCTATTTCAGGTTCTTTGTGCCAGTTTCTGGTCTCCAGCATGTATTATTATTCAGAAAGATAATTTCTGTAGTATTATTCTAAATTATTTCTTCGGAAAACATTGCCTACCTCACAGCAGCAGAAGGTTCAGTGATGAGGGCAAGTTCGAACTATAATATTGGGTTAGAAATGCTGAAAGTCCCCAGCCTAGGTTCTTCCTCATCTCTCTGAACTATAGAAAAATCTAAAGGGAACACAGAATAAAGTTTCTCAATCCCTCTCCCATTCCTACATTGGGATGTTTTGATTCCAATTATTATTCCAGCCTCAGCAAAGAACAATTCATTCTTAAGACTGATGTGATCTGGCATTGCTATACACTATTTTCAGAACATAGCAGAAGTGGTACAGATAAGAGACAAAAAAATTAGAGAACTAGAGGGTTCTGGTCTACAACCAGTCATTGTCTGTTTTCCCAGTTGAGGGTAAGAGCTGAATCTTGTGCAAGTCTTATCCCTCTATCTTCAAGGCCTCAGAAATCGAACATTTACAAAGTAGCTTACTGTCTGAGGAACTATTAACTATCAAAGAAATCTGGCAGCCAGATAATCAGGCCATAAAGACAGAAACCTTAAAAAAAAAAACCAACATCCTCAAATTATATCCTCAGGAATTTCTAGCATAAAATTTAGCTTCCTAAAAAGTAAAGACTGGTAAAATAGCTAGTACATTTCATTTTACTATTTTTCTTTCGGTTATCTGAGACAGGGTTTTACTCTGTAGTCTAAGCTGGCCTTGAACACAAGGCAATCTTGCTTCCGGCTCCCAAGTGGTTTTTCCATTTTTGTTCTATAAACTCATGCAAGGGTTGGCCTAAAGAAAATCACAGTGAAAAAGTTCTGCTGCATAGGAATCTGCAATCCAGAGGAGGCGTGTAAGCATGCAGATTCCCATGGACGTGTAATGCCAAAAGATGAGCAACAGTTCTCCACTGCTCTGGTTCTCACAGGAAAAGTTCCTAGGTACTAGCCAAGTAAGCCCCCACGAACTCAATGAACTTAGTGCATGGGCACCAGGGAGTGTGAGGATGGAGGCAGTAGAAACCAGAGCCTACAGAACGCCGACAATCTTACAGAAGGTGACCTTTGCACTAATGTTGCATCAGCTAAGGGCAACCATCAATTCTAAAGTGTTTTTAATCAAAATTACTTTTTTTTTTTAAAGGAAAGATGGTACTAAAAATTTAATCATAGCTGCATTTTTCAAAATAACTTCTAAGAAACTATAATTCTACAGGGGATTTGTACATCCAATTCCCTGATGTATACCAATTTTACTTGAAAATGTCTCAAATAATTATTGAAAATCTCAGCACTACTTTTTCCCCATTAGGATGCAAGCTGCTGCCTCTTTCTTCCCCCTCAATAGTGGGGATTGAACCCAAGGCCTCCACACTGAGATACATCTCTAGCCCCTTTTAAATATTTTATTTTGAGTTCTGAGACCAGTCTCACTAGGTTGCTATATTGACCAAGCTAGGCTCAAACTTGCAACTCTCCTGCCTTATCCTCCCAGAGTACTGGGATTGCAGGTATACACCACCACATTCAGCTGGATGTAAACTTCCTAAGAGTGAGAACAGTGCTAACACACTTCCTGGTAAACAGTAGATACTTAACAAATATTTGCTGAACATTATGGTTTTTTTGTTTTTATGTACTTGTAAAAACTGGTTTCATTTAGAAAAGCAAGATCTGGTATTCTTATTTTTAAGAAACAGGATTTGTAGTAAATCGACTGTTTTTCTCTGCCTGATGTTTAAAATAATTTGGTCATTTCAAAATTCAAATAGTAACTACAAGCATAACATTAGTCATGGAAAAGGGATCTATAGAACTACAGACCAGATAAGAACTGTAAGCGAAAACACAGAACTCTGATAATTACATTCTTTTGTTTTTGTTTCTGAAACAGGCTCTCACTCTGTAATCCAGGCTGGTCTTGAACTCATGGCAATCCTTCTGCCTCAGCCTCCCAAATGCTGGGATTACAGGCCTGGGCCACCACACCCAGCTTATACTGGACTGGGAAGTTGAACTCAGGGCCTTGTGCTTGTGAGGCAAGTGCTCTACCAGGCTGTTCTACTCCTCCAGCCCTCTCAAATACTGTCATCTGTCCTTAACATGATCTGAATTCTGACTTATTACCCGTGACACTACAAATGGCAAGACAGGCAAAGGAAAAGGAAAGGCAAGAGTCTTATTCTGTTTTACTTTTCATAAAAAGGTAAATGCAGAGGTAATAAAAATAAAGAGAATCTCTTAATCTTTTGTTTGATTGGTGGGGAGCAGCTGGGAACTACACCAATATGTTAGGGCTCAGTAAACTATTGGTCTTTTATATTCAGAGATGCAGATTACTTGCTAAGTATTCCAGTCCACAGCTATATTCTCAAAAAGTCGAGTGCTTAATTTAACAACCAAGAGGAACTTTCTGTACCTGCTGTATCTGCCCTACAAACTACAGTTACATGTTCAATCTCACAGATGCCTACTTTCAGGAATGTATCAAAGGTGAAGACTCAGAACACCAAATCCAGTGATATTCAAGAAGGTACCAATAATTCTATATGACAAAAGTGCACTGTAATAACAAGTTTGATTTTTGTATTTTCTTACTTGACTTTACAATATACTTATATGCATATGGGAAGAAAATGTTATGACATGAAGACCTTGTGCTATTTTTCATATCTCCCTTTCTAGCAAATCATTTAAGAACTTAACAAGATTTTACACATATCCTTTAACTTCCTCTTTGATAATAAAGTAAGTTTAGGTGTCCTCATTACACCTACCAAAGTGACCTTATACAAGCTATGGAATTAGTGTTGTTTTTTCATAAAGCAACAAAATCAAAACTGCTTTAAAAATTCCTAAAAATTTTAAGGTGTTAACTTAAAAAGAACTAAAATGCACTTATTTGTGCTACCCAGAAGTTGTAATTTACCTCATTAACATTGATCTTTGACTTTGCAGAAGATTCTAAAAAGGCACAGTTACACCACTGTCTTGCTAAATTCTGGCCCTGTTCTTTGCCAACTACTCGCTCATCTTCCAGATCACATTTATTGCCAACCAAAATCATTGGGACCTGTAGGAAGACAAAAATACAAGATGAAAAATAACATACTAATTACTTAGTCTCTTCCTACAAATAAGCAATTAATTGCCACCAACTATAATACATTAGAACCATAAGATTCACCAAGTGCTTAATAAGGAATATAGATGTACGTGTAAAATGGGAGGGAGTGGAGAGCATGAAGAAAGGGAAAAAAGCAAAAAATATGGAAAAGAACCCAATACAGTCATATGCTAAATTAGTTTAAGAATGCAGGGGGCTTTGGGCACAGCTCAGTGGTTAGAGCACAGGCCTAACATATATTAGGTCTTGAGTTTGATCCCCTAGCACCACATACAAATTAGCTGGGCGTGGCAGTTTATGTCAACAATCTCAGTAATCCAGGAGGTGAGGCAGGAGGACTGCCATGAGTTCAAGGCCACTGTGAGCTACATAGTGAGTTCAGGACCAGTCTACGGGCTATTGAAAAAAATAAAAACAAAAACCAAAACAAGAATACAACCACAAAAATTCTTATGTACACTATTACAAATAGTTGAATTCTAAGTAGACAAGCCAGAAGGAAAGAAACCTGTAGAATATATTTACACGGGCCTAACTGGTTTAAGTGATTCATCTCATGGGTATAATAAATGCTGAAAGTAGCAACAAGACCAACACAGTAAGAGCTTCTATCTACATTTCACATCTGATTTGAAGACTATTTAGGTAAGATATTAAGGGAGAATTAGCAAAAACAATAAAACCACAAAATAGCTGAGTCTTCCCTTTTCCTCCATATCATAGATGCTTGGCTACTTCCATCTACAACTCACTATGTCCAATGAAATGGACTGGTAATAAACTGTATTAGCTTCCTCGATTAAAAAGTTTTCAGAGAGCAGGTTATTTGTTTGTGAGGTGATAGCCACTACACGAAAGAAAGAATTTAAGAGACCTTATGGGCTTTCTACTTAAACTAAACAACTGTCACAAGTTAGATGAAATATACTGGACATCTACAATTCTATTTCCTTTCTTTTATTACACAGAATAAAGGGATTAGCATTACAGGAGTTCAGTGGTCTGTACATAATTGCCTAGGAAAACAGACTCTCTTGGCTAACTCAGTCATAGGAAGGAAGAGAGCCATTCCGTAGGTCACTGGTAGTCATGAGCCAAGTGGTATAAAACCTTCCCACTCACCACACTATCAAGACTGAGGTACTGAACAGATGCAAATGCTCCCACTGACAATGAGACAGAACACACAAAAACTGAAAGAAACAACTGAAAACTTGTAACCTAATTTATACAACTGAAAAGAAATTCTCTGTAAGCTCAAATCTGAAGTGAACATGTAAAGTACAAATTTTATTTTTGCAAACAAAACACATTACCAACAAAATGCCATCTTGCATGGAGATAGGGTGTCTTTCTGTAGTCCAAGCTGGTCCTGAACTCATTGTACCGAGGCTGACCTCAAATTCATAGCAATACTCTGCTTCAGTCTCTTGCGTGCTGACATTACAGGTGTGTGCCACCAAACCTGGCTTATGTGGAACTGGGGAATCAAACCCTGTACTTGCTAGGCAAGAGCTCTGACCACTAACTCAGCCTCAAAGTGCCATCTTATTAATATCAAATAACACAAGATTTCCAAAGCAAAGTCCAACTTTTTAAAAATTTAGTTAATATCTTTAGTGTAATTAAAAAATGCATGTATGTAGAAACTATACCAAAAGAATTATGGTAGTTAATAACGCTTTCTTAACATAATTTCTGATATGACAAATCCTAACTTTAATTCCACTTCTTCTATGAAGTATTCCTTGGCTCCTGCTCTTTCTCACTTTTCATCCACATGGCAAACTAAGACTTCATCATGTGTGTCCTCATTTTCTAAACATCTAAGCATTTAATCTATAGGATAATTTCGAAAGTTAAAATTTATTTTGGTCACAGAAACTCTTCTTGGCATGTGGTAGACACCTCTCAAGATCTCTACTGATGAAAAAGCAGGTGCTTCTTTTGTTTTAGCTGCAAAGAAATAGGGCAGTATATACTACAGGAAGAAAATACTTACATCTTCTGTATCCTTAACCCGTAAAATTTGTTCCCTTAAGTCTTGTAAGTCATTAAACGTGGACTGAGCTGTAATAGAATATACTAGTGCAAATCCTTGACCATTCTTCATATATAAATCCCTCATTGCTGTAAATTGCTCCTATAATAAAAAAAATCAATCACAATTATAGAGAATTTTTGAATGTACACTAGTTTTAAACAGAATAATTACTGGTGAGTTTCTACTTTTTTATTATATGCTATCATGACAGAAGACATAAGCCATAATCAATAGTTTCCAGCAACTCCAATGTGAATGTTCCTATTCTTCACTTAGGCGGTCAGACACAATAATAATGAACTTGGATTCAAAGAAGAAATTCAAAGTGGGTGTAGAGGAAAAGCACTCCAGGCAGAGAACAGCAAATACATCGGGCCTAACTAAGGAGGCTGGACTTACTGAATCAATAAACTAGTGGATGAGTACAGGAGGTGGGGAGAGAGAGGGAAATATTTATCTCCACTGAATCTACAGTAACTTTCTAAAAATGGCACTAATAAAAAAGAAACACAGACTTTGCAGGTGAACTCAATATATAATTTAATCAGGATATATAAATATTAGGTACATCACAAATGATTTGATACACCTAAGGAAATGTTTGAAAATCCATATTCAGAGAATTGTTTAAAATCCCAAAGTTACTTTAACATAGAATTATTCAGACGACAGAACATGCTCACAAATTAAAATGGAAGGAAGGAAGGAATGAAGGAAGGAAGGAATGAAGGAAGGAAGGAAGGACGGAAGGAAGGAAACATCCTTACTGTCCCTGCCGTGTCCAGGATTTCCAGCATACACTGTTGGCAATCTACTTCAACTTGCTGTAGGGGGACAGGGGAGAAGGGCAAAAAGAAGAAAAAAAAAGTAACGTCAAAATATCATTTTGTTTCGCTTACACCCCATCATCCAAAGTCCCTATTAACAACTCCAAGGCATTTCTTCAGCAGTCTGCTGTGTTGGCTGGGACTACACTTGGTACCACAATAAAGATAAAAACTAAACATACAGTTCTAACAGAAAAATGCACATATATATATTTTTTTCTTCAGAAAAAAGGCAGCACAAAAGTATTAAATAACTCAAAGAAAATTTAAGAAGCTGGGTACAATAGTGCAAACTTTGTAATACCAGCTATCGAGAAGGCTGAGGCAGAAGATCACAAGCCCAGTCCTAGCCTGGGCAATTTAGCAAGACCCTGTCTCAAAATAAAAAAGGGCTGAGAGGTACAGTGCTTACCGAGCATACATGTGATTATGGGTTCAACTACTGGATAATTTCAAGTATTCAAGTGACTGTAACTTCATTTTTTTTCTCCTTTTGTGGTACCGAAGCTCAAGTCCACAGCCTTCACACCGAGCTAACCCCCAGCCCATTTTTGGTTTTGATTTTGAAACAGGGTCTTGATAAGTCACCAGGCTGGGCTCGAACTTGTGATTCTCTGACCTCAGCCTCCCAAAAAGCTGGGATCACAGTCTGTACCACTGGGTTTAATTTTTGCTAACAAAAAGTGGTTGAGAATATACATGTTTTTCCCAATATTTATTAGTTCATATATGTGACACACAATTGTTACATCGAGCTTGAGAATTTTGTGCACATATATATATATATACATATATATATATCACAACTACATTACAATCCCCTCTCCTTGTTCCTCCAGCTCCCTCCCTCCTACCCCCCTAAATCCCCAACACGCTCATACAATTTTTTTCCTTGCAGTAAAGGAAGTATTTTATTTTGGTGAAAATTTTAAGAACAGATACAGCACATTTTTATTATTTCTCAAAACCATATTTATTTATTTAAGACAGGATCTTGTTCTGTAGCCCAGGCTGGTCTGACCTCACTATGTAGTCTAGGCTAGCCTTGGACTCACAGCAATCCTACTTCCTTGGCTGCCCTAGTACTGGGATTACAGGTGTGCACTATCACGCCCAGCTTTACGTGGTGCTGGAGAATCAAACACGCGCTTGCTAGGCAAGTACTTTAACCTTAACTGCTGTGCCATTCCTCTAGCCCCATCAAAACTATGTTTTAAAAAAACAATACTAGGGATCAAGTTTTAAAGTCGTAAGGGATTACTTCGAAGCATGCTTATGGAATTTCACATTTTACCTTTCTGTAGGAATCTTCTATTGTTGGGTCATATTTTTCAACAAAAATTCCCTGTACAAACTGAACTGTCTAGAGGAAGGAAAACAAAAGTTAATGACTTCAAAGAAAAAAACTGACCTCCTTAAAGACTATGTAAAATATTATTTTTCAGTAGAAGCATACATACATAGCTAGTAGTACACATATTACAGAAGGAGGTGGTCATGCTAAAAATTCATCAATACTGCTTTGCTACTATACTGCTAAATAATTACTATATTAAGTTTTAAGACACCAGGAGAATACAAACAAATTCTAACTTATTAAAATTGAAGAACTGCTAGTATTTAACATCTCTTTTTGTATCTATAGTAACTATCCTATTTCCACAAAGATTCTAAATTTTTATGTCTAATCGTGGAGGGGAAAAAGGGAATTTTAAATCACATTCAAATTTCACACTGATTTCAGAAAGTTGTTCTTGCCCCTTGCAGGTGAAGTTCAAATACACCTTCCTCCTGACTAAAAGTATTATTCTTCCTGTAAGACAAAATGCTACTCATTTTTTTTCAGATACTATCTCAATAGTCCCCCCAATCTGTGCTTTTTGTCCTCCACAATTTCAGCACTTGAATTTAACTGTGACTTAAAAATATTAAATAGAAAATTCTGATATGAATAATTCAAAGTCTTAAACCACATACCGTTCTGTGTAATGTGATGAAATCTCATTGCAGCCATACTAGCTACCAGATCAACTAACAAGGTAACAATACTTGTGTTCAAGTAACCCTTACTCTGGTTAATAAGGGAGCAATTGCATAAGAATAGCGATTCCCCTCACCCCACCTTAGGAAATAAACTCAGGGTCTTCATACTGAACAACAGTCCCAGTCCCAGCCTTTTTTCTTCCCCCTTCCTTTCTTTTTTTCAGACAAAGTCTCGCCAAGTTTCTAAGTTGCCCAGGTTGTGTCTGAACTGGCAATCTTTCTACCGCATGGTCCCAGAAAACTAAGACGGTACCACTCTGCCCTGCTAAAAGTAGCAATTCTTAATCTCTGACTATGCTTAGTTTTTTTTTTTTTTAACATTACCACAGATATGTAGGTTTAGTACTATTTGTGGTTTCAGGCACTCACTGGGGAACACATCTCCCATAGATAAATGATAACTACTGTACTTGTAGCTCAAAAGTTACTATAACTTGTTTTTAGTATCACACATTAAAAACACATTTTTATCATCAGTAAATGAAGTGTAGAAGACAGCAGCTGATAGATATTTTCTTGACAGTTTTAAAATGGCATATGGTATATTTCTGCCTACAAGCAAAGGCAAATACACAGAGAGAGGTCATATATGATTAATCATTCAAAGGACTAGTTTATATACTATTTGAGCTTGACTTAAAAGACTAGCTTGAATACAAATTTCATTCTTCTTTCTCTTACTTAGCTTTCTGTCACTCAAAAAAATTTTAGGAAATAATCATGCCAAAAATTTCCATTATAATTTTTGTCAAGTAATTATCTCATGATATTTGTATGACATAATCTGAATATGAAAGAATCTGACATATACTTAATGTGTTTTAGACCAGAGCAGAGGTTCACAAAATATGATCTAAAGCAGAGGGTTCTATTTTTATATAATATTAAGATGTGTTCTCATCACGCAAGTGTACAATGAGGTTTTCCCAAAGGCTACAGATATGTGCTACTCTAAAAGACTGGATGTAGAAAACTCAAGCACATGCTATAAGCCAGACATTAATGAGTCTTGCAAAAACGAAAACAGCCCCACACATACTCATCCCTTCTTTCTCACTAAAAGTTCTCTTCCAATATTCCTTTGATGATTACCCTCTTAGTTCTCAGGAAAGATCTCATTCATTCAGAGAGATATTAATGTTATCCTGCTGGTTTTCATACTGGACCTCCTCTCTTTCTCTGCTGTATCACTGGATTACTGCCTCCACCATACAAACATGCTGTAGTATTCCCAATCTACAAACGAACTTCCCTTAATCCCATGATCCTTCTAGTTCCTGCCCTTTTCTCCGTTAAATCAAACTTCTTTAAGTCTACAGTAATTCTATAGTAAGTAATCACTGTAAGTCTACAGCAATTCCATTTCCCAAGGTTTCTTTGTTTTCCCCATTTTATTGATATGTATACATGCGATACATGCTTACATATTTTGTGCACATTATCTATTGTGTCAAAATTACAAACCCTTCCTCTCTCCCTTTTTGGTGCTCCCACTCCCTCTCTCCTTCTCCACTAGTTCCGACTATTCCGCTATTCAGTTCTTTAAAATGACTGTGTTCTAAGTTACTCACATGAAAGAGACCATTCAATATTTAACCTTCTGCATCTGACTCACTTCGCTGAGCATGATGGCCAAGGTTTCTTTTGCACTTTAACCCGCCTTGGTATCTACTGCTGATCAAGTCTACTTACCGCGTTCCCAGGTCATATCTTCCCCTTTCTTACCACTGACTTCTAAGCAGTCAAGTAGATGTGTTCTTTATATTCAAGCACAGAAAAAAGATCCATTCTGTGCTGAATCCTCTAACCTTACCTATCTCTAAAGGTTGAGAAATACACAGAGCTCAGTGTGGGTTCCTTTCTCAAGTCTTTTAAAAAATTATCTTGTGGTAGCCAGGAACAGAGTACCCAATCCAATTCCTAAGAAATAATATAACATTCATAGATTACCTAACTGGAAAAAAGAGTCTATTTATTTTGTAGGTATCTCTCCTCAATCTCTAGGTAAAAAAAATAAAATAAAACAATGGACCACTGCACTGGTACTTGTTTCCTCTCTAAAATGATACCTTTTGAATACTAACTATCACATATTAGTATATGTAGAGCTGTTACTTTTTAATGGCAATATAGTGTTCTACTACAACTATGATTTAAAATTTACTTAACGAGACTCTACTGCTAGGTATTTAAGTTTCCACACTCTTGTCACTGTAAGAAATGGTACAATGGATACTTTTTAAATTAATCCTTTAATATATATGAACTTATGTGTAAGGACAAAATTCCAGAAAAGAACTTGCTGAATATAAAGTTACTCACGTTTGAAAGGGTATTTTTCTCAAAACATTTCCACAGAGGTACTAACTTATATTCTTAATGGTAACATAATTCTCAGGAAATTAAATACCACTGATAACACTGAAGGCACCCAAAATCATACCACAGCACTCTTTAAAATTCTTATTTTGAAGACTCAGTTATTTAACTGATAAATTTACTTGGACATCCAATAACATAAAATTGACGAGAACATTTCTTCTCCTTTAGTCCTTATCACTTCAGCACTAAGCTACGTCACTTCCATCTTCTACTTAATCTTCAAACCATCTGTGTTTCTTTTCTTCACTGTCACGGCTTAAGACAAATTTCTATAAACAATAATCTAGTGTACTTAATTAGTTGTCAATTTCCTTTCACATGTACTCTCTCTCAGCTAAGTTGCATACAGCAGAATTGTGCTCTTAAAACACATATCCAATTCATCTGTGTTGTCCTCCAAAAACTCATTGTTAATAGTATCTTCAAGCTTACTCACGGTCCTCAAGCCATGTTCAGTTCCTTGCCAACCTGTTACCTCATTTTCTTTACACTCTTCCCTGTTCATTCCTGCCTCAACTATACCGGCCCTTCTCTAAGTCATTCAAATGCTAACTTAAGTCCACTTGTCACCCTAAACAATCTGTATTTTTCTTTCATAGTACCTCTCTCATCATTATAATCAAGTAGCACTTTAACTGTGTATTAATGATACCTCTTCTACTGTAAATTCCATGAGGGACTGTGATTTTGTTGTTGTTGTTGTTTATTGTTGTGACAAAGACTTTGGCATTACAGAAGCTCAAAAATTATTACTGAATGAATGCAACATGTATGCAAAAAGTAACTTTCATTCCATGTAAATTTGAGGTAGAGGTAGGGTATGCTAGAATTGGTAATAAATTAATTTTTCCAGTAGAAAGCAACTTTCTTAAAAATGGGAACAACTGTTATTTTTTTTGAAGGGGGAACACTGGAGGAGGAATATCCATAAATATTTGGCAAGTAAAAGAATAAATGAACCACCAATGCAAAATTACACATTTTTGCTTACAGAATGATTCCCTGCCCCTTCTGGGCCAAATAATAAGTATGTTAGAAAAAAAAATCACCTTTTCATATTAGTCACTAGGTGGTATATATATATATATATACACACACACATATATATATGTGTGTATGCATTTCTGCTTATATATATAATATTTAGCTGTAGTTAAGCAGCTAACTTACCAGAGCAGACTTCCCCACGCCTCCTGAACCAAGGACCACTAGCTTGTACTCACGCATGATGTGGTCTGATTAAATACTGACAATCTGAAAAGTAAAAATATAAAAAGTTAACAAATATGTTAAGACTAGCATAAGAATATACTATATATCAAATACAGAATTTTGTCTTATTTTTACTTTACATTATCAAAAGGACAACAGAAGCTACACAAAAACAAAGCAGTTCAGGTATCTGATCAGAAAACAGAATCACTAAAACCAATAGTTGTCTTATAACTATAATCATGATCCCAATTCTTTGTAAAGTCATAATTTAAATCATCTATGTACTTTTTTGATATGTTTACCCATGAGCTTTAATATAATGCACATGCTGCTTTGCCTACAATATCGTATAATAATTCTATACTATTTTACTGTATTATGGCTGGCTAAGCCATGTAAAATGAGACTTTGGAAATTATGACACAAATAGGAGATCAGAATGAAATAATTAAACTGAATTGGTAGGCATTAAAATAGCATATTCTTTTTTCCCCATTTAATTGATATGGATAAGTGCAAATTTTAAGGTTTACAATGTAGTTGAGCATTTTGTGCACATACGTATCCTGTCAAGGTGACAAGGGCATTCCCACTCTCTTTTTGTTCCTCCCATTAGCGCCCCTTCCCTCTTACCCTACCCTGTCCCCCTCTTTCACTTTGTTTTTCGTCTTAAGTTCCCTACGAGTTGTGATCTGGGACTCATATCAAAGAGACCATTCGATGTTTCACCTTCTGCTTCTGACTCACTTCACTAAGTGTGATGTTCTCAAGTTTCTTCCATTTGCCTATCTTTTTTGAGACAGTTTCACTCTGTAGCCCAGGCTAGACTTGGACTCACAGCAATCCTCCAGTCTCAGCCTCATGAGTGCTGCGATTAAAGACATGTGTCATCATGCCCAGCTTATGTGTGCTGGGGAATCGAACTCAGGGCTTTGTGCTTACTACTGTTCCACTTCTCCAGCCCCTTAATAATATATTCAATAAATCCCCAACTGCTATAGAAAATAAAAGGAATATTAGCTTTATTTTAAAAGGCAAAGACAGAAGATAATTTGCAATGGTCATGATAGAGTAACAAAGATTCCATTTTTGTCCCACAGTAAACAAAACACTGGGCAAAAATGTAAGACTGTTTTTAGGCACTGAACAGTAAGCAATGTAGGATTGCGATTTCTGAGAAATGGCACCTACAACTGACCTGGCTTTCTACCTGAAGACATTTCAAACTGGTATAGGGAAGAGCCTGGAAGTACATCAGAGGGAGTTATGCACTGAAAATTCCAGCAATCTGCACATGGATTTGTTTGAGTCTGTGGTCAATACTAAGACAGAAACTATTCAAGCTGAAACCTGATAAAAAAGTGACAAGGGACTGGTCAGGGTGGCACACATGTGGCTGCAGTCCCACCTACCCGGCAGGCTAAGGCAGAAGTATCACTTGAGCTTCTTTAAGAAGCCTGAAGCCACAACAAGGGGCACAGCTCAGTGATTAGAGCACTTACCTAGGAAGCGCAAGGCCAGGCATGTGGTCCCCCAGCACCATATACTAGCTGGGAATAATGGCACATAACTGCAATTGCAGTATGTGGGAGAGAAGCGGAGGAAGGAGGATTGCTGTGAGTGCAAGGCCAGTATGGGTTACACAGTGAGTTCAGGACCAGCCCAAACTACAGAGCGAGACCCTGTTGGAGGGTAAGAAGGAACCAAAACTGAAAAAAGGACCCTGAAACCACAATTTAAAAATATATACATAGGTATATAATATATCAGAGAAAATACAAGAAGAGAAAGGGAAGAAGAAATAGAGGATAGGAAGGGGAAAAAATAAAATAGAACCATAGGGCGCACCATTAAGCTATCAGTCTAACAAATGCGTAACTGGAAAAAGAGAATACTATTTGAAACTTAAAGGCAAAATATTTTCCAAATCTGATAAAAATTTTGAATCTATAGATCCAAGAAACTCAATGAGCCCTTTCTTCAAGTAGGTATAATAATCAAATTCCTGAGGAGCTATTAAATAGCAAAATATCTTACAAGTCTCTAGGAAGAAAAAGTTTAGGTAGGAATAAAGTTTAATTAGAAACAAAGTTAAGAAAATACGCATCCATAAATAAAAGTTAAAAAAGATACATAACTGCTATCAATTTTTTTTTTTTTTTTTTTTTTTTGTAATTCTTATCTTTGGCACAGGTAAGAAAAAGAGGAAGCTCTACCAGGTCTTATTATCGGTCTGACATTTTCCTCAGGCAGGACAGATTCAAATCTGTTGTTGGAGCTGCAGAATCCCCTGCCCCAGAGAGTAGTATCTGTTAGTAAGGTGTTGGGGTGGATGTCTAGCTTACTGCAGAAGACAAGGCAGCTGAACGCAAGGCTGACCTGAGGAATCTATTTCCTGGAGTACCCAGTATATGCTCAAGGCAAGTGGGACAAAAATCAAGCACACCAACTCCCGTGATTTTGCTCTTCACTGGAAAAGCATTAAGCAAAGAAATCCAGAAAGAATCTCTTCAAACATGAAAACATGCCTCAGAAACTGAAATCTTCTGTTAAAATAGCAGGTAAGGTGATATATACTTTAATTAGATCTTTAAATATAACAGTATGCATATATCAAAACATTACACTGTGCTCTGTAAATATATATAATTATTTGTTAATTGGAATAAAAAAGAAATTGATGAGCTACATGTATACCTATGTACAAGGCCTGGCCTGGGGTTTGATCACCAGCATAGCCTCTCTAACACACACACTCTCTCTCTCTCTCTCTCTCTCTCTCTCTCTCTCTCTCTCTCTCTCACGCACGCATGCTCGCACGTGCGCGTGGAGGGAAGGAAGGAAGGAGAAAGGAAAGAAAAGAAAGAAACAACTAATTCATCTGTATTATAGGGGTTTTTTTCCCCCCCTACTGAAGATTCTTTACTCTTCAGGCCACAGAAATATGTGACTTTTCTGAATCTCTACTGGAAGTCAAAGTTTTCCTTTATGTGAGGTCCAATGAACCACATAATAAATAAATAAATAGATAAATTTTGAAAAGTTGTATGTGACAGAAAATGGAACATCTTTAAGACATTTAAGACGAGTCAATGTATAGAAATAAATAAAACAAATATATCCTTCAGAAATCAAAGTGAAATAAGAGATCTTTCTTTAGACTTCCTTCTAAGAAAAACTTAGGGAACACTTAAAAGCATAAGTTTAAATAGTAATTGTACATCTAAAATATTTTCAATCATTTGAAACAAACTGATAACACACCACAGGGTTTACAACACATATAGAAGTAAAATATATTACAATAATGGTATAAAAAAGAAAAATAGAAATATATCTTTAAAGTTTTAAAAATAAGTCTGAAGAAGTATACGTGAAAATAAAACTGTACTACAATGAAGATGTGTATTTTAGGTCTCATATCAACCACTAAAACAATTCCCCAAAAAGCCCGCAATACAAGAGCTGAGGCAGTGAAATATTTAAAAATTTAAAGAAATTAAAATTTTTCAGCTTAAAAGGAAGCAGAAAAATGCAAAATAATCAAAAAAAGAAAAGAAAAGAAAAGAAAGGAGTAGGACAAATGAAAAACTATTCAAAGGTAAGACAAAAAAAAAGCAACATAGAACTACACCAGCTTTAAGACAAACTTTAAAATAAGAATACAGGGAAAGTAGCATTGATATTACGGCCACAGCTGCTGTGAATATTACTGCTAGGGTTTATTGTCTGCATTCAAAATAAAGGAAAACACTAAATTTTATTTAGCTATTACTGAAAAAAGTTTTTTTTTCCCCTTATACAAATACTGAGGACTCTAGAGTAAGAATTCCTACCTACTGTAGGAAGTCAGCACTTTAGGTTACTTGAGACTGGCTGTTCTCAAACTGGTTTCAGGTCTGTAGACTCATACATTCTTAGGGCATCTGTTTATATAGGTTCTCAGAAGTGGGTGCTGGAGTTTTTTCCAAGTGCTGTTTTTGTTCTCTGTGTATTTATTCTATTTCTTTTCAGTATTGTACTAAGTATAATAGGTTTTAGACTATGCAAAAGGAAGAATTAAAGCTATTCCTTACTCACAAATGACATGATCTTTATGTTGAAAATTCGAAGGAATACACAGAAAGTTGCCAGACTAATAAGTGAATTTAGGAAAGAGGCAGGATAAGAGTTGATATAAACAAAATAACTGTACGTTAATATACAGTCAAAAATGAAATAAAAATACCACTTACAAAAGCATAAAATACCTACAGATTATTTTAAATGTGAAAAATCTACATATTAAAACTACAAAATACAACTCAGTTAAAGACCCGTAGAGAGGGCTGGAGGAATGGCTCAGCGGTTAAAGTACTTGCCTAGCAAGCACTAAGTACAAGAGTTCGATTCCCCAGCACCACGTAAACTGGGTGTGGTTGCGCACACCTGTAATCCCAGCACTTGGGAGGCTGAGGCAGGAGGACTGCTGTGAGTCCACGGCCAGCTTGGGATACAGAGGGAGACCCTGTCTCAAAAAAAGACCAGTAGAGAAATATTCTATATTAAGATATACCCATATTGTTGTCAAGATGTCAATTCTCTTCATATTGATCTGCATCAAGTTTCTTGTTTTTGTAGAAAAAAAGTTAATCACTAATATGAAAATGCAACTCAATACCTAACTTGAGTCTGAAAAAGAACAAAGTATCATATTACCTGATTTCAAAATTTACCACAGAATGGCAGTAATATATATAATATAGTAATGGCAGAAAGACAAACACAGGCAGTGGCGCTGAAGAACGTCCAGAAAGAGAATCATGCATGTGTGTTCATTTACTTTTGATAAAGCGACTATGGCAACCATCCTCCAAGATGGCTCCCAATTATCCTGGCTTCCTGGTATTCATGCCTTGTGTAGCTCCCTCTCAGTAGTCAAACCTTTGTGTTGTTCCCTCCCAAAAAGAATTAAGACTGGTCATGTGCCCAACAGAATATGGCAGATAGGATGAGAGCAAAAGCCTTAGCTCCTAGAAGGCTCTGCACTTTTAACTATTTTCTCTTGGATCATCTGCTTTGAGGGAGGTCAGTTACCATGTCAGGTAGACATTTAACCAGCCCTTCAGCGGCCAACCTGAAGCCTCCTAGCAATGACTATCACCAACTTATCAATAATATTTGGGTTAACCTGTTACATAGTAATAGATTATTAATGTGGGGCCAAAAGTAATTCAGGGTATAAAAGGTAGTATTTTCAACAAGGTAAGCTAGAGGAGACTGGGGGGGGGGCTCCAATTCTTATTTTCGTTCTTGAAATCTAGAAACAACCCAAGTATCTATGAAGAAGTGAATGGATAAATATACTGTGGTATATCCAACTGATGGAATATTATTCAGTAGTAAAACGGAATAAATTCTTGATAACTACAACATGGATGATTCTTAGAACTAGAGCCAACAAAATGAAGCAGACACAGTGACTGAACAATGTATGATTCCTCTTATATAAACGTCTAGAAAAAGCTGAGCTATTGTGACAGAAGGCTGCTTGGGGCCAGTGGTAGTGGTACAGAAGGCATGGTACCTATAAAGAGGCATGAAAGGCTGGAGGGAGAGTACAGTGGTTAGAGAGCTTGTCTAGCAGGTGCAAGGCCCTGGATTTGATTCGCCATCACCACATAAGCTGGGCATGGTTGCACATGCTGTAATCCCAGCCCTTGAGAGGCTGAGACAGAAAAATACCTTGAGTTCAAGGACAGCCTGAGCTACACAGTAAGGCCCCCCCCCCTCTCTCTCTCTCTCTCTCTCTCTCTCTCTCTCTTTTCTTTCTCTCTCTCTCTCAAAAGAGTATAAGAGTATGTTTTTAGAGTGATGGACATTATCTTATTTGTGGTAGCAGTTGCACAGGTGGATGCATGTACCACAATCTACTAAAATGTACAGTTTAAATAGTTAAGAGAGAAAATTTTAAAAGAATTTTTTTTGTGAAATTAAGTCTGAGATTCTTATGGGTAAAGTACATACCAGAATACATCTTTGCTTTCCTAGCAAGGGCAAAGCCCTGAGTTCAATTCCCCAGCACCACCTAAACTGGGTGCAGTGGTGCATGCCTGTAATCTCAGCACTTGGGAGGATGAGGCAGAAGGACTGCCTGGGCTACATGGTGAGTTCAGGACCATTCTGGGCTACAGAGCATGATCCCGTCAAAACAAACAAACAAACAAAAACTACAGTACATCTTATTACATGTAGATCATAACCAAGTGAATTAAGAAAATTCACTGCTGTAGGGAGTAAACTTCAGAATACCAGTTCTACGCATTGTGAAGATCAATTTATAGCTGATGTGTTGGTAAAGACATTGCTCTGAATCAAATATTTACAAAGTATCTCCCAGGTACCAGTTCGATACAGGAGACCAGGGAAACAAAAATGAAAAGCGCGTTTCCTGTTCTCAAGGTACTACTATAGAAGAGGAAGAAACAAATAATTAAAGTATGTTATGAATAAAGTCAGTCTAAAGACAAAATGAGTACAGGGAGGAGTGGGGGATCAAAGGGGAGTCCAGGACAGTCTGAAGGCTCTGAAGAAACAGTTAAGCAAATAAACCTATGGAAAAACATTACATACAGAAGACTCAGGGAATATCATATATCTTACTGTGACTAGAAGAAAGGTTTAAAAAGAAGCTAGAAAGGTGAAACTTTTAATCTAATAACAGAAAGATTTTTTTAAAAAATTAATATAGTTAGATTTAAGTCCTACAAAGATTATGGGTAACAGTATACTAAACAGCCTGAAGAATGGAAACCAAAGGCAGAGAGGACAGTCGGGAAGCACCAGCAATAGTTCAGGTGGGAATATCGCACAGACCTATACTAGGATTAAAGAAGGGATACTTTTCTGAAAGTGAAACAGACAGCATTTTGTAACTGATCAGAGTTGTTATTAAGGAGAGTATGTCTTGGGTACTTAGCTTGAACAAGTCTTTGGCTGACATCATAATTTCAAGTAAGAGAGAAAATTAAAAAAGATTTTTTTTTGTGAAATTAAGTCTGAGATTCTTATGGGTAAAGTACATACCAGAATTCAATAGCTATTTTCAAATGCAAGTATGGAAACACAGGAGAAACAAATGAATAGAAGTAAAGACTCAGGAGCCCAAAGATGGCAGCAACCGATGAGATTAAGGAGGATTTAGTGCAGTGAAAAGAGAAAAATTCTGAGCCCTGAAAAACAACCACATTTTACCATGGAGATGTAAGAAAAGGCGAAAGATCAGCGTGGAATCTGTGCTGTGTAGCAAATATCTCACACTTCCATTTATACTAGATGGTTCTTTCATTTCCATAGGAAAAAAAAAGTACTGACAATACAAGAGCACGTATTTCATGCAGAAAGATCCTCCTGAGCCCCTTTCCTTGCTGGGGACTGCTGTCATTTTAACAGTAAGTGAATACATCATGTTTCTAACTTTCTAACTCAAAAATATTTATCTTTCAAAAGGGAATCCTAATATAGCCAGGCTCGTTTATATTTTCCAAATGACTCCTTTGGGGGGGGGGGCAATAGAAATTAGGTAAAGAACTCAGAGATCATCATACTATTTTGGGTAATCTGCAACAACAAAATATGTGGCCCCTGTTCTTAACTCAAATGGTAAGATCGCATTTTAAAGCTATTTTCACATACTGTGTGTACAAAAAATTATGCTCTGAGTTCCTTAACTGACATCTTGGGTTATGAATGTACAGACATAAGCACATTTCCAAAGAATAAAGCAGCACATAGAAGAAAACACACACACACAAATTCTCAAAAAGAATACATGGAGTTAATATTTTCTTTCTAAAGGGAGTTCTAACTTATTACTGCCAACTTAGAAAACCACTGTGTTCTTCCAAGCAAATCCTATGCCTTTTTATGGAAATCTCTTGTGTTCTGTACTCTTTAACACAGCACCAGAAAATTTCTCATTCTGGCTAAGATTTCCTGACAAATTCAGAGGACAGAAATAAACATTACACCATGTTGAAATTTTAAGTCAACCTTGAGTCCTTAATACAATCACTTAAGTTAAAATACCAATTTTTCATTTTTCCCCCATCCAAACTTTATCTTCTACAAAATAACATAGTTTGATTGCCTCTGTGAATTAAATTAATCCAATTTCTGTTGTTTCTACATTTAAAAGATACATATATAATTACAAGAAAAGAGTTTTTTCCTGAACAACTGAACCTACGCTAGAAAATCCAACCCAGCATTTAGCAGTCATGGAAGCCGAGGCAGGAGGGTGCAAGTCTGAGCTTATAGTGGGCAGCTTAGTAAGACTGTCTCAAAGTCAAAATTAAAAAAAAAAATAACTGGAGATGTAGCCAGTGAGGAGCCCCTGGGTTGGATTTCTAGTACTACCACCAAAAAAGGGGTGGGGTAGGATAGGATTTTAATTGCAATGAGAAATTGTGGAGCAAAAACTCTTAAATAACACTGAAGGTAGTTTTCTAACAATATTGATGGCTAAAGAGTTACAGATATCATGAATACTTTAAAAACTGACAAATGAGGCTAGGCATATAACTCAGTGGTAAAGTATTTGCCTAGCATGCATGAAGCCGTGGGCTAGATCCCCAGCATTGCAAACAAAACAAAACCCTGACAAGGGACCACAGCATGTAGTGGGTCGGAGGTACAGAGGATTGATACAGAAATCACAGTAGGATTTAATTTTCTAAAAAACTTTGTGTCTTCTCCATAGTATATCAGGCACATCTTACCTGTGGCCTATTCTTTTTTTTTTTTTTTGAGTGAAAAGTATAACATATACAACATAGTGTATTAGTGTATAACATATATAATATAGTTTTTGTCGCTGTGACAAAATACCTGACATCCACAAATTAGGGGAGGAAAGATTTATTTTAGCTCACAGTTTCAGAAGGTCACAATCCATTTGTGGACAGCCAGAGACAGGGGTATCATTTGGCAGTTGTGGGAGGCAGAGACAACTCCTCATAGCATTGCAAACAGGAAACCAAGTCCTGAAGGAAGGGAGGAAGTTCCACGTATCCTTCCCTGTCCTGTCCCAATAATCCACCCCTTCAGGGTCCAGCCTTAGTGTTCTTCCCCTTCCAAGTTTAAGCCGTTAATCCACCACACATCTGTAAACTAAAATCTGCTACATGCCCATAATCTACCACATGCCATAATCCAGCCTTCGAGACCAGGCCCCAATCTCTTAACAGCATAGAGTTCCTAGACAATAATACACACACACACACACACACACACACACACACACACACATATATATATGTATATGCAATAAAACTTTAAAAATTATTATAATGTTAAAAAATCAAAGGTAAAAAATGGCAGGCCATTATGAAAAGGATGCCATTATGAAAATTCCACTTTTGGAAAATACGAAAGTTACATAAATATTATCTTATTGAAAGAATTCTCTATCTTGATTATCACCTTTTTCTCTTCAATCCTCTCAAGACTGGTAAATTAGAAGGAAGGCTGTATATAAAGAGAAAGTGATCAAACATCATGTACTGTTGCCCTGCAGTATAAATGGTAGATAGGTTCCAAGAGCATGCCTCCTGTATTTCACAGATATCAAAATCATTAGATGCTCAACTACCTTATATAAAACTGTGTAATGATAGTATGTAAACTATGTACACTTTCCCATATACTTAAATCATTTCTAAATTATTTATACCTAATACAATGTAAACAAACAATTGCTACACTGTGCTGTTCAGGGAATCATAAGAAAAAGTTTGCTCATGCTTTATATAGAAATAATTTTTCTTTCCCCTCTATTTTTAAAATTTATACTGATTGAATCTGTGAATGCAGAATCCAAGGATATGGAAAGTCAGCTGTATTTACATCAGAGACCACATAGCTCTAAAAGCCTAAAATATTTATTACCTGGCCCCTTCAGGAAAATTTTTGCTAATCCCTGCTCTAGACTGTCAGAGAAAACTTTAACATCAAGAATGACTGGACAAAAAAACAGTAAAAAATGTTAGAAGACACAAGAAAAGTTAAAAGTTAGTTGTGATGAGTTATTTCCTACTCACCACACTGTTTTTAAGCATTTTAGATATGGAGCGTTAACCTTCCCTATAAATACATTTTATACATTAGTTTTCACACTCTAAAACCAGGCACTCTCATCCCAACAACAGTTTTTGCCCCTTCTCACAAGAAGATAAAACTTTTATAAATGGGGGTGGGAGGGCACAGACTCTCAGGAAGAGCCAACAACTACAGATCTGAGAAAAAGAGCCTGACAGAAGCAGCAAAACCAACAGTAATCAGAAGAACAAAATCCAAGGACGGTTTCCTAACTGTCCTAAAAAGCTTAAAATAAATAAATGTGATCTCTTAAAGAAATGCTTGAAGTGGTCATGTCTATCTGTATAAAGGATATAGTGGACACTTAGAAAATCATATAAGACCATCAAAATAAAAGTTCAGTAGATGGGCTGAAAAGAAAAACGATGGGTATAGCTGAAAAACAAGTTAGTGAAACAATATATTGAATCCAAAGAATGAAGAACAAAAAGACACAGAGATGGAACATATGATAAGAAGGTGCTATCATTTATTTTTTATTTTTATTTTTTTGAGATAGGATCCATTAGGTTGTCTAAGCTAGTCCTTAACTCACTATGTAGCTCAGGCTGGCCTTGGACTCACAGCAATCCTCCTGTCTAAGCCTCTCAAGTGCTGGGATTACAGGCATGCAGCCATCCAGCTCACATGGTGCTGGGGAATCAAACTCAGGGCCTTGTACTTGCAAGGCAAGGTGCTATGGTTTTATGTATCCCTAAATTTAAACTTTTGGAAATTTAATCCCCAAAGTCATAAGTTAATGGTATTTGAAAGATGGGACCTTTGAGAAGTAACTGAGTCATGAGAACTCTGATCACTCACAGATTGATGAATTACTATATTATATCAGAAGTGGTTTGTTATTTTAAAAAAAGCTCTTTTGGATTCACTTGCTGTCTTGCTATTTGATGCCCTTTGCCATATTACAACACACGAAAAAAGATCTCAACAGAAGTTAGGCAGATGTCAGAACTATAGTCTTGAACTTCTCAGCCTTCAAAACTGTAAGGAAATATTGTCTTTTGTTTTTCCTTTATGAATTATCGAGTCTCAGGTATTTTGTTGTAGCAATAAAAAATGGACTAAGGAAAAGTGATGCATCAAAAAGTTCCACTAGGAACCTGAAATCTAAAAAGAAAATAGAGAAACCAAAGTAACAGAACATTTCTAGAGGTAAACTAAGTAAGTTAGGATTATTCAAAGTATTCACTGAATGCCAAAGAGAGAGGGAAGAAAAATGCAATATTCATGCCTAGACATACTGCAGTTGAAGTTTGAAACGACTAAAAGAAAAAGAAAAATCTTTTTATAAAAAGCTTCTTGAAAGTAAAAAACACATTCCCTTTCCCATCGAATATGGGCAGACTGAGTAACAAATGAAAGACAACAAAAATGTTGTGTGACTTTTGAAGCTAGGTTAGAAAAGGTGTCAAGGCTTCTCCATGGAGCGCTCTCTCTGTTGCGATCCATCCCTCTGAGCTGTTAGACTACCCTCAAGTCACCAGTTTGGCAAGACCCCAGAAAGCTGTTTGAGAAGCCTCAACTCTTTGTCTCTACATCTGTCAGTAAAGAAGCAACCATCTAGAACATCCCAGACTGCCACCAACTGGCTCCAAAATCACCACAGATGGTAGGCTAGATCCACCCAACTGAACCACTCCCTAATTCCATATCCAAGAAACTGAGTTTCTTACAGTGTCCCAAAAAATTAATCAATCAATAATGGAACAAAGAACAGATAAACTAAAAATAAATGGAAAGTCAGATACTCCAAATATACCAGTAATATAGTTTTATTAACTTACATTAATAGATACTAGCTAGAAAAAATAAATTTAAATATAAAGCAAAATATATTAGATAAAAGTTGACAAAATTAAAGGAAAAACTAGGCACATAAATAATCATGATTAGATTTTAACACTGGCTCAGTGACTAACAGAAACGGAAGACAAAGTGAGTAAGAATTATACAAAATATGACAAGAGAAATTCAAAGACATAACAAAATCATGACAAGCACACTTATAAAAATTATACTTAGAAATATAAATGTTTCTCAATAACGTGAAAAAAATCTGAAGGAAAAAACCTTCATTATCAGAACACTTTGGTTTGGAAGCAGTTTGGAAAGGGAAGTAAAAAAAGCATGTTGAATTCTTCTCTTGCTTAGGAAAAGGATAATGATAATTTTTCTACACACACTGAAAATGTCATAGTATATAATGCCAACAAGTGGATTATACATAGCTAGATTGTAATGTAATCACCAGGAAAAAATGGGCAAAGACAAAATTAATTTAACCTAGTCAGAAACTGAAAAAATGAAACAGTAGAAAAAGTACCAGGAATAAGACAGAAGAGAACAGTAGTCACAACATGGTAAGATCACCTAGTCCCCCGAACTCTACCTCACAAAACTGCTCATTTCATTTCCGAGTAGTGTAACTGTTAGAAAAGTCCTTCACATTTCTGTTTCTCTGTAGTGGCCATTTGTTGGGTTTCAGTTTTGTCCACTGCTGTAAATAGAACAAAGAGAATTTCTCTTCCACTCTACACTCCTTCAAATATTTGAAAAGTTATTCCCCCTTCTCTATGCATTCTTTTTTCAATAACCAATCTTTTTTAAATATCTTTTTCAAATAATGTTTTAAATTCTGCTGTCATTCCTGTCTTCTGTTCAAAATCTTCAATTCTCTCTCATTCTCTGAAAACAATGTATGTTTGGAGCAAGGAATGGAGCTTGCTTATCACGTGTCAAACCCTAGGTTCAACCCCCAGTCCCACAAATAAAGAAAAAAAAATCCTGATTAGCACTATTACTAGATAGCACTTGAAGCTTGTAACAAAAAAGAATAGTCATTTCACTCCTTAATTTATAACTACTTTAAATTTCCAGTAGCTTTTCTGAGTTTTTCCTTCTATATTTCTAAGCAATATTTGTAGGCTAACCTTTTTTCTTTTACATACTGTAATTATGACAGATTAAAACTTTACCTCTCTTAATGAATGTAGTAAAGCAGGCCTGTTTTTAAAATATAATTTATAGTAACTCTAGAATTATCTACCCTATTTTCCACTCAGTCAAACTTGTCAGACCATCAGTTCCGTTCCTTTTTTCTTTCTACTCTTTCTTCTCCACCTGCTCTCAAAAAAACAAGGTCAAGAAAACAACTGCTATAATCTACGCTAAATTACCCTGCAGATCTGCAGGTGGCTGTCCATCTTGAACACTCTTCAGTAGAAAGCAGTGTGCTTCGAAGTGCCTATCCACAAATTGCTACAGGTTGATTACTTAATTAATTAATGCCTCAGAGTGCTTCCGATTTCAGACTGGAGGTGGCAGCGTATGGACTATGTGCAAGGTCTTTACCTTTACCAATTAAGCACCCTTAATTTAAAAATCAAAAATCTGAAATGGGGGCTGGAGGAATGGCACACCTGTAAAGCACTTGCCTTGCAAGCACAAGGCCCTGAGTTTGTTTCCCAGGCTCTGAGTTCAATACCCGCCGCACCACAAAAGCCAGGCGTGGTGGCACAAGCCTGTAATCCCAGCTGGCTGAGGCAGGAGGATTGCTGTGAGCCCAAGGCCAGCCTGGACTAAATAATGTGTTCAGGACTAGACTGGGCTCCACAGTGAGTTCAGGACCAGCCTGGGCTACAGAGCAAGACCGTGTCTCAAAACAAAGCAAAGCAAAACAAAACAACTGAAATGCTCCAATCTATTAGTGGGTTCAAAAAGTTTTGGATTTTGGATTTTTAAAATTAGGAACACTGAATCTCTACTACTATTTGCAGAATACAGAACTTATCTCAGAATATCTACCTTATCTCTCAGCACAATGTTTAGTTCAATTGAACAGTGTGAATAAGTGAAAGAAAACACTGTAAGTCATTCTCATAATTGTACCATCACTTTTTGGTACAAGCATCAAAAAATTTTAGTAATAACTTAAAAAAACACTCAAAAGCACAAAGTTTCCATAATTTCTGGGGTTCACACATTTTCCCACACCATTACTGCATATGAATTAAAAGAAACACAAAATGTGTACTGTTTTAACAAAAATGCAATAATGAATACATCAAAATCTTCAGGAAAGTATGACTAATACTGTTATTCCATTCATTGACTACATCCTTAGAATTCTCCAAATACTCAAGGAGTAAAAACTTTAATGCAATCTCTTACTTATTCAAGAGTAAAATTTCTGGAAAATATGCAAAATAGTTTTGAAAGATCAAATATGCCATTATGACAACAGATATAATAATCAATCGTTTGAACTTACTCTCTGAACAAAAATGTTACTGTGTTCACTTTTATCTTTTAACACAGTATCTGCAGTGTATTTAGCTATATCTCTTTTTCATTTTTTGGTGGGACAGGGGGAGTGCTGGGGATCAGGCCAAGAGCCTTCACACTGACACCCCCAGCTCATTCTTATTTTTGATTTTGCAACAGGTCTTGTTAAGTCACTAAGTTGCCCAGGTTGGCTTGAGTTGTTGACTGCCCTGCCTCAGCCTCCCTGCTTTACCTATGCCTATTCTTTTTTTTCCTTAATGTTAATTTTTACCAGGATTGTTAATTTTATTAGGCTTTTCTAACAATCAATTTTGGGGCTGGAGGAATGGCTCAGTGATTAAAGTGCTTGCCTACCAAGTGCAAAGTCAAAAGTTAAGTACCCAGGTTCGATTCCCCAGCACCACATAAGCTGGGTGTGGTGGTGCACGTCTGTAATCCCAGTGCTTGGGAAGGTGAGACAGAAGGATTGCTCTGAGTTCAAGGCCAGCCTGGACTCCATAATGAGTTCAGGACCAGCCTGGGCTGCAGAGTGAGACTGTCTCAAAAAAACAAAACAAAACAAAACAAAAAAAAAACTTTAAGAACCAGTTTTAGCTTTGTTGATGTTTCATTGAGGCCTTTTTTGTTTTTATCTAATTTCTGCATTTATTACCTCCTTCTTTATTCTATTCTTTTCCTAACATACTGAATATCTATCTAGTTCATTAGTTTCAACCTTTTTTCCCCTTTCTAATCAACATCTCAGACCCTCCACTGAAGATCACTCCCTTTCTACCTAAAAGTTCATCTTTTGAAATTTTTCTTGTTGTCCAATTAGTGAGTGGTTAAAACTCTTGATTTTTGTCTCAAAAGTTCCTCTAACTTTGATATTTTACCTTTAGTATTTACTTAATCTCATTATACTGCAGTTATTTATTTTTGTTAGCATAATGACAGATCTTTTGAAAATAATCTCTTTGAGATCTCTGCGAGTTGAACTATGAAACGTTTAGACTTAAATATCTTGCTTAGAATTTGACTTCTTGAATTTGTCTTTAGTCTTGGAAATTTTCATTTGTAATATCCTTAAATATTGTTATCTATTTAACTTTTCATATTTAGCATTCTGGTTAAACCCCTGTTAAACCTTCTCTTTCTATCTGAGCTGGACTGTAGACTAAACTATTGTGTTAAGAACAAACAGTGGCTTAAACAATATTCAAAGTTTATTTTTTTTTAATCCCACATGATATTTGATAGTGACACAGTCCAGGGCTTGTTTGAAAGTTTAGCAGCCTGAGAGCCATGCTTTTACAAATTACCACTCTGTCATTCTTAAAATATTGCTGCCTTCTGAACAACCAAAAATAGTTCACCACCATGCCACATTCTAGTCCATGGTAAGAAAAAAAGGCAAGAACATACTTCTTTCATCCTTAGGCATGATTTACAAGTTACAAATATAATTTCTACTTGCATTCCAAATTGCCAAAACTTTGCCACAGTAAAACTTACCGTCAGGAAGGCAGATATGAAAGTTTTAGCTGAACAGTAAAACAATATATTAATTTTTTAAGAAACAAAGTTTATCATGGAAAAGTAGCAAGTTTTTCTGTCATGATTTTCAAAATTTTTTACTTACTTATGTATTTTGCAACCATGTCTCCTTATTTTGATTAATCTATTTTAGATCATTTTCCTGTTCATTAAATTTATAGTGTAATTTATTGTTAACTTGCTCAAGTTTTTAATTTACATATTTCACTTCCATTCTCTTTTTCTCAAAAACTAACTGTAATGTTTCAGTCTGTAATTTTTCAAAGCTAACAGTAATGTTTTGCTTTCATCAGCAGTACCATGAAATAGTTAAAAGCCCAAATTTAGGATCCATATTACCTAGGTAGAAATCCTATGTCTATTGTTACTAATTTTGGTCAAGTCACCTCCCCAGTGGTGCCTTCAACTGTAAATGGGGATAGCAAAGATCCCTATTTCAGAGTAGTTGTGAGAACTGAATAAGCATGAAGTGACTGAACAGTGTGAAGTTTCCAGGAATTACTATAAATGTAAGCTATCATAGACCATTATTCTTGCACTTTGTCATTTTTTAATTTTGTTGAACATATCCATTTTAAATTCTATATTAAATTCATACTTCTAAAATATCTAATAATTTCAACTTATGAAGTCAAGGGTGCAGTCAGTTCAGTTACCTCATTTGGCTGAGTTTTCAGTATCTTAATTCTTTCTCTCTACACATACACACACACACACACACACACACACACACACACATATGTACACACACATATATGAACTTTTTAATTATGCTGTGTATTTGCTTACAGAAAGTGCCTGAGGCTGCTACTACTGTCCATAACAAACTTTAAGCTATACTCTCAGTAGAGGTATCTTGTGGCTAACAAAAAATATGATCTGACTCAGAGATGCAAATTCCACAAAAAGGCTGACTTAAATTTTATGACCATAACACATCAATGAGTAACACCCACTCCCCACCAAAAAAAAAAAAAAAAACAAAAAAACCCTGTACCACTAATATTTGAGATAGTCAATTTTCCTGGTAGCTGGACGGATGTGAGTGTACAAATATCCGGTGAGCTGCTCCTAATAGACTGAGCTTAGTCTCCAATATTCTGCCTGCAAAGGCAATGAAATGCTAAACTAATGTTTACCCATTTCAGTAAATATCCTCAAGACAAAAACAGACTCTGTTTTTACCTTTACCTTTCACTTTTACCCTTTGAGTGTGTCTTATAAAATATCAGTGTTTTGATATATAAAAGTTTTCTAATGTTTTTTCCTGCCATTTTCATCTGGGGTATTAAAGTTCTTCATTAATCATTTGACCAAAAATGAGCCCCCTACATTTTATCTTCAGACAGCTTATTTTTCAAACAGTAGAAAATCAATATTTTAGAGCATTTCTAGGTTGTAGTCAATCAAAATCACACGTTTGTTTCCTGTTATTTAATGTTATAACTAGGCCCAAAGATCTCTGTCAAAACTTAAAATTTAAAAGGTGAATTTTCCTGGTGCAGATACTATACAAAAGCAGTGAAAGAATTCACACTGCCTTTTGCAAAGATCTACCCTGAATGTACAATTTCAGTTCCAATATTGTTACTTTAGGCTTGTAGCTGTAAAAAGTATTTTTGTTAAAAAAATCACATAGTCCATCTTGTGCAACCTAGTGAAACCCCGTTAAAAAATAAAAAGAAAGAGGAATGGAGCTTAAACAAATCATATAGTTACCAAAACATATTCATGAATGAGAAGGCATAAATCTACATGTAATGAAAAATCTTTTAATTCTAAAAATGAGATTATCAACCGCAATAAACTATGAAGACCATTTTAATGAAGATGATAATCACAAAGCAATGCCTTTTACTTTATGTCACTTTTACTTTTAAGATAAAGGGGAAGACAAAGTAGTGTTAAGGGTCTCCTGAGTGGAAAATCTGTTACTTTTCAGGCAGAGAATCCACCCAATCTTTTCTTTTCTAATAACATTAATCTAGTATGAGTAACCATTACTGTTCTCCTAGGACTGTTGAAATAGCCTCTTAACTAGTCCACTGTTGGCTCATCTACACTATACATGTAGATTCTACATGTACATGGACACTACAGCCAGAATGATCTTTTCAAGATATAAATTTTATCATGGCCACTACACTTCTTAGACAAGTGGTTTCCTTTTGCTTTTAGGATGAAGATTAAACTCCAAAATGAGTCCTCAAAGCTCCGCATGATATGGCCCCTTTCCACTTCATCCTGTTCCATATCCTATTTACTCTCTCTGCCAGCTAGCCTGGCTCTCCTCTTTGAATTCCTTATATCTGATAAGCTTGCCTTTGTCACTCAGCTTTTGCACAGACTATTCTCTCTGCCTGAAATATTTTTCTTCCTTCTTCATTTAATTAATGCTTGCCTTTTGTTTTTAGATTTAAGTCCAAGTATTACTTCCGTCAGATACTCCTTAAACTCACTGAGCCAAAAGTTCATACCCTCCCACGGTACCATGTATCTTTCACTGATAACACTTGTCATTGTTGCAAATCAATATTTTAAATCTGCTTATTTGACTACCTAAATTAGACTGCAATGTCCACAAGGATTGTTTTATTCACCCAAAACATTGAAACTGTCACGCAGTACATGTTACATTAAGTATTTACTTCATGAAACAAGTAAATGAACACCTTCAAAAGTCAGTATTAATTATTGACCTACAGAGGACTGTTTCTATCTGATACATATTTTAAAAAAGCAAACCCTCATATAAACAGGTATTCCATATTATAGCTTTGTGTAATTCATAGAGTAGTTTGGGTTATAGATTTGAGAAAAAAATATTAAAAACTACATAAATCAACTTAAAATTATTCCTAAACTAGTTTACACTTATACTCTATTTCTAGAATATACAGAAATACCTATCAATATTATAAGCTCAGTTCTTATTTATTCAAAAATAGCCTTTTATCTCATTCTTTATCAGAAAAGTCCTCATTTTGTTTTAATAATTCCAGTATTGCCACACAGAATCATATCAATAATGCCTAAATTCTTGGGTCAGTATCAAGTAACAGAAGCATCTAACTTAAGAGAATTTCGATGTTCTGAAATTTTTCTGAAAGACAACAGGAAAGTATTTTTTTTGTAAAATAATTTAAACGTTTGTTTCCCCTACTATGAATTTTCATACCATGAAGCAAACACTTTGGCAATCTAAAGGTAACACCGGTACTGCTTTGAAGAACAAAACAGAACTAGGAGGAACCATATTACTTCCTTTATGCTTTGCTTCAGTGCATTTTTAAAAAGTCTCCCCGCATTAATATAGTATCTGCCTAAATCTACAGTAACCAAGGTTACATATCACACAGCTAAATCACTAGACTGAGCCATTTTCTTTTGGCAAAAAACCCCAAAACAACAACAACAACAACAAAACGCTTTAGAAATAAAATGAAATGAGTAAAAGTATTTCTAAATCAAAATCTCAAGCTTACTACACTTATAATGACTCCCTGAAGTAAAGCATACTCTTATTAAAAGGATTTTAAAAATTAAAGGCTCTCAGAGTATAACTTCTTCCAAAATAGCGAATACTAGGAATGTCTCTAATTAACATGAGGAGGATACAACTGCATTGAAACATTTCCTGTTCTTTGTGCCTTTGGGAACAACATGTACTCTCGGATCCATGAGCTATCAAAACACAGTGAATGCTGTTATTTTGTTTTAGCAACACAGTAAATCATTAAAAAGTGCATCATTAGTAAATGTATGACTAAAAAAATAGAAATAGGGGCCCACCTTTTCCACACAATTCCATCTATTAGTAAAATGAATATACTCCAGTAACTATTACATGCAAATAAAATTTTCGTAAAACATGCTGAAAACTTTCAAGATGGTAGTACTTTCAAGGTTGATCAAAAATCACTTCATCCTTGAAAGATACATTTGATCAAGTTTATGAAATCATACTAAGCACAGCTAAATACAATCAATTTTGGAATTCTGAAATATACATTTCCATAAATAGAGGCATTTATTCTAATTTTACTGTCTCAGCAGCAATGCCAAATCAACTATATAATCTTAAAATAAAAAAGTATGGCTTATAATTTCTACAGCCAAAAGTAATAATTGTAACAAAATTTCTGACAGGTTTACTTTTTTCCCACATTTTATTGATATGTATACGTGCAAAATTCAAGGTTTACAATGGAGTTGAGCATTTTGTGCACATACGTATCTTGTCAAGGTGACAAGGGCTTTCCCACTCTCCTTTTGTCCCTCCCCCTCCCCACCCCCCATCTCCTCCCCCACCCTACTCCCTCTTTTCACTTTGTCTTTCATCTTAAGTTCCATAGGTGTTGTGATCTGGGTCTCTCATAACAGAGAGACCATTCAAAGTTTCACCTTATATTTGTTTTTTATGTGGTGCTAGGGATTGAACCCAAGGGCCAGTGGGCATGCTAGGGAAGCACTCTGCAGCTGAGCTACAGACCCAACTCCTTCCTTTTTCAGTTTTAGAGGGTGTCACAAAGTTTCTCAGGCTGGCCTCAAACTTGAGATCCTCGAGTCTTAGCCTCCCAAGTAGCAGGGATTACAGGTATGGGCTTCCACATTCAACTTAATGTATATATTTGAAGACACTTAAATTTTCTATCAGGATGAAATGCTGTAGCCTTCCCTGAAAGGGAAAGTAAAACCACATGACCAATAGCAACTAAACTTTATATTGCATTCTGTTATTTACAAAGCTCTTTCCTTTACATCCATTTAAGTAACCAAAACTGAAATTACTTACCATTACCCTCATTATGCACTTCACAACTTAATTTAGGTTAAATGATTTAGGTAAAGTGACTAGGAGGCTGTCCTCAAACCTATGTCTCCAGTTTTTAAGTATCACTCTCTTCTCAATAATATTATGTTTATTATATAACAACGACCACAACACAACAATAATATTTACCTACCATTTGTTTAGTATGTGCCAGGAACTAAATACTTGTAACAGGGACTAGCTAGGGACATAACTCAGTGGTAGGGTGCTCTGTGGTTCAATTCCAGTACTACCAAAATAAGAAATGTTAAGTCAAAAACAGTGCATTTAGTAGGTACTAGTATTATGCTCAAGGACCCACATTTGTGGAAGAAAAGCCATTATAATGTGAACATAAATATGTACGGAACATCTTTGGAAGAAAACTGAGGAGCAAGGGTCGTGAGAAGGGGGATTTTTCACTGTGTACCTTGTATTTCTTGAAGGCAAGAGGAAGGAGGTGTGGGTAGAGGGAATATTAAGAACACGGAATTCTAAGGGAAAAAAAAAGGCACAGACAGGAGGATCTTAAAGAGCCGAAAGGACAAGTTATTTTTTTTTAAAGTCTGGATGGCTTGAGTATTTACTGTGAAATGTGAGAAAAGGAGCACATAAAATGTTTTAAACAGCAACTAGGAAGCAAGCTACTACGGTTATGATACCTTAACAACTTAAACCATTCCTATCAAAAGGAGAAAGCCACCATTCTAAGTTTTTCTGAACAGGAACTTGAGGGAAAAAAAAAGTTCTACCAGTACTAGGATATAACAAAGGAATGAGAAATTGAGAAGGGAAATGAGGAAGATTTCAAGGAAATAATTTGCAACAAAAAAATTGCTTGCTAAAGTCTCAGTATCAGCAACCCTTCAAGATACATATTATCTTCTCAACATACATCCTTAGTGCCCTGAATAACACTTGGGCAATAAATATTATTTTAGAAAAAAGAAGAAATGAATTGAATGTGGATTCAAAACTGGACTTAGCTGGACATTAACACTTATGGCCCTTTTCACTGTATTCAATATTTCTTTAATGTAATAATCCAGGCAACCTTTTAAAATCTAATGAGAATGGGACTGGAACTTGAGATAAGAAAATGTTTAATCTCTACGTAAGGAAAATGGGTCAGCAACATTGCTGTGAACAACAAATGGGATAATGCAAACATAATACTTAACATAGAATTGATTAGTATTATCTACTAAAACAGAAGCATGTACATCCCTAGTACTACTACTACCACTACTTCTGCACATAAAAGTGTTACTGGTATTTTGAGACTTTAAAAATGTAACTAAAGACAACAATTTGTAACAATGTGAGGTCAGGAACTGCAAATTAGGAGAATAATAATAAAATGCACTGATTATTGGCCTTTTTGAATTGAAAGGGCCACCGTTTTTTGAAAAGCATATACTTCTACACACCCAGAGAAGTCACAGAAATGCGTTAGTGACAGGAACTCAAATTAACAAATTTTCCTCTAACAGAAAGAAAAGAACCTCCACAGGCCCATCTGTATCCAAACCAGGCCATATACACTGTGAAGTCTAAGCAACTCATTTGTCTTCATTAATGCTCAACTTGCTTGTTAACAAAATGAAGTTTGGCTAAGATATTTCACTGGTTCTGATAATTAAACAATATAACATATTTTAGATACACAGGCACACTCGTTCACCCCTTAATTTACAATGGGGTTATATCATCAAAACCCACTGTTAGCTGGGTCCACTGGCATAGGCCTGTAATCCCAACACTCTGGGAGGCTGAAGATAGCGGATATAAATTGCAGACCAGTCTGGGCAATTTAGTAATGTAATGAGACCCTGTCTCAAAATCTAAAATTAAAAAAGAGCTGAGGATATAGCTCAATGTGAAGGCCCTCAGCACCAGCTCCAGTACCACAAAACAAACAAACAAAGAACTGTAAAATGAAGCTGTAACAAGTTAAAAATGCATTTAAATATGCATAATTTACCAAAGATCACAGCTGAACATTACAAGAGAATAACACACCCATATTACTAGCTGATGAAAAAAGAATCAGAATTCAAAATTCAAAGTACATTTTCTACTGAGTGTTATGTTTGTGCACATGTGAGCATGCATGCACACACACACACACATGCACACACACACACACACACACACACACAGAATGCTTGGAAGACATTCAGCCATAAAATGGAAGAAAATTGTGATATATTACAATATGAACAAACTCTGAGGATTGAGGACATATTGAGTAAAATAAGCCAGTTGAGACAAGACAGTATCTGATTCTACTTACATGAAGTACCTAGAGTCAAAGTCACAGAAAGTATAATAGTGGTTGTCAAAGAAGAGGTGAGAATGAGAAGTTATTGTTTAATGGATACAGAGTTTGAGTTACAAAAAATATAGAGATAGATGGTAGTGATTAATGTGTAACAAGAAATGTACTTGAATACCTTTTATATATTCTACCATAAAAATGCAATTCTGTGTATTAACCCAAACAAACACATTACGCATAAGGTAGCCAACAAAGGGAGACAGGAAGAAGCCACCAACAGTAAGGTGGGGGAAAACCACAAACAGGGTTTCTAAGAATAAAGGTAATAAAATATTTCAAAGTGGAAGTGAGCTACCAAATGCTATTGCTACCTCAAGTAAGATAAGGACTAAGAAATGACCACTGGAGGTCACTGGAGACTTGATAAACCCATTTTGTTATAATGACTCAGGAACAAAAACCTGACAGGTGAAAAATTGGAAATAGTACTATAGATACTTTTTTTTTTTTTTTTTTAAAGAATCTGCTTAAAGGAGAAACAGACAAATTCAGCAACATTACCACAAGGGGAAGGAGAATTTTTAAAGGTGAAGTTTTATTTTATAGTCAGTAGAAACTTGTGTATCAAACATTTAAGAGCTACTTAACTAAAAATTTATCCAGAATGAACTAGTCTCAAGATCAGGTTTACTGTTTAACACGAGACAGTATGGTGCTCCAATTCTCAATCTTGCTTTTAGCTGCACTTGCTGGATATGTCTCACTGTTCTCTACTAGTATAGATACTGCTGCAATGAATATTTACTCATAAATATTTATCTTTTTTTCCTTTGAAATACAACCTCATCAGGAACATTAATTAATCAAAAGATAGAAAAATTTTAAGGTTCTTCGTGAAGATTAATATTTTCTCTCTCCCCCCACCCTCTCTCTTTGAGGCAGGGTCTCACTCTACAGTCAGGGCTAGTCTCAAACACATGGCCATCCTCCTGCCTCAGCCTCCCAAGTGCTAAGATTATGGGTGTGGTCCACCACACCTGGCTTAGCTGGTACTGGGAAATCAAACCCAGGGCCCTCAGCTTGCTAGGCAAGTGCTTTAACCACTGAGCTACTCCTCCAGCCCTGACGATTAGTATTTTTTCAACGTACATTCACATCACGAGTATGTGAGCCCCATCATCCTTTTCCTAGCAGCAGAGAACCTCAATTTAAATGTTTTTATGTTAATTGCACTATTAAAAATTTATCATCTTAAGTTTTTCCTACCAATAGGTCTGTTGTTTTTTTATTAAAGACAGCCATCTTTTTAACTATTACTAAAACTTCCCCAAGAATTGTATACTTTACTTGTTATTTTATTATATTGAAGTTAAGTATTGTTAAATTATAAATATCAGCTTGTAATAGTTTGATATTATTGAAGACTTACTAGGTTCTAAGTATGATTCTAAGAATTTTATATTTAGTCAACTTACTTATTACAACTTTATACTATATAAGCACCATTTTACACAGACAAAATATATGACCTAAAAATCAAATAATTCAATAAAACTCATGTATATCCATTAAATAACAGACTAAGATTTCAACCTAGGTGTGAGACTCCAGTGCCTCTTCCATATTGGTTCTTACCTGCCCTATTAAATGGTCTGTTTCACCTTAAAAATGAGAATGAAACCACCTATCTCATGGATACAGTGAGAGGATTAAATCAGGTAAGATGATTCTTGCAAGTTGATGCCTCAATGGATATAGACTGGATTGGCTGATTTGAGACTGAAGCATAGGAATACATGGAATACAGGAGTCTGAACACAGAGTAGCTCAGACAAAGATGGTGATGGAGTAACTCTTATAAAACTCTACTCTGTACTAGGTGCACACAACTAAGCCTCACAGATATGAATCTATCTACCCAAAATAACTGTGGGGAAAGTACTGTCATTCATTACAAAACTGAGACACTGAGAGGCTGGGACACTGGCCTAGATTTATAGTTAGTGAGAGACAGGGCTTCAAATCTAGGAAGTTGGGTTCCAAGGTCTGTATTCTTAACTTTGACCTACAACGATGATTGCTTTTTGGAGTTAGGTGTGGAAAAAAGAAAGGAAAACCGATAGACTAAGAGAAGCGCCTGAACTTTCAACAGGATGGAAACATGTGGTGTGGGTAGGGTTTGCTCACAATAGACAAACAAACATAGTATGTTTATATTAGGTCAGGTATTGAAAAAATTTGAGATTCCAAGTTCAGCACCAGACAGGGCAATGACACAGGATTTCACCCCAATACCAAAAACAAACAACCCCCCCCCCCATGCCTCTTATAACATTACACAAAACAAAGCACACCCTGGCCCCTTCTTTTTAAAGTATAGGTATAATTTTTATGGAAAGATAAGTGAACTCAAAATTTTCAAAATTTCCAAAAGTATATATAAAGGCCCGAGCTCATTATGAAGGAAAATGAAGTTTTACATTTATATGGCTACCATTCGCTCTTCTATGTAGGAAGCTAACAAGAGCCGGTGAATTGAGCGTTTGTTAGTTTTGCATGTCTAGTGTTCCTTCCTCCTCCTCCTAGTAACAGCATCCTGACTTTCTTTTAGGAAGCAAGTTGTGTCTCCCTAAAAGTAATTTTAATGTGAACATCAAACAAGGTGTCCACTCTACAACAGACAAAGGAAACGTGTCCCTAAACTTAAGTAAGCTAATCAGGATGAGTTTCCCAGGAAGCTGAGTCTTAAGCAGAACGTGTGACTGGAAGATGGTTAGAGATGACACATTCTAACTGTGGGACACTCACCACAACTCCATTCTGCTACCTAGGTTCCCTCACGTTCCCTGCAAACTGTCCTAGCTCTTTTACAGACTTCCTGAAGAGTACTTGTTTTTAACCTAAATAACTGTTATCCAACATTCTTCAAATAAGTATTTTTGCCTAAGTAACTATTTAAACGTTCTCTTCTTTTTTTTTTTTTTTTTGAGACTAGGTCGTGCTTTGTAGGCCAGGCTGTCCTTGAACTCATGGCAATATTGCCTCTGGCATTGACCTCCTGAGTGCTGAGAATACAGGTATGAATCACCATGCCCAACTTTTGCTAGTTCTTTTGTTGGGACACACATGTATTGGGCTGTGTGGTGGTCAGGTTTATGTGTCAGTTTGGGTAGGCTATAGTATTTGGCTATTCAAATAAATAGGAACCTAGATGTTGCTATGAAGGCATTATATAAGTAATATGAATATCTATGATCAGTTCACTTTAAGTGAAAGAGATTATCCTCAATAATGTGGGTAGGTTCCATTCAATCTGGTGAAAGGCCTTAAGAGCAAACTTGGAGTTCACTGAAAAGATCTTGCTGAAAGACTGCAGTACTGTCTTTAGCTACAAAGTTTGTAGCCTGATGACTTGCTCTATAGACAGGATTTTTATTAGCTCCTATAATCATGAAGGCAATTCTTGAAAAATGTGTTTTTACACTGTATGTGTACGTGTATCTGTCTTACTGTATGTTTCTATTAGCACCAATGGAGGAACCTAAAAACAATTACACACCATCGTTGAGGTGAGAGAGCCCATTATGTTTCACTGTTTCAAACATGTGCTAATAAACAGCTTAAGTTCAAATGTATGAGAATTTTTAAATTCTAAACTTCACAGCAAAAAATTTTTTTCTAATTCCAAGTACAAAGAAATCAATGAGTAAGACGTGCTTAAGAAAGAAAAATGGGCTCAAGGCTCTTCTGGGCTACACAGTGGGCTCAGAATCAGCCTAGACTACAGATCAGGACCTTGTCTCAAAAAAAAAAGGGGTGGGGGGGGGAAGGAGTCTAAATCAGTTGTCAGAATGTGTAGGTTCATTTACTTCAAAGGTAAGCAAATTGACTCACCAGCCAAATGTATTCTACTGCCCTTTTTTCTTTCTTTCTTTTTTTTTTTTTTTTTTTTTTTTTTTTTTTTTTTTTTTTTTTTTTTTTTTTTTTTTGTGTGTGACAGGGTCTTGCTCTGTAGCCCAGGCTGGTCCTGAGCTCACTGTATAGCCCAGGCCAGCCTTGGATTTATGGCAAGCCTATTGCCTCAGCCTCCTGAGTGCCGGGATTACAGGTGCCACCACATCCAGCTTACGTGGTGCTGGGGAATCGAACTCAGGGCCTTGTACACTGCGGTGCCATTCCTCTAGCCCTCTACTGCCTGTATGGTCTGTGAAACAAAAATTATTTTCACATTCTAAAATTTAAAAAGAAAAATTTAGAAATTAAAAGAAAAATTTAAAAGATCAAAAGAAAAATCTTTTAATATGAAAAACAATATTTAAATCTCTGTTTACAAATAAAGAAGACTGTCACACTCATTTTTTTTTTTTGTATGTGGTGTATGACTGCCTTCACTGTGCAATAGCAGAACTGGATTCAGTTGTTCCTCAGTGTCTCAAGGGGTCAACTCCAGGATGCCCTGCAAATAGCAAAATCCAGAGAAACCTAAGCCTCCTATATAAAATGAAATAATAGCTGCATAAAAAGTATGCATTATATTTTAAAATCTTCTCTAGATTACTTGTAATAACACAATATAAATGCTATGCAAATATTGTTTTAGAAATAATTGTTTAGGAAATGATCTATAAGAAAAAAGTCTATAAATAAAAACTTTAGTACAGAATTCAGTACAGATGTAATTTTTTATCTGAATATGTTTTATGTACAGTTGGTTTAATCCACAGATGTGAAACCTGTAGATACGGAGAGAAAACTGATTGGGACCAGATGGCACATGGTCCTAAAAATCTAAAATGTTTTATTATCTGGCTCCTTACAGAAAATATTTTCCTTCTCTAATATATGAGAGGAAACATTAATTTTATGTTAGGAGGAATGGTCAAGAAAAAAGTTTAGAAAAGAGTAAATTAGTTGTAACTTTTACTTACTGTCTACTTCCTACTGCTTCGAACAGCATATGTAATCCTCATAACACTCCCACAAAGTGGAAAACATTATCCTCATTTTATAATAAGGAAGAGAGGTTAAGATTAACTTGTCCAGGTTCAACAAACATAATAGGTTGGTCAGTTTTTAAAAAATGATTTTATTATTAGAGATTATAATTATAGAATCAGAATTATAGATAGTTTGGCTTGAGTATCTATGATGCTTTATCAATCATCTTCTTGTCTTAACCTGCACTGCACAAATGTTGGTTTTCCTTAGAATTAAAGTACAGACCTATGTTACTTAAGGACAGAGATAAGTCCTTGGCCATTTTACTGGCGGATAATTTAATTTTGTTTTGCAAACATCAGACGATGTACACACTAAACCTAGATGTGATAGCCTATTGTACCTCTAGGCTATACAGTATATCTAAAAACAGTATTAGGCTAAGCAAAACACACAAGCACAAGAGAAAATGATACAACACTGAGTTGAGCCACAGACAACAGCACTAAGGGATACAAGCTTTTTTAGTTGTTACAATTTTTTTTCTCATTTTGTTTAAGACATAGTAGCACTACGTACTCTAGGCCAGTTCTAAACTCACTATGCAGTCCATGCCGGCCTTGAACACAAAACAATCCTGAGCCTCAACCTCAAAAGTGCTGGGATTACAGGCAAATGCCACCCTGCCCTCCTTGGGTGGTGCTGGTGAATTGAACTCAGGGCCTTGCGCTTGATAAGTATGCACTTTAACCACTGAACTACACCTCCAGTCCCTAGCTGTTATAATCTTAGAAAACCACTGTTGAATATGTGGCTTGTCACTTATTAAACTATCATGAGCTGGACACAGAGGTACATGCCTGCATTCCCAGCTACTTGGGCTTGGAAGGCAAACTCAAAGATAGCCTGGGCAATTTAGCAAGAGATCCTGTCTCAAAATAATTTTTTTAAAAGGCTATGGATATAGCTCAGTGTCAGACAAGCACAAGCAAAGACATGAATTCAAGCTCTAGTATCAAAACATATCATTGTTACGCAGGGAATGACTGCATTACAAATTGTGGACGAGCCAATATTGGATAAATAAGAAAGTTTATCGGCAGTGTATCTTAGGGAATTTGAGTAATTTTAAATACCTATACCTAGGTGGGCTTGGTGATACAGGCCTGTGAGCTCAGCACTCTGGCAGGCTAAGGGAGGAGAATCACAAGTTTGAATCTATTTGAGCAACTGAGTGACTTAGCAAGCCCCTATCTTAAAACTAAAAGATAAATTGGGGAGGTAGCTTAGCGTAAAGACCCTAGTTAGATCTCTAATGCCGTAAAAACAAAGCTTATATCTTTATCTACATATACCCCCATTCCTCTTTTCCTTTTTTTTTTTTTTTTGGTACTGGGGAATAAACGCAGTGCGTTTACACTGAGCTACATCTCCACCCTTTTTATTTTGAAACAGGGCATCTCTATGCTGCCCATTCTGGGCTCAAACTTCTTCTAAAGGCTAGAAAACTGGAAAAGACGGTATCTTGAATTCAATCACTGCCTTCAACCAGGCCAATTGGCCTCAGAAGCTCAGCCAAGCGGAGAAAGATAAAGTACATTCTCCTTCCACATGCCGTGTCTCATTATGACTAATTGAATAAAAATCTGGGGACCAATTAAATAAAAAAAACGGGGGAGCCAGAATGTAGATGATTTCTCAAGCCTACGCAGTTAAATCTAATGTATGGCCAAACCAGGGATGAAACTCATGATACTCTCTCCTCTTAACAAGAGTGATGGGGGGGGGGGTGGGTAATGAAAAGAAAAGAAAACATAGACAGTATCAGTGGGGAACCTGACAACTTGTCTTCAAATTTTTATTCACTAGCACGTAGGTACAGAACATTTCTACTCTTCAAGTCTCACCTCTACATCCAAATATTTTTTAAAGCTGGTGTGAAAACAAAACTACTTATATTTGCATATACATGTTTTTACAGAGAATTTGTTTAAGGATGCACAGCAAACTGATAATCATTGTTTTTACCCTACTTGTACTTTATCTTTTTTTGCATTATCTGGATATATGCCTTTTACAATACTTAATAAAATGATTTTTAAAAAACAGACCCAAAAGATTCTCCAAAATGCTTTAATAATACTTAGAATGGGAAAATAACTAGAAGAAGGGCTAACAAAAATTTGGTACTTTGGTGAATGGCAGCTTAATTTTAATAAGAGCATAAAACATAAAAGTAAGGTCTCCCATTTTCTATGTGCACTGAAAATGTATACTCCAACAAATTCATTAATGAATTCTTGCTAACTACCTACTATGAATTAAAGCCTTACTGATACTAATTAATCACAATACACAGTGAGGGAAAATATTTGAAATAATAAGGAATAAGAAAAGAAAATACTTGAAGTTTCTGTAAAATACAAATGTCTAATATGCATTCTAATTCATATAATAATCTTTTACAATATTTTAGTTTAAAACTCAAGTTTAAAAAATCCTTATATGGGCTACTTATTTAAATTAATTTGAAGTTTTAATATGGCTTTAATATTCAAAAAACAAAGTTGGCAATGAGGTGGGTAAGGCTGTATGTAAGTTACTACATAGCACGAATTTGGCCAGAGGCCCAAAGTCATAACGAATTAATTCTCAAAGTTGTCTTTTGTGGCTGTAATTCGGAGATAAAGATTACAGGTCTGGTGGCACAGACCTGTGATCATACTTCTCTGGGAGGTTGAGGCGGGAGGATTCCAACTTTGAGCCCAGCCTGGGCAACTTAGTAAGACCCTGTCTCAAAAAATCAGAAAGAAAAGAAAAAAGAGGAAATGAAAGAAAAGGGAAAGAGGAGGAAAAAGAAAGGAGAGGAGGAGGGAGGGAGGGAGGGAAGGAGGGAAGGAAGAAAAAAACAAAAGAAAAGGACTGTGGATGTATCTCTCTATGAAGGCCCTGGGCTTGAACCCTAGTACCACAAAAAAAGTGAGTAGGTAAATTAAATTTTGAGCATGGCCTGGTGACACAGACCTATTTAATCCCAGTACTGTGGGATGCTAAGGTAGGAGAATCCAAATTCAAGCCCTGCCTGGGCAACTTAACTATTTAGCGAGACTGTTTCAAACAATAAAAGGGGCTGGGGATATAGCTTGGAACAAAGACCTTAAATTCAATCTGCAGAAACCACCCAAAATTAAACTACATTATAAAGCTATCACAATTAAAATCCAGTACCAACACAAAAGAAATAGAATAATAAACATAAAAAGATCTCAGAATATAAAGTACTTCTAATTCTTAGGACCAAGCAACTATCACAAAATGGAAATGCATGACACGAAAACAAAGATTTTTGCCAAAACAAAAGAACAAACAAAAAATCCTTCAATAGAATAAAAAATTACACTACATTACACAGTAGACTATTATTTAAAAGAACAAGGTAGAAGGCTGGCATGATGGTACATGTCTATAATCCCAGCACTCTGGGAGGCTAAGGCAGGAGGATCACTAGTTTGAGTCCAGTCTGGGCAACAAAGCGACTTAGCAAGACTCCATCTCATATTTGAAAAATAAAAACGATATAAGATACAGTTCAGTGTGAAGGCCCTGAGTTCAATCCCTAGTATTCAAAAAGAAAAAAAAAAGAATTATATATAGTAATATGAAAACATAAACAAATACTTTGGGTAAATAAGCAATTCACTATAAGATAAAATATCCTGTTTCCAGAGATATGGCACTATAAAAATTGTATTAGAACATACACAGAAAAGGATAGGACAAATATTTAACAGAGGCTGTCATATACCAAAAAATTTAAATGTACACAATCAAGTAATTTTACTTTTTAAGAGTTTACCCTAGGAAAGTAGTTAAATATGCATGGAAAAAAATCAACTACAATATTAACCATTGCAGAACTTTCATAATTAAAAAAATGAGAACTAAAAGGAATTTAAAAAATGATAATTCACATAATAGATGTGTATCCATATTATTTATCCATTATAAACAGTTAAAATATATTTGTCAAGAAAAATTCACAATGTTATAAAAAGAGAACACAAAATAATAAGAATCTAATTTCATTTTTCTGAAGAAAAAATATATAGACAGGACACTTCTGAGAAAACTGTGTACCAAAGTGTTAAACAGGCTGGAGTGAAATTATTTTTCCTTTTATCTCATGACTGCATGATCTGCAAGAGAAATACTGCCCCCAAGAGCATGAAAATTAGTACCCTGGAGGGGCAAAAAATAACTCTTTTGCTAGTGTATGAAATATGGGTATACACATGATACATAAATATACATACAATTGTTTCTGTATCATTAAAATTTTAAGGGACAACTAGGAAAAAAGTCTGGATGTGTGATTATCATAAAGCAAAACTGTACAATACTCCCTCTCCCTCTCCCCCCCCTCTTTCTCTCTCTCCCCCCACTCCCTTTTTCTCTGCCTCACTGGGGATGAAAACCACGTCTTCCCACATACTAGACCAAGCGCTTTAACATTAAGATATATTTAACCATTAAGATATATTTATATCCAGCCTTCATTAATGAACGCAATAATACTTGTATTTGACTTCAGTAATCTATGTACATTTAATACAAAAGATAAAAATGAACATACAATAGAAAGTTGACATTAATTTCACTATTAAAAATAAAAGTCATTCCCTTATTTCTAAGACTTCTAAGACTTAAAAACACAACACAAACACCTTTTAAAATATAATGATAAAATGGGCTGGAGGAATGGCTCAGTGGTTAAAGCACTTGTCTAGCAAGCACTAAGTTGAGTGCTAAGTACCCGAGTTCGATTTCCCAGCACGACATAAGCCAGGAGTAGTGGCGCATGCCTGTAATCTCAGTATTTGGGAGGCTAAGGCAGGAGGATTGTCATAAATACAAGGCTAGTCTGAGCTCCATGGTGAGTTCAGAACCAGCCTGAGGTACAGATCAAGACCCTGTCTCAAAAAAAAAAAAAAAACCTGATAAAAATCAAAATATACAGAGAAATAAACTAGAAAAGTCAGAATTCATCTAAGGTCACCTACCTGATGGAGTAGTATGTGACTTCATAGGCTCTACTATACCATATCAAATAAAATCAGTATTTTTGCAGATAAGACAATGGAGTATGTATGCATTTTAAGCCACAAGAGTGGCTTTTAATAAATGAGTATATTTGTGTCAAAATACCATCCCACAGAATTATAAAATTTATACATATACATTTTAATATAATGTAAAAAAATTTAAAATATGTCCTAATGTGATAAAAATAATGTAGACATCCCCAACAAACTCCCATCTTCCCTTTCATAAACTTGGAGATTAATATTTCTTTACAAACTACTAAAGATATTCTATTCTTCATTATCTCTACAGGAAAAAGGCATAATGAATAACAAAAGGCACATATGCAATATTCATAAAATCCACTAAAATAAACTCACTTGTAACTGACCAAGTGTTATGGAAAAGCAGTTTATCTAAATCTGTACATCTCAGCATTAGCCATTGGCTTTTCCTAAGCACTATAATTCATAAAAAGTTTTAATCCTATGATGAAAATTAAACAAGTAGAAAACAAAAGTCGTTGCTGGGTAATAAAAACTATGATGTTGACAGGGACCCTCAATTTTCTAGTGAATGAATTTGCTTGGCAAGTCAGCCTTTGGATTACACAGGACTCAAAATTCTGCCTATATGAGATTACATATTTTCCATGTTATATATATACTTTAGATATAAATGCTAAGGTGTGACAGTCATAGATTTATGATATACATAAGTAAACTGTCTAAATATGTAGCTAACTGTAAATACATGTTTGTAAAATATAGCAGTGAAATCTACACAAGCACCAGTAATCTGCTTTTCTTCTCTTAGCAACAGTTTTTACAATTAATTTTCTACAAAACACTTCGGTTTATAGGACTTATAGAAGGTGGTATTGGTTTTTCATATATAGAAAACTTACTTTCATAAGTGTTATAATATTTTAAAGCATTTATTTTTTCTGATTAGATAAGCATTTTATTACACAATTAAAAACTTCATGTCTATCATCTGCAAGTCAACACTCAAGGGACATTAAACACACAGTTGTAGAAGTATTACTGCTGTTAATGATCAAAACTCTGACAATTCATTTTAAGGGCTAAGCTCAGCACAGCACATGTGAACCTAAAAAGAGCTGGCTAGGAAAAATCACAAAGCAATGATTCTTCGTATCTCTTATCTGAAGCCTACTATTCCTCATAGACGCGTGTAAGCAGTTGGCACTGAGTGGTGACATGACCTGAAACTTCTTCTATTGATGACAGTAGACTAAACTAAGGCATAATGGGAATAACAGATTGACTACATCATTTAACACCCTCCTTACATACATGGTTTCAACTACAGACTTGGGCTGGTTCTTGAATTATAATGCTGTCATAATCCAATGAACAAACTGTAACACTAGAATGAAATATTAGCCAGAAGTAACTAAGCACTTATTTAAAATTCAAAGGTATGTTTTACAACTAAAGTTTGTCCTAAGTATAAAACTCAATATTCAAAAGACAGCGACTTTTTGTGGAAAAGATATTACTATCTGACCAATGTTTAGTTAATAAGGTCACAGACTTATCATCTGAATGTAAGGGAAATACCACCAAAGCATCCCAACATCTGAAAATCTAAACATACAAACAAAAGCAGGTCTGATGGTTTTAAGATTCATATTTCCAAGTCACTCATCTATGGTTTTTCTTATTTATTTGATATTCTTGAATAATTACATTTATAAAAGACCTACCCACATCCACTTTTAGGGATATACATCTATAGGGCAAACATAATTTATATGGAAAACAATTTTCTGAATCAAGAAAACTTCACAAGGGAGTTATGTATGTCATTATTAAACCAACTATATGATCAAAATGAAAAACTGGATACAACAGTAGAAGAGTCTAAAAGTTGCCATACAGAAATCCAGCTGGAAGAAACAAAACACTGATAATACCAAGAGCCAAAATATAAAGCTATCTTTTATAGAACTGCTGAATTATAACGTTAGTTTCAGACGACTCAAAATAAAATTTAAAATATACTCTTTCTTCACAAAACAACTCTTCATTCTATCTAGGTTTACTGCACTTCCAACTCGCACCAACAAGAGAGAGCACATACTTCATAAAGTATTAGCCATCACAATGCCACAAATGATGACACGTCATATCCTTTCTGCACTAACTCATGCAGTATCTCATCCAAAATATTTGACTCCTTTGCCACAACACAGACTTCATCAATTTCATTTCTCCTTTTTATCAAAACAAATTTCTAATCCAGTCCAGCAAAGCAAATTTCAGGTACCACACATCTTCCTTTGGTGAAACCTGTGTCATCACTCTTCTCCTTTCTCAAACTGTATCTAATAAATAATAAAATTTACTTCAATTTCTTAAGAAGCAATCATTCCTATAAGATATTCACTGAAATTAACTGCAAACTTAAATGTACTCAGATATTAATTAACCTGAAGATTAAAGATGCTATATACATGAAGTTTAGAAATTTCCTATTATTTGTTTTGTAGTACTGCGGATGGAATCGGGAGCACAATACACTGAGGAATATTTCCATCCTTTTTCAGTTTTTGAGGTAGGGTCTCACTAAGGTTGAGACTGGCCTCAAACTTGCCATCCTCCTGCTCAGTCTCCCAAGAAGCTTAACTGCAGATGTGTGCCACAATGCTGGAGATACACATATTTTAAAATCCTACTATTAAACGTGCCAGAATCATCAGTTCACATTCTAGAACAAAATCAACACTTTGATGTAATAATGGACTCTGAAAACTGAAGGGGAAGTAGAAATTTTTCATGACCAAAATCCCTAAGGAAATATGTGACCAGTATTAGTATTGCAGTATTTTATGCAATACTAGCCCAGTACTGCAGGAAACTTGAAGGAATCCTTGAGAGAAACAGGCAAGCAGCACCAAAAACATGGAGGAAAGGAAACATCTGAAGAGCGTAACAAAAAAAATAGATACCAATCATTTGATTGATAGCCCACTAAAACAGTACCAGCCTTCTCATAGAATTTGTGAAACTTCCTCCCATAATTATTATTTCTATTAGTATATTAATACTGTGGTTTGAACCAGGAATGTTTCCCAAAAGTCTAATGCATTTGAATGTTATGGATTATCTATGGAATCACATGTTGTCGTGAACCTAGGGCCTAGACTGGTGGGGTGGATTACCTACAGTATGTAAACTGGATTACAGGCATGTAAACTGGATTACAGGCGTGTAGTGGGGGCTTACCACACCTTCCACACCTGGATCCAGGAGGGGCTGATCACTGGGATGAGACCTGGAAGGATGTGTAAGTGCTTCCTTCCTTCCTTCCTTGGAGGACTAGACTCAACTTGTGTCATCTTGGCTTTCCTGTGTGATGTCAAGGAGCTGCCTCCACCTCTGTCTCTGCCATGTACTTCCACTGTTGCCAGCTGCCCCTGAAAGGACTGTGACCTTTGAAACTGTGAGCTAAAATAGACCTTTCCTCCACTAAATCTGTGGATGTCAGATATTTAGTCACAGCAACAAAAAAGTAACTAAGACAATTAGTTTGTAAAACATGATAATTACATCCAACATGGAGAATTGGTACAAAATCTTAATCTGTGAACTTTTCTGATGTATACGATGTGGAGAGATATTTAGCTGGGGTTGGAGCAGCAAAAGGCAGTGGTTTTGATCTGGGATATTATTAGTTCTAAAAACAGTACAAGTTGATAAATAAGTGGTTCTTTTCCCAGAAGCTGTCACTGAAGGACAAAAGGATCAAATAGTCTTAGTACATTGGCTAAGAACTCAGAACTAATATCCATATTAGTTCAACCTGTGAATCTTGAATTTTACATCTCAACTTCATGCTCTGTAACTAAATTTATAATAATGATCTTACTCTAATAATAATAATAATGATCTTTAATAATAATCTTACTCATTTCTTTCTGCTCCTTTCTGGATGGAAAAGAACTCTTTAAAAATTCTGAAATAATCAGTATGTCATTGTATCTATTCCTTTATCTGTGATATACTTTTGAGAAATAGAAATAGACTTAAGTTCATTTACTTGATCTTTGATATAAGCTTAGCCCAAGAAAGCTGACTGATGTAGTGATAACCTGAATGTCTTTTGACTAGCAACACAACTGATAATAGTCAAATCTTGGAGAAGTCAATAGCCTGAGTACATGGATAAAGAAGATATCACACACACACACACACAATGTATTACTCTGCCATTAACAATGACACATTTGAGTCATTTATAGAAAAATGGATGCATCTTGAGACCATGATGCTCAGTGAAATGAATCAGATTCAGAAAATTGAATATTATATGGTTTCTCTAATATTATATGGTTTCTCTCAAACCATAAAAAATGTGAGAGACATGGAAGAGAAGTAGGAAGACAGACTTTGTAGAGACAGAAAAGGAAAGGGGAAAGTGAGAGGATAGGAAGGAGAAATGGATATGTTTTTAAAAAAGAAACAAGTGGGGGTGATAGTAAGAGTTAGTGAAGGAGAGAGGAAGTGTGAGAGGGTCAAAAAAGGGAGGGGAAGGGACTGTAATTTTGCCATGATATATATGTGCACAAAATACTCAAGTTTAATGTAAACATTAGGTAATGCATATATATATATATATATATATATAATATCAATAAAATGAGAAGAAAATAAACATCAATTAATCTTTAAAATATATATATAATAATGAAAAACAAACACATAACCCCACTATACAGATACAGTAACTATTGTGGTTTGGATCTGGAGTGTCCCTCAAAATCTTCATGTACCTATGGATACTGTGTACTGTGGGGAAGGTGAGGCCTTGCTGCAAGGGGCAGACATTTGGAGGTTGATCTGGAGGGCTGTGTGCTGGTTCTGATCCCTCTCCCTAACTCGTGAGCTCTCTCTCTCTCTTCTTCTTCTTCTCCTCTCTCTTGTTCTGGCCCTGTTCCACCATTTCTAGCTGCGCACCTGTGAACGGGCTGTGATATTCTTAAACTGTGAGCTAAAATAAATCTTCATGATGCTAAAGATGTTGAGTACTCTGTCCCAGCAATGAGCAAGTAACTAAGATAGCAACAATCAGACATTAGGTAGACAAAAAATGTTGGCTGTATAAATGTTTTAACTACTATTACTCCATCTCCTGATTTTATAATACTATAGCAAATTTTAAGATAATTACAAAAATAATCAAAAGATAATATATCTTCATTGTGAGTTCTAGAGTCCAAAGCACAATTTTTAAAAAGTAAAATTTACAAATTACTTAACTCACAAATTTTAAGAGAAAATTACACTTTCTAAGTGTCTGGTCTTTATTTCCCCTCTTAGAATTTTTACCATGTGATTTATTATAAGTAATTTAAACCTCACTGGATTTATCTCAGAGAAAAATGGTACAGTATATTAAAGGAAGAATATGGGGACAGAATGAATTTCTATCACATACTCATTTCACTTGACATATATGATTACCTATTTTCTGCTTTGTATTACAAAAGTTTTCCAAAATTTTCTATCAGGATGAGTGCCTATAATTAGTGTGAATTTTCAAAATTATACCACCACTTTGAGTCTCATGACCTGCAAAAATGGGGCAATACCAATACCTATTTCATATATTTATCATACATTTTAAATGGGATATGAGGTCTACCTTCAAAAACACTAGTCCATTCCCCCCATAGGCCCCAAGATCATATTAGTAGTTTCTAACTTTTGCATAAAAAAGTCTTTTATTCTTCATGGATTCCAAGTCTTTAAAGCTTTTTTTTTTCCCCTACCAACTGTATTGACATTTTACTCACCAGGTTAAAAAAAGACTAATCAGAACTCTTAATATTTCAAAGACTAACCCCCTCCCCACCCCAGCCCTGTCACCACATTCTTCTTTCCTTTTTTGGTAGGCCTCAGACATGTTTGGCAAGTACTCTACCATTAAGCCATATCTCCAGTCCCCAGGCTCTTAAGAGGTAAACATAGTATTCTGTAAATTGATGATCACAAAATTTGGTGATGATTTGCGGTAATCAGCTCCAAACATTTGAGTCAACATAATTACTGGTCAAAGAAAAGATAGATTATATCTTGGCTGTACACAGCTATTGAGAGCAAACAGACAATTCTTTTTGCAACTTTATAAATAATTCATTCTCATTTCTACAACCCCCGGGGGAAAACAAATTATATACTGTAAGTTAGTGATTTTCTATGTGTAAAGAAAATTCTGGTTACCCTACAGGTTTGTTTTCAGTCAGTATTATTAGCGACACCACCTTCAAATTCAAAAGTTACATATATTTATCCTTAAAAAGAAATCATGAAATATCTTCTCTTTTTACTTATAGAACAAAATTCAAGCTATGGCCCAAATATGATTTGTTCCCTACTAACTTCATCTATCTCTCTTTTCCTGGCCTTGTATTAACAAGAGACTTCTTGCTAATTCCTCAAATATGTAAGAACAAGTACTTTCTACTTGAAAGTCTTTTTACCACCTGGGTCCTCTGTGTGGCTCACTTTTCTTGCCAATCACCTGGCATTTTGTTATTCAGATCTCATACTAAATACCACTATCTCAAAAAGCATTTCCTCAAAAAATAAATAAAAATTTAAAAATGTTTTGAAACAGGGTCTCACTCTGCAGTCTACGGTGGTTCAGAACCTATGCAGCCCAAGTTGGCCTTGAACTCAGAGCAATCCTCTCACCTCCGCCTTCTCAGTGCTAGGGTTATAGACATGCACCACCACATCCAGCTGATCTTTATGCAGTGCCGGGGAATTGAAGCCAGTGCCTTGCACATGCTTGGCAAGTGCTTTAACCTCTGAGCTATGCTCCCAAACCTTCCTCAAGTATTCAGTTTGAACCTTAACAATCATTCTCTACCAATCCACACTGTTACAGCTTCCTCATAGAATTTGGAGCCTCTAAAACTATCGTATTAAGGATAATTATATGAGGATACTGTTCTGTAGTAGAGCACTTCCCCAGCATGTACAAGGCTTTGGGTTCAATTCCTAGTACCATGTCCAAATAATAATAGTATAATAATAATGAATGATTTTGCTTACCTATTCATTCCTGCCACCACTATCAACTCCTCACTGCTAACTGGTATAAAGAGTTCCAGCAGTATTACTGCTAATGTTACTGTTAAATCTCTCCTTCTTAGAAATAATACCTGCCACCCAATAGTTATGCAATAAATATTTTTAGATGACCAACCAATTGTTTCATACCAGTTTGTAGAATGATTCTGACTTTTTAATCATGAACTTATATTTAGCATTCAATAATGCTGATGAGAGTTTACATAATATTCTATTTAACCAATAGACCTTATTTTCTTTTTCTTCAATCTTTTGACACATACAAAAGTCTAATCATGTTTTACATACTTTCTATGTTACCTCATGTAAAAATTGAATGAACAAACTAGGTGCCAAGGGCACATACCTGCAGCCCCAGCTAAAGCAGGAGGATCACTTGGGTCTAAGAGCTCAAGACCAACCTGGGCAATATACTGACAGGTAAGAATACCTTTTTTAATATTAAAAAAATCCTAAAAACTGAATGAACTGTCTTATTTTATAACAGTATACAATAAACTGCCAGCTTCATAATCTAAGAACTTGTTTTCCCTGCCAAGATGTGATCAGGCTTCTGAGAATAGAAGACATACAGACAAGCCATCACAGTGACAGCTCCAGAATATCTCAAGCCAGGGAAGACACTTCCAGCTACAGTTTAAGGAACTAGGAGTGGCAGCTAATCAGTTCGTTTCTGTTCACAGAGAGAAATATCCTCAGATCTATTCAAACAAACTCAATTGGAATTTTAAAGTTTGTAACATTAAGTCACTGTTTTGAATATCTAAGGTCACTTTTGTAAATGAAATACTATTCAACTGGCCTTATCTAAGCTTTCGCAGTTTCATGTAACAAAAACACAGTGTGTGTAAAAATGAACACATAAACACAATTCCTAACACTATGTACTATATTTGCTATTTAAAATATTTTAATGTATTTTCAGGGATACTTTTTAAGAAAGATTTGAAAATAAGATTTACTTTTTAGACAGAATTTTAAAACTACGAGAATTCAAATATGACAACTCACTAGTTTAAAAATCCAAACGTGCTGGAAGTACAGGCTTGTATTTTTTAAAATTGTATTGCTTCTTTTCTCTCTCTCTCTCTCTCTCTCTCTCTCTCTCTCTCTCTCTCTCTCTCTCTCTCTCTTTCTTTTTTGAGAAAGTTGTTTCATTCGATAGTCCAGGCTGGTCGTGAACTCATTATATAGCTCAGGCAGGCCTCAAATTGACAGCAATCCCCCAGCTTCAGCATCCCAGTGCTGAGATTAAAAAAGACTGTACCACAACTGGCTACTGTGGTGCCGGGGACCTGAACTCAGGGCCTCAGGCTTGCTAGGCAAATGCTCTAATCACTGTGCTACTTCCCCAGACCTGTGATTGCTTCTTTTCTCAACTGGAGAACAGTGAAAAAGTAATTCACAGCTTATAGCGAGTTTACTTACCAGTGGAAAAAAATGTTAATATTAATCTTCAGGCCAATTTGCTTATGTGTAATTTAGTGATGTGGAAAATATGAGTAAAGCCAGGTACTAACATTACTAAAAATAGGGGCTGCAGGAAAGGCACAAGTTAAAGAGCTCATGTAGCAAGTGCAAGTTCAATTCCCCGGCACCATATAAAGTTGGGCATGGTGGTTTCTGTTTGTAATCCCAGCACTAGGAAGACTCAGGCAGGAGGACTGCCATGAGTCCAAGGCCAGCCTGGGCTATCTAGTGAGCTCAGGGTCAGCCTGGGCTATAGACCGAGACCATGTCTCCAAAAAAGACTAAAAATGTTATCTGCAAATTCCTCTTTTTTTAAAAAAAAAAAGTCAGGAAAATTAAGGGAAGAGTGGAAAAACAGGTATACTGCAAGAAAAACTTTTGTCTGAAGTTCATACGCTCTCTACTTACTATTTCTTCTTCCTCCCTATTTATTTTACTGCCTTCAAACTTCTAAGCTGCCTCACAAACAAGAAGCCTATATTTCACTCATCGCCTCTGTGCATTTGACTGATGCTGGGGAAGTCCAAGAGTGCCTGTGAATGGTGCAAAAAATTCATATAAAAGAAATGCATCTTACAACAAAGCATTTTAAGAGAGTATCTCCAGAAGCACAAAGTCCAAAAATGAAACTTTCCTTTTATCCAATAACTTAGAATGTTAAATAACATTTTTGCAGGAGACTGCATATATAGAATTTTTAAAATTCTAAATATACGCTGATAACTAGCAAAGTACCTCTAGTCCTTCAATTTACAAAAGATAAGTTTAAAAAGGTGCATTGAGTCCTACCTTCTCTCAAAGACGACCTACCTCCATGTAGCCTAGATTTTAAAATGTTTGAGATTTCATCCTCAAACTGGACAACACAGATCTTCCTTACAGTAGTTCCCACACCTCCCCCAAACTCCTGCCTCCGGTTTTTCTTTAAATCTTCAGATCTTGTCTTATCTGTTGTTACACCAGCCTGCCTTCAGTCTTCTCAGTTCACTCTGTACTCTCTAACCAGATTTGTGTTCTCGGAGATGAGTGCTCTTATCAAGTCACTTTCTTCATATCAAACTTCTTGTGCTTCTGAAAAGTCTCTACTTCTCAACCTAACAGTCAATACAAACTCTAGAATCACATCTACCTGTATGGCCTTACCTCCATATTTTTTAACTATACAAAAGCTTAGTTGCCTGTCAAATCAATCTCCTGTCCTTCAAACTGTCCTATACTTTCTAATTTGTGACACATCATTTCAACCACAAAACATGTCCACTACTCTTCCTCCCCAAGCCACTGCCTGCACACCAATCATTTGTATCTGTGCACTTAATCATATAAACTAAAATGCCGTAATGAGATACTTCCTCACTCCTGGAGACTGGTAGAAAAAAACAAAATTAACAAAATAGCTCCCTTTAATTAAATAGCTACTATGTGCCAACAGGTCTTACATACTATTTCCAACACCCTCACCAGTACTATGTAGTAGATATTATCATCTTCCTTTGAAAAATAAAAAAAGTGAAAGCTTAAAAACATCAAATAATTTATTTAGCAAGTTACTCACTAAGTGGTGAAGCAAGGATTTGAACCCAGGCTTGCCTAACTCAAGAGCTATCTCTAAATCCTAACAACTTGTTTTAAGTCAGAATCACATGACCAGCTTTCCTTACCTACTGAAGTAATTCACTTTTACATAATATATTCCCTGCTATAAAAAACTTTTTAATGTTTATCATTTTAATAAAATAATGATGAAATTCCATTTCTCTCCAACAAAGAATGCTGCTCAAATTGCAACTTTAATTAATCTTTTTGTTGTCACAAAGATTATTTTTAAGGGAAATGATTACAATTAACATTTGAGAAGATACCTGCAAGAAACTTATAAAATACTATGATGATTTTACAGAGTATTAATCTATCAAATGGGCAAAGATTGTAAAAAATGTCCTATTCAATGCCACTGAAAGTGCAGTGAGACACACACTTATACAAGGATGACCATTCACCACCCTCTGATCCAGTTATCCCACTGCTGGAAATCTATCCTAAAGGAAGGAAAAACCAAACAAAAAAATAAAAAAGACACAACCAAAGACAAATGCACAAAAATGTCTCTATGTTACTTAACATATTAATTTTATAAAGAATCATTACTGAAGTTCCACACTAGAAAATAACATCTGATTCAGGACAAAAATATAAGAATAATATTTATAAAGGTGTTAATATACATTAAAGCAACAATAATATTCTCTATATAATAGGATCACGGGTGACTTTCAATTTCTTTTTTATATTTAATGTTCTTTACAAAATTCACCATAACGTAACATGAATTATTTCAAACAGAAAAAAAATTAAGTAGTCATATTCACTGAAAATGATCCTGGGCATAAGAAGGACTTATTACTTAGAAAAGGAATGTTACTTCCAGGTGCACAAATGTCAGACCTGTTTTGTTTACACTTCTATTATGCTCATGTTTACTCTTACATGGGTAAAGGATGTCATCTAAATTCAGTAGTTATTTATGAAGCTGTGCAAGAATCACTATCTAAAAGTCAGCCAATGCACCAATAGGAGACATCATAATTAAATGAATTGTTTTACTGTGTACGTCTACTAAGAATAATAATTATCCAATTAACTCTAACTGAAAACATGCAAAATGGAAGAAAACTATTCTTATTTCGTAAACTAAACACACTGCTGTTGGGTTACAAGCACAGCAGTTGGCTCTGGGGAACTTCAAAATAAAACTGATAGGCTAAGGGCTTAGCTTAGTGGTCACAGCTCTTGACTAGCAAGCACACGGGTCCGGGTTAGATTTCACAATACTACATAAACAGGATGTGGTGGCACGTGCCGATAATCACAGGACTTAGGAGGCTGAGGCAGGAGGATTGTGGTGTGTTCCAGGTCAGCCTAGGCTACGTAGTGAGTGCAGTGCCAGCCTGGACTACAGAGCAAGACTGTCTCATAAATACATAAATAAGTAAATAAAATTGGCAAACTATCAACAAACTCACTAAAGATGCACATTGATGCATTTTGTCTATTCACATATTTTTGTCCTAGAAGACAGTTAATTTTAGTGGTTCAGGAAGAACCACTAAAATTAATCATGTAGAAAAAATTAACAAGTTGTCTTAAAAATACACAAAAATTAAACATAGAATTAAAATTAGCAGCTGAACAAAAAACCAACTTCTCTACAATATGATGTATATAATACATGCAAGGGGCTGGAGAAAGGGCTCAGCAGTTAAAGCGCTTGCCTAGCAAGTGCTAAGTCAAGCGCTAAGTACCCTAGTTTGATTCCCCAGCACCACATAAACTGGGCCTGGTGGAGCACACCTGTAATCCCAGCACTCAGCGAGGCTGAGACAGGATGATTGCCGTTAAGTCCAAGGCCAGTCTGGGCTATAGAGTTCAAGACCATAGTGAGTTCAAGACCAGCCTGGGCTATAGAGCAAAACTCTCTCACAAACAAACAAACAAACAAACAAATAAATAAAACATGCAAGCAACTTACAAAATAAAAAGTCTTGGATAAGAGTAACTAGGCAGTACTGCTAGCTTTTTAGTTTCTGTTTCTGTTGTTGTTTTGTCTTATTTTTTGGTGATATCTATCAAGAACAGACCCAAAGCCTCATGAATACTAAAAACACACTTTGCCAATGAGCCTACAATTCTCATTTAACTATATTTTTAAAAACTAGAAAACTGATTTGCTGTAGTAGAACTAAAACCTGTTACAAAGTAAGATTACAGAAAGAGTAGCTCAATAACTAAGAAAGAATTCAAAATATTCACATTCATTTAACTTAGAAAATGAACATTATTCTATTATGAAAATAATATTATTTATTTATTTATTTTTGAGACAGGATTTTGCTCTGTAGGCCAGGCTGGTCCTGAACTCACTATGTAGCCCAGGCCAGCCTTAGATTCACAGTAATCCTCTTACCAAGTGCTACGATTACAGGCATGTGCCACTACGCCCAGCTATATGTGGTGCTAGGGAATCGAACTCACAACCTTGCGCTTGCTAGGCAAGTCAGTTAAACGCTGTGCCATTCCTCCCGAAAATATGTTTATTTATAAAAACATATGTCCAGCTCTAGTAGACATAAAATAAATTACTAGATTATAAGTTCCTGAAAGTAGAAACTACACATATATATCTCAGTGTCCAAGAAGAGTATAATTTTGAGTCACTCAAACATTTGTTCAATTATGGAACCTGAAATCTATTAATGAAATTATGTAACATTTTCACAATGGATATTCTAAGTAAAATTATATTTTACATTCAGTAAAACATAACACAGCACTGCAAACAATCCCAGGTGAGTTACAGGTAATAAATCTTTGTGAGCTCAAAGCAAGGCCCTTCAAAGTTTGAATTAATCCAACAGCATCTTTTCTTAGTTATGTATAATTTAATATATTCCTATTCTTATGAAATATGGCCCAATTTAAATATATTCTGAAACCAAGCATAGGATTAGATATTTAATTTTGAATTTTTCTAACTTTGCACCCCACACTCTATCAATGTGAACTAAATAGGCTAGAGTTAGGAAATACTGAGAAAGTTGAAGTGATTTATAAAAGACTTTTCAGATTCAACATAAATTCACAGTGCCTAAATAAAGTCATATGTACTTTTAAAAAAGCCATTTTCTTATTTAATGACTGAAGTTTACCTCATACAACAGAAGTAGCCAGCCCTCCACGTGCAAGCCATACATTTCTGGAAGTTTCATTAAAAGGATTATTTTTAGATCCCTTATAAAAGTACATGACTTCTTATTTCAACTCCTACCTTAATAGTCACACATAATTTCCCTCTTTTAAATTGGTACATGTGTGTATGCACACTTACACCCTTTTCCTCTGAAAGGCCTCCTTTCAAACGAAAATGAGAGCATGGCACAGTTCTCTGTGGAGTTACTTTGTTGATGAGAACATCAAGATAATGAACAAAGCTAAGCTTATAAGTACAATCCTCCTCTGGATCATTTAACCTTTCAACAACCTTACCCTCTTAACCAAGCATCTCAAGAACTGTTTGAAGGAGACTGAGATAGTATGAATTATTCAATGTAAACCCATAACCGCTATTACAAAAAAATCCCAACGTCAATAGTATCTGTGCATAAAATACATGATAAACATATAAACTACCACTCATAATTCCCAAAATTTACACACACATACAACGAATGAACACCTCATCTGTCTCACAAACATATGAAAGCTTATGGGTTTTTAATGCTAATATTTTCCATAAGATATGAATTTGGCATTAATTCATGCAGGAATTTTATGACATGAGAATAAACAGCAGGGCTTGGAGAAATAGCTCAGCGGTTAAACGCTTGCCTTGCAAACTCAAGTTACTGGGTTCGATTCCCCAGCACCACATCAATCAGGCGTGGTGGTGCACACCTATAATCCCAGCACTTGGGAAGCTCAGGCAGGATGACTGCCATGAGTTGGAGAGTTCAAGGCAAGCCTGGGCTACATTGTGAGCTCAGGACCAGCCAGGACTACAGAGCGAAATACTGTCTCACAAAAAAGAAAAAAAAAAAAAAGAAGAAGAAGAAGAATAGAATTCAACAACCTAACTTCAACAAGAAAAAAAAATGAGAGTAAACACTTAGAAATATACCATTACTCTTTTTTTAAACAACTGATAAGCTTAATTTGAAAAGAATGTTAGGAGGCAGTAAGTTTATGTTCACTATTTTAAATGTACCACAATATTAAGATATCAATGTTTTAAATGTTATTCTTATTGAACATTTAAAGTAAGAATTTTAGAACCAAGAACTTCAACGTCATCTGAAGTTCATGAGCATCTGTTAAGTCTCTAGCATGTGTCATGTGCAATGTTAAGTGTTCTTAGGTAACTCAATTAGTTCAACTTACAACTCTTTATAGATGTCAAAGTTCTATGTTTATGCCAAATCAAGTAATACAGATTAGAACCAGATACGCTGAGCAGAGCCTGAGCAATGAGACACTTTCTTTAAAAAATCAAAACAGATGGGTATCATCTCTTCTATAAACTGAATAAAATTGCAAAGATGCAATGTTGATTTCATTTAACAAAAACAAGGCTTTTTTGAATAACTATAAAGAACTACAACAATTTACAAATTTAACTGAGAGAGTCCTCACCTAAGTACCAGATGTATAATTTATTGCAAAAAACCAAACACGAGGTTGTCAAAGCTGTAAGAGTCTAAACATAACATACAAAATACAAATGAAACAAATTACAGAATCATTTAAAGAAATCCCTCTGTAATAACAAAAACAATTATCAAAATGATAAACTGAATGCCTGACAATAATGCTTATTTTTTAAAAAGATCATCATCCGTAGAATAACACAGTTTATTAAAAAAAAAACACTGGCAAAATCTGCAATTATTTAGCTATTAGATTACAAATTACAACTGAATATAAAAATTCCTTGAGGGCAAGAGACCTGTCTAATTCCTCTTAGTATTCCCAACAATTAGCACTCTATGGTTAAATGCTGAAGAGAAACGTGATCTAAATTCAATTTAACAATCTAAAAGATCTCGTTATATGACCAAAATTATGTTTAAGTGTTAACAGTACCCAATAAAAATGAAACTGCCATGAAACGAAGGCTTAATAGGTGTGGCTGCTAAAGTAAGTATAACCCACACTTTGAAGGCAATTTAGAAATACACCAGACAAGTACACACTTTGACCCTTCTAGAAATGAATTCCAAGACAATGTTCTAACAGAAAAACAATATTACCTATGCAAATATTAATTTCACCCAATGCAGGAAGATGGACTACTTTACAATCACTGAAAAAGGTTAAAAATGAAGATTTACCTACTAACTAGTCTTCCTGATTCCACCCTTGTCTCTTCCCATTCAGGCTGATTTCCACACAGCAGGCAGAACGATGCTCACAAACTTAACTCGGAATAGACAGGTCTCTCTTTTACCCAAAACCCTCCACCAGCTGTCCATCTCATTCAAAGTAAAATCTAAAATTCGTGCTCCAGCCTATCAGATTTTATAGCAGCTCCAGCTACTTCTCTACTCTCAAGCCCTCTCATTTTCTTCCTCAACTGCTCAACCACACTAAGATCTTTGCTCACAGGTCTTGGCTCTTTAAAGTAATCTGCCTCCTTTTACCCAAGAGAACAGACATCCCCCATGTCCTTCCGGTCTCTGCTCCAGCATCAGATTCGCCCTGACAGTGGTTTTCTCCAGGCCCTCACTCTACTCTACTTTACAGCTCCTGTCACCTGACATATTCTTTATTTATTTGGTTATGGCGTGTCCTTCCAGATTAGAATACGGGCTCCATGACAGCAAAGACTTTGTTTTACCCACAAAGTATTCAGTAGATACTTGAACTAATAGTAAATGTTGATGTAATTATTAACCACATAAAAATTATTAACTACAAAAAATATGCATATGAACAAGCCTGAAAGAGGAAAGATTAACCATTTGACTGGTGAACATTTTCCAATGCTGATATTACCATGATGATTTTTACTTCGCACAAATAAAAATCATAAGTTGTGATTATTATAAGCTGTTGAAAGTGACTAAAACATTTCTTTAGGAGGTGTAATAGTTATTAATGAGAATTTCCCCCATAAAGTTATAACACTATTAAAACTTGTTGTCAAAGACGCAAAGTTTATTCTGTAAGTGGCGACAGCATCATTCCCAAGACAACACAAGAAATGAACAAAAACTTCTGAACAGTTTTGATATAAAACTGAACAATATCAGAGATACCAGTTCACTTTTAAGAAAAAATCTAACGTTGCCTTCAGATGATTCCTGAGACTTGAAGAATTTTATGCATAAATCCCTGTTACTTTTTTTCTAGGGACAGGGTCCCTATATTTCATATGTTTTCAAAGGTATCACTGATTTAGAAAAGTTAAGAATTACCTCTTTATATACTGGAAGTGAAATGCAGTATCTTTCTATAAAGTACTTCTCAAAAGGACAAATGACACATAACACCTAGACATGTATGTAATGATTAAATTCATTCAACAAATGTCAAACAAGTGAATTTCTTAACACTTTACACTTAATTATATATGAAGTAGAATATAATTCAAATTGTCAGGAAAACAAAAAATATTCACTAAAGCACCACACTAGAAAATATCTAAAAGTTAAGCACAATTTCAAAATAAAAAAAAATTACAGGGAAGGAAAATACTGACAAAAAGGGGTTGGGGCAAATCTAGTGCTTGTCATGCCAAAATATTGCAGCAATCAATTACATCAAAAGAAAAACTACACGTAGGCATGCCCACCCCCACACACTCTGACAGGAAACCCAAAGAAAAGTTTCCAAATCCTGTTTCCAGCAGCACCTCTCGCTGAGGCTGCCATCAGCATGCTTCTGAAGGCCGGCTTCCCAGGTTAAACTTAAGTTGACACTTTATTCTTATTTTAATAAAAACAAAGAATGTAATTATTACGCATTACAAAGACACACTATTGATAACAAAAAGAATATACTGGGGCAAAAAAAAAAAATCATCTTCCACCCAAAAGCAGAAAACAGTGGCCACCTGTAAGGTTCTGGCCTATAAACGACCTGTCCTGTTATTCAATTTGTTAAATCCTCCTTCAAAGCACTGAAGAAACGATTTTCCCTCTCCAAAAGGAAAACAGCACATTACTCATCAATACCAGGTCTCTTTTCAAAGGTCAAAAGTTACCTAAATTCTAGTTTTCAGCTTCCTGAGATCTCACTTTTGAGGCACAAGTGTCTGCCCCTCCTCTCCCTATGGCAGTAAAAGACACAACTCAGCTGAAGACAGTCTTTAACTTCCTGAGGGCAAAGGGACAACCCTACCAACCAACCCGTCATTCTCAACAAATCCTAGTTTGAAGGAAGACAAGAATCACACCGTGACCTCCTTCCTAACAGTTGGGGACGCGTCTCAGAGTCAAGAATTAAAATGCACGCTGAAAGGCGAACACATGGCACGCTGGGGAAGCCACGGGGGAAAGAGGGCGGGAACCTGGGGCTGCGCTATGAAGCGGGATGCGGAGATGTCAGCCCGCAGAAGGGGACGGGCCCCCTGACAGAAGCTCCCGGGAAGAGCAACGCTCCAGCCCCCCTAAGCCTGCCCGAGCGGGAAGGACAGACAATCTCACCCGACGCTGCAGCCCCCTCACGCGTCCCTCGGAGGGCGAGCGGGTTTTGCAGGCAGCCCTGACCCTAGTCCGGGGACATCGGCAGGAGAAGGGCGGCGATGTCCGGCCCCTCTCTCGGGCGGCGAGGCGAGCGGGCACCGCGTTCGAGGAGACGCGAGGGGAAGGCGCTCGGGCCACGGCACCTCGGAGCTGGACAGCGCGGGACACAATGTCCTCTTTCTCTCCCGCACCCGCCCGGCCCCTCCCGGCCGGCTCCCGCAGGCCCCGCCACGGTCGCGCCGCTCGGTCCCGCGGGCGTGGCCGGCTCCGGCCCCGGCGGCCGCGGCGTGGCGCGGCCCGGCCTGGCCGGCCCGGCCCCTCCCGCGGGCCAGGCCCGGGGCCGCCGCCCCGCACGCCCAAGAACGCGGAGGAGGAAGCGGAGCCGGCGACTGACCGGCGGCGCGACCCGCCGGAGCCCCGCTCCCCCCGGGGCCGGCGGACGCTCCCGCCCCTCACTCACCCCCCCGGTCCGGCCTCCTCCGCCTCCTCCTCCTCCTCCTCCTCCTCCCTTCGCTCGGCCGTGGCTCCGGCTCCGGCTCCGACTCCGGCTCCACTCGGCTACGGCAGCGGCCTCGGGAGCGGCGGCGGCGGCGGTGGCAGCGCCTCCAGAACGCGCACGCACGCCGCACGTTGGCCCCGCCCCGGCCCCGCCCCAGGCCCCGCCCCGCCAAGTCGGCCAGCTCCAGCGCTCGGCCGGCTTCCCGGCGGCGTTCCCGAGTCCTCTTAAAGGAGCCGGGCGGGAGGTGGCTGGGAAGCGCGGAGCATGGGACGGCGAGGGGACTTGGGGCTGCGAACGCTGCGGAGTGGGGGAGGGGCGGAGGTAAGGTCGGAAGTCCGCCAGGAGGGGTTGAAGATCCCGGAGGAGGAGAGTCGGGAGGAATCGCCAGCTTTCTGCCGGCGCTCTCGAGCACCTCATGCTGGCACTCCGTCAGGCACGGGGTACGCCCGCAGACAGGCACGGGCCCTCGTGGAGTTGGCATGCCGGGGAAGTGGGAGAGAGGAGCAAAACAATGTTTAAAAAAGATTTAAAAATTGTTGGTAACAGTCACGAGAGAGAAATAAAGCAGGGATTAGATGACTTCATAGCAGATCGGACGTTGCCTCAGAGGAAACACTCGTGCACATGCGTGCATGGTAGGCAGGAAGGAGCCTAGCAAATCCAGGGGTAGAGGAGAGAAGCAGCCTTCTAGGCTGAGAGAATCAGCTTTAAACGCGGAGGTCCGATTATGCTTGCAGGAACAGCAAGAGGCCGGGGTGCCTGAACAGAGGCAGCGGCTATGGAACAGGGGCAGTTCGACCCGAGGAGGCGGGGGGGGGGGGGGGGGGGGGGGGGGGGGGGGGGGGGGGGGGGTAGGGGGAGTAGGGGGGTTCAGTCTTAATCAGGTCCTGGGGAGTTTATGAGCTATTACAAGAGCAAGAGGAAGCTGGGTCTGTCGGTCCAGGCCTGTAATCTCAGCACCCTGGGAGACTGAGGCAGAAGGATCTCAAGGTCGAGGAGGCCAGCCTGAACCACTTAGTGAGACTCTGTTTCAAAATCAAAACTAAAAAGTGGCTGGGGATCTGACTCAGAACACATACTTCACAAAGCAACAGGAAGCCCGAATGCCTACCGCGGGCTCACATTTTTAAAGTCAGGCTTGCGGTGTGTGTGAAATACACAAGGAGAGTGAAGAATGCCCTCAAGGAGACCAGAAAAGAGGTTGTTCATGTTAGCTTATTCTCGGTGGCATCAGAGTGCAGGACGAGAAAAGACCATTTTGTTTTATGTCTCATTTGTTTTAATTTCCTTTAGGTAGGTTTTGATTAGCATGGATTTCTGCTTGGTGGGGGACCGTGTGAGAGAATGGGCAAGGGCCATTGGTTTCAGGGCCTGAGAACCGGGTTCGTGGTGCTGCCAATTCTAGAGATGGAGAAGACTTGGGGTGGCCTCGAGGAGGAGCAAATGCTGGATGGGGCGATACCATAGGTGCCTGTTCTACATCTAAATGAAGATGTTAAGTAGACAGTTGCATATATGAATCTGGAGATGTAAACATAGGATTCATCAGCACATAGATCTTTAAGCCTAGGTCTATGTAGAGTCACTAAAGGAGGGGCAGAAATTGGAGGGTAGGCTCACCAAGAGGCATGCCAGCACTTTGAAGTTAAGGACAAAGAAGAGTTGACTGTGGTGGCACACACCTGTAATCCCACGGCTTTGGAAGGCTGAGCCAGGAGAATCACGAGGCAGGAGGATTGTGAGTTCAAGCGCAGCCTGGGCAACTTAGCGACTTAGAGAGGTTGTGCATCAAAATTTAAAAAGTGTTGGGGATGTAGCTCAATGCAGAGTCCCTGGGTTCAATCCCTAGCACAGAGGGGGAAAAATAAGAAAGAAGGTGCCAGGTAGGAGGAGCAGCAGTAGAGAGAATGTTGGAAGGTAGAATTATTTCAGGAAGGAGGGCGTGATCAGTCTTCTGATTTCAGGTACGGCTGAAATAACTAAGCATTGGCTTTTGCTCTTTTGGTGTTTTGTTTTGTTTTGTTTTATAGTGCTGAGAATTGAACCTAGGTCTTTGCACATGCTAGGCAGGAGTTCTCCGCTGAACCATATTCCCAGTTGAGGCCTGAGGATTTAAATGTTGAATTTGGCCAGAGGAAGCTTGCCAGTGGCTTTCATGACAACTCTTGCAATGGAGCCATAGAGAAGAAAGTCTGATGAAGGTGTATGAGAAAAATGAGAGGTGAGGAAGAGGAAGCTCTGGAGGAGCTTTATTCTGAAGAGCAAGTGAGAATGGGCAGTGAGAATGGAGGAGTACTGGGTACGAGGCAGAGCGTTTAAGATGAAAGATTCTTCTTCTGATAGAATGATCATAAAGGCAAGTAGATGACACAAAAGACAAGAAGCGACTAATAGTGAAAGATTGTCCCAGGCAGGAAGTAATGAGACCTAGCTCAGCGTGACAGGAGTGGGCTGTGGGTAGAAGCAAGGGCAGTGTATTCACAGACTATTTTTGGAGAGAAGACACAGTATCTGGGTGCAGCTGCAGGTAGATCAGGCAGTCCATTTGCTGTTGGCATGCTCAGGCCCTGCAAATTAGGCAGGGCAGGTGGGAGCTGAAATTTAACACTTCTTTTGTGACCAGGCTATTTGCCTACTAGAATCACTTCACCTTGGAGGAAGGGGCATTTTTCTAATTGCTCTACCTGATGGGTGGCACCTTCCAGAAGTCCTGAACACGGCCCACTCATACACACACATGCACGTTAATGTGTACCTTTCCCCAGTTTACACTAAATGCTTGAAATATGCACTGGCTGCCCCACAGGGACCGATAAGGTAAAGTCTGGTTTATGTGCCTTCCTTTACTCTGCAGGATTACAAAGCTATAAGTGGGGAGGGGTCGTTGGTCAAATAACCAACTGTAGAAGAAGGTGAGAAACCCTGTGAGGAGTGGAAGAGTGGTGAGGGCAATGCTGAGGGCCCTTTAAAATTGGTGGTCCTATATTTAAAGTGAGACTACTCATCAAGATAGTGTGATTCTCCTCCTGCCACATGGTCACAGCTGGATTTGGCTAGGACTGGGTTTTGTTTTGGACAGTGGAGGTGGTGATGGGGAGTATCAGGCAAGGGAGTGATTACTGTGAGAGACTTTGGAATCTGAGCTAGGAGGGAAGAGGGGCAAGTAAAAAGAGGTCGCCCCTGTGGAAAGGAATAGTTCCAGACCGAGGAAGCATTGAAATCGGCAAGGCCAAGGCAGCTTCCCAGGTATGAAGCACGGAGACCTAAGGTGGCCGGGAGAAGTACAAAGTACCTGTGAGGGAAAAAGAGATCAGGCTGGCACCAGGGAACTATGGAGACAGGAAAGTCTTTAGGTCCTGCTCTAGTTACAGTGTATGGAAGCCTTTGGTCCAGGAGAGGTTGAGGATCCAGACCGTTCACTTGTAACCATCCCAGTGCGGCATAGGTTAGGCGGAAGTTGAGTACGGAAGGGGATAAGCTAGTTCGTACTTCCTGCTCGCCGTTACACACTGTGTACTTTGCTTTCCACAAACCATGGGCTTATGTAATTTGTGTGCCGGCTTTATCTCGCCTGTGTTTGGCAGGAGTTAAATGAGATCTTCCTAAATCTTAGTCCTCCTCTTTCTGACTTCTTTGCTACTTATGGTACCACCTTTTTCAGTCACCAAGCAGCCAAACCTCAGTGTCCTTGAATCCTTCTTTGTTGTTACTGTGTCCATAGTGTGTGAGTCTATGCCATCCAGTAGGCCATTTGCCGTGGTGAAAACATTCCTTATCTCCTTGGTCCGCGTGTGGCTGTTGAGCTTTTGAAACATGTGACTGAGGTCTGAATTTGAAACTGTATTTCATTTAAATTAAATTTAATTTAATCGTTGCATGTGGTGAAAGGCTGCTTTATTGTTCATCACAGGTATAGGTACTTCCTAAAAAAATGGGCCTTCCCTCTGCACCTCTCCTCCCCGGCTCTCTTGCCATCAGGTATCAATCACCCCAGTCTAGACTGTGTTGCACCCTGTTCTTTGGCCTTCTGCTTAGTTGCTTTCCTTCTAATCTATTTTTTTTTTTCTTCCCAGAGCCATATTCCTAAGCAGTGGCCAGGTGATTCCACACATCAAATTAACTATAGATACAGACATTTGCCCAGTTATGTATCTCCAGCCCATCTTTCCATCCTTACCTTTCACTGCTCCTTTATGTGTATAGCAAACACTTGCTATAATTCCTACCAACTAATTAAACTCTGCCCACTTCAAGTACCTACCGTCCCCTCTCCCAGTCCCTAGATCTATTGAAACCTTTGAATCCTGGAATCCTATCTCAAACTGCAGTTCTGACCTGGAGCATTTCCTACTTTCCCTCTTAAAACTCCCAGTTTCTCTTTGTACCTTACTTGTGGCAAGTACATGCTACCTTATGGTGTATTTCATGTGTTCATTTTATTCCCTAAGTATCTCTCCTAACAGGTGTCCTTGCGGTATCAGTCTTGGACCTTAAAAAAATGAAGCACTCCTCCAGTGGCCGCTGAATGAGTTTCAGGCTTTCATGAAGCCTACAGAGCACTTTATTCCTCTAGTTCTAAGAGTAACATCACCAATCCTCAAGGAAAATGTCTGTATACCATTTGCTAATATGACGGGCTTTTAAAATGTTATTCTTGGCTGAGAATTTCTTCCAAATATGTCCCAAACTTAGGATACTTTTATAATTCAGTTATAACTTGTAGTCCTAGAAAGCATGAGTATATCTGGACCAAGTATAGCTACTTTCAGAATCAATTATGGAGAAGTCCCTTAAGAAATATTAACACATGATATAAATCAATAAAATAATTCCATCTAATACATGGTTAGCAATGTATTTTTAGAGCTTGAGCTCTTAGAAATCTATAACCCAAGAGTAGAATCACATATGCTGTGCCCTGCTATACCTAATGTACTTTTCCTGTTGATGCAGTGAATTTTAAGAATTTGAAGAAAATAAAAAGAAAGGACTTCACACATGTAAGACTTTATGCGTATTTATTGAACAGACTTTAACTGAGGCTTGCTACTTGCCAGGCTCTTACACTTACTGCAGAAAATATAAAAATAGGAAAAATATGGTCTCTGTCCTCAAACAGGACACATGGTAAAAATATGAACTGGCATTGCTATAGCATTTTACAATTTTAAAAATGATTTCACAGTATCTCTACTTAATCCTAACAATAACACTATCAAATTAGGTCTTATTAGCCTCATTTTGCAGATGGGAAAACTTGTTCAAGGGATTAAAATAATTACGCAGAACACAGAGCTGTTAATTAGCAAGGCCTTAAACTGGCATGCTTGCATCGATGAATATCCAAACAATGTTTAAATTAAAATATAAGTTCCTAAAAGACAATAACTAGATCTTACTATATGCTCAGTAAATATTCAGAGAAATGTGTGTTTGTGAAGAGAGAAAATATAAACAATTATCTAATTCACTCATTGTTTGTGTAATTGTGTGCTAAGCTGATCTTATCATATTAGTGCTACTAAAAATGTGATCCATGGATTGGTGCTGGTCTACAGATTGCCTATTGAGGCAAAGGAAGAAAATGAGTAAACATTTAGGATCTTTTTGGCAACTGGACATTGCTGTGATTCCCAAAGGGATGCTCAGTGGACCTGGCTAGTTGTACCTGTGCACACATCCGTTCCAGTGATGTGGTGAGTCCTGTGCACTAATCACACAGCATCTAACATAATCCTATGGTTTAGGCCATTTGCCACCCACCTGCCCTTCGTCCTGGAGACTTTTTACTCTTTAACAATGAGAAGGCTTCCTGCCTTTGAAGGGAGGTCAGTAACAAATAGGAAAACATTGTCAAAAACTGCTTCTTCAACACAGAGGCCATATCTTCTGTTCTTGTGATTTACAAACAATGTTGAACAGTAACTAGTGGTGGTCTCCAAAATGAGATGACAGAGGCTCAAATGCAGATTTTGTTACTTACCAATTCTTTGGGCAAATTGCTTACCCTCTTGCAGCCTCAGTCATCTTATCTGCAGTATTTACTAGAAAAGTATAAAGTTTTACAGCTCTTTGGTCAAAATTAGTAGAGCTAGCATGCCTAAGTGTTTCTCATAGAAGATGGCATGTGATGAAATGTTATTTTTATGTTATGATGAATACTGTTATTTTTTTCTGGGATACTAAAAATTCATGCTATTTTAAAAAATTTAAAGCATCACAATAGAAATAATTCTGTAAATATCTAGACTTGTGGGCAAACACTTTTCAGCTACACACATTGTTAAGAGACAAAGATCGACTAATTTCAGACTCATATATATAAAGCAATTTCTGTTTCTTCAACTCAGTTTATCTGCGTGGCCCAAGAAGACAGCACACAGGTACATAGTGTGCATTGTCTGATAGCTACATTAGAGTGGAGTGGAGCTGTGTGATATTGCATGTGTTTAGTGCATGTGAGTTTCTGGGTTTGAGCTGCGCAGCAGCAACACACACACACACACACACTCATGGAGCAGTTGGTTCGGTGGCCTGTATGTCCTCTTTATATGTCTTATATAAGACTTTACATGTAAGATCTCTCTGCCAAGCTCTAGTTGGCTCATTCTTCACCATTTCTTTCCATGAACCTTGTCGTCTGGAAGGAAGCAGCTGCTGCTCATCTATGTAGCTCTGCAGCTCCTAAAAAGAGTCAGGGATCCCTGGAGCACAGAGGTTGTATAGTGGTGAGTTCCAGGAAGGCAGACTCAGCTGGCCATTGAGCAGAGTATGTGATGTAGGCCAGAGTAAGCCAAGTCTTTTCTTATCAGGAAAGACACTCTTAAAATAAGCTTCACTATCAGGAAGAAGCTGTCACTAGAATAACCCAGCCTTAAATATGTGGAGGGAAAAGGAATTCAAAAGTTTTGCCTAGCTTCATAGAGGTGGATTATAATTACTTCCCCTGTAATGAAACTTGACCATATATAAACTGCAAATTAAGCAACCTCAAATTAGGGACACCAGAGTTTGTAGAAGGCAGAATATTGTGATTACTTTTTTTTGCCAGACTTAATAAATAAAAATAGAAAATGTTTTGCATGTTCGATAAATGAAAGTCAGGACAGCTCTTGAATGGGGTTTCATTATTTTATCATTTACAATAATAGGACTTCTGTACTACTGAGGTTAAATACAACCAGTTTAGCTAGGCACTGTGGCACAGGCCTGTAATCTTAGCACTGTGGGAAGCTGAGGCAGGAAGAGCACAGGTTTGAGCCAGCCTGGGCAACTCAGCACCTTAGTGAGACCCCCCCTCATCTTAAAATAAAAATAAGAAAATGGGCTGGGAATGTAACTCAGTGTGAAGGTCCTGGGCTCAGTTCTCCAGTATCACAAAAGAAAAGAAGAACCAACTTATATAGAGAATTCCAGTCCTTGTATATCAAGTTATATATTAGCACAGTTAACCATCAAACAAGAAGAAATGCAGCAATAGTAAGGGCAGTGGGATGGGCCTCCAAAAATCAGGTTCACCCATTCAGTACAAGCCATGTGATACCTCTCCAAGTTTGTTTTCTGACTTATAAATTGAGATTACTTATATCTACCTTAAAGAGTAAGAATTAAGGTGAGATCAATAAGGGACAACACAATGCTGATACAGTAAACACTTAATAAAGCTCATTTACATGAATCTTCATCCATTGGAAAGAAGACCAGATGTTAGAGAAGCCTTGAAGAAAGACTCCAGCCTGGTGTTTATGCTGCTTGACATGCTGAGTTAAAACTCTTACTCTGTCTAGTTGGCTTCTGAATGAGAACCGGTTACTTCCAAACAATGATACCACCTAAAGAGATCTTCAGTGCCTCTGTGTGTGTGGAGGGGGCGGGGTGTTAGAGGTGGAGGCAATAGTGGGTTAGAAGAAATGTGAGGAAAAGAGCTCATAAATGTCGTCTTACTTTCAATAAGTTGTTAAGCCAGATACCAAACTGTGCGTTAAAATATTAGCCCAGAAAGTGAAAGACATACTTCCTGTAAATCTATAATATTAATTTTGAACTGAGGGAGCAGGTTTCAAATTCAGACCAGACTCAGAAATGACGACATCACTTTTTCCAGAGTTTCTCCTGATGAGGCTTGTGATAGATTAACTAGGGGTGGTGTGTAATAAGGGGAAAACAAGAGTGAAAATAGATTTCACACAAAAATGCAGAGAATGAAGTTTCCTGTGTTTGTATTTGCAGCTGATAAATGATAATCAAGAAGAGCAGAAGAGCATTTTCTAAGGAGGAGCGCAGGGTGATTCTGAGGGGTTTGCCAGGGCAATTACCAAAGGAATCGGTCAGTTTTGGCGGGAAAGGAAGGTCATAGGAGTGCATAATTTTTCGGGACTGTACAGGGATGTTGACAAACTAGGGAATCAGAGTTAGTGGCTGTAGATTTAGCAGCAAGACTTTTTTGATAGTCAATAAAATGTATAGATTGCATATCATATAATCAATAAATTAATATATTTAAGAGATACAGTAATTCTTAAAGCAGAATCTAGTGTAGGGGAAAGTAATCAACCCATCAGTCTAGGAGAAGACAAAAGAGAAGAAAGGCTTTGTAACTAGGGGGTTAAGGAGCCTTGAGTGGCTAGTATTTGAGTTTAAGAAAGTAAGATCTGTGAGTATGCACCAATAAAAATGTAAGGACTCCATTAAAAAAGAGAGAGAGAATAGAAATAGAATTTCCACCAAAGAGGAGAGTCATTGACAAAAATAAATAAAAATGATGAAGTATCAGGTGATTGAAAACCTCACTTGGACTGTGGACCTGGCCAGGCACGTCTTACATCCTTCCCTTTCCTTCTGCGACCCAGTGTAAAGGAGAAAGCACCAGGGCCTGTGCATCCCTTGACAGACATCCGAGATATATCATGATCCTCTGGGGGTCAGAGCAAGTCTCTTCACCCCCAGAGCTGTAATTGCCAAGAAAGACAGATTACCACAATTTCAGCCCATGCAGGTATCGAACTAGTGCTCATTTGCTGACTTTAATGAGTTCCAGAACCAATTTGTGATCGCACGACCAGTTCAGGTTTATCACAGAAAGCCTGTAAGTCTGGTGGGGGAGGTCAGCTCAGCAGAACAGAGCAGGGAGACACTGAAAATGAAAATGAATTCAAATGAATTCTTGTGGCGTTGTGAGGCCTTGCAGTTCTCTAATATCATTAAGCATAAAAATGTTAGGTGTTGGATGTCGCAATGGGCTGGCTCCTGTACAATACTTGTCTTGCAGACTCCACTCAAGTCTATCTTTTTTGTTCTCTCTTCAGATTTCACATCTTCCTCCTCTGCCTAACAAGGAAAACTCAACATCTTTGAGCTGTTACAATAAAACTATTGGCAGCTTGTAAAGTGAGAACAGAGCCTTGCCTTAATTTATCGCGCCACCCAGATTTATTACACATCAGGATAATAATCACATCACCAAGTCTTGCTGTTTGATAAAATCACCTTACTCTGTAGCAGTGTGGTGGAGAGAGCTTGGAGGGCCCCCACAGACTCCCTTGAAGGTGCCAGGTGCTGCCAGGCACACTCCTGGCCAAGTGCCACGGCATGATGCGGTACTATCAAGTCACACAGTGCCAAGATGTTTCATGGAGCAGATGAGGAGATGTAGTGTTTCAACATAAAAAATACTGGAAAACATTGGCCAGGTCTGTGAGAAGAGTGTTCCCACAGTTCCCACACTGGCGAGGAGTGAGCTGTCCTCAGTCACCTCCTTATGGAAGCCTCCTCAATCTGGAATGTGGCAAGAAGCCAACCTTAGAACCATAGAATTGAAGGAGCCCTTTGAGAGGTAGCTTACCTGTCTTTAGACAGCATTACATGTAAAAAAAAATAAATTAAAACTCTAAAAATTGTATTCAGAGAGTGATTCTGAGGAATAATTAGCAAAACTCAGGGTTTAAGAGACCCACCATTGAAGCCAAGAATCTCTTGGTGCCAGCCTTGGCTCTGGGCAGATTTGCTGTCTCTTCATCATGGCTTCCATGTCTTGAGTACCGATGTATCCTGGTGACAGCGCTCTGAGGGACTCAGGCACTCAGCTTTCCTATGATGATGACAGTGACATCCTCTAAGAGGGCAGCATCCGTCAGATGGGGCCTCCTGCTGCCTAGCTCACTCTGGAAGCCTCTCATTAGAGTTTCTAATTTTTAGGATAATGGGAACTTAATGGGGATTATTTTGATTTCCTCTTACCAGCCAGCATTTGTGTATATAAAGCCCTGCTGCCCAGCTGCGCTGCCTGAACAAATTGTATTCAGGACAAGCAGAAGCTGTAGCCCAGAAGACTGCAGAGGTGACCTCAGAAAGGACTGTCTGACACTTGCCCTGCTTCTTTTCCTAAGATTTCAGCTTATAAAATACTCAGACTTGTGGCAATTTTGGCGACGACTTTGGGTCATCCTTTCTTCTCCCACCAGTTTCTAGAGAGAAACGTTTTATCAGGTCACCGGTGAACTAGTGAATTCAAAGCATCTCAGAAGCTCAGGTTGCTATTGTTCTTTCCATCTTATACTTTAAAAATGAGGGATTAGGTTTGTACATAATCAGCCACCTGGATGCTCTTAAGGGAGATTCACTCTCTAAGCTCAGTACCAAAACCAAAATTATTAGAATATTATGGATGATTAACTCCTCAGAAAAATCAAAAGGCCCCAATAAGTAGTTTTTTTGAGATCATTCAACTCTGGGACTCCAAAGATACTATCTTTGATTTTCCTCCCAATAAACTTATATAAATTTGTTTATTTTTGTATTGACATATGGCAGTCTGTGGGGTAAATTAGCCTTTGGGGACAGTTAGCCTGGCAAAAAGATTGACAAAACACAAAATTTTGAGCACCGCCATTCTTGGTAGACCAACCATATCCAATAATACTTCACAGAAAAAACTGGGTTTGAGTGCCCTCTTTTTCTTTTGGTTGGTAGCTGTTAGGACCATTCATAAAAATCCTGAATCTTGGGTACGACTCCAGTCCTGTGGTTGCTAATTGCTGTGTGCGTGGCAAGACACTGTGGACAGTCTTCTGTCCACGTTCAGTGGAGAATTCTCACTATTGACTTGAACTCCCGGCAGGCTTCATCTCACAACTGACCTGAAAGCAATCGAGCAAAAGGGAAGCCGGAGAGACCACACTTCGCCTCTAAGAGACTTTTGCCCAAGTCACAGAAATGGAGATAAACATGGTTCCAGGTGACACTGCAGAGATAACAGGCTTCCATACTTGGAATCACACTGCCCATCAGTTCAAATGGAGGGCCCAAGACTGTTTTAAGAACGTAATCATTTTGAGGACAAAGTTTTAAGAAAGAACTTGCCCTTTAGCTATTTGGCAGGATGGGTTGTCAGTAGGTTGGCCCGAAGGTAAGAATAAGAAAAAGAGCACCAAAGAAGGCAAATGAAAAGTAGGTGGAAACTGTAATATTATGAAAAAGTTCAAATCAAAACTGTGAGGAGTGGAGACTCATTTTTATATTTTGATGAGGCTAATGCCTTCTTTTTTGCTTTTTAAGGTTACAAGCCTCATTGTGGACACCCTGCCATGGGGAATTAATTTACAGTATGACCAGAGTTTAATAGGGACCTCTGAAGAAGAATCTGGAAGGAAGCATGGTCTATAAGAGGAACACTCAGAAGGCGGGAAGGAGGCAGAGGCTTTAGCATTGCGGGAAACAGTTGCTAGACTTCAAAACATCCCCAGTGACTGACAGGGTTGGGGAGTGCTCACAGAGGACAGGGACTTGGCTTATCAGCCCTCCTGATGTTCACAGATGAGGTTGCTAAAGATGCTACCCCAAGTTCCGTGCTGCCTTCAAGAGTCAGTAGGTGGCCCTGTGCTGGTGGACTTGTCTGCGCCCCTGGCCTCTCGTCGCTTACACGCTTCCTCCTGCTCACGCTGCTTCTCATCAGAGCAAACAAGGCCCCTTCCTGCCCACTTTGCATCTCATGTATGAGAGGTTTGGAATGGAAGATTACGAGTGAGCATTGCGAATTTTACCTTTTGTGCTCTTGAAAGAACAAGCGGCTCGGGAGCGAATGAAAATCAGAATCTCTAAAGTAAGCCTGAAATGAAACTCATTTGAAAATGAAACTGAAGAGGAAAAAAAAAAAAAAACCAACTTCCAAGATCCAGGTTGAGCAGGATCTCACAGAGTTGCAATCCTGCACAATTTTACCTTTTTTGTTTGAAAGAGAAGGATGTAACAACAGCAAAAACCTAGACACTACTCTCTTTAGTTGGCACGGTACCAAGAAGGATCTAAAAGGTGTTCACTATGTTTGGAATTGTAATCCTGAGCATTTCAACCGGGAGGAGGGGACTTTGTGCTCCAACACAGCTATTCCAGCCTCAACCGTGGAAGAGGGCAGGAGAAAGCATTTTACAAAAGAAAAAGTGAAACAGTCACTACCAAACATATTCTACCTGAACAAAATGTAAGTTCAATCATCTGTAAGCTGGAGCTCATTCTGTTGATGTTTTATTGAGTCCTGTCCCAGAATATCCTCCTGATTGCCTCAGCGCTCCCTAATTTGGGCACCTTTCATCTCGGAGGACACCGTAAATACTAATTAATGTTCACAGCATTCTGAAGTTGGTCAGGTCATTCACACTTGTAGTGATGACAGGTTGGGCAGCAGGTAGCAATCTCTCTTGTTGTCATTACCCTTCCCACGTGCTGAGAAACTAAGGCATACAAGGACAAAGGTAGGCTGTTGGCTTCAAGGCTGTGGACCCAATCTGGTGTTCCAGAAAACGAGCCTTTAGCACTGCTGTGGTCTCTGGGAAGTGGCTTTTTGCTTCAGCATCGGTACTTTCCAGTGTTAGCACTTGTGTATGTCAGCAGCTAAGGCTCCCATCTGAGGGGCCCCACATCCTCAGCCTCTGCTTCATCTCAGGAAAGCTCTCTGGTGGCTGAATAACAGAGGAAGTAGGTGAGGCCTCAGCGAGTTTGAAACTGGGGTGCTTGAAAAGGAATGTAAGAGGGGACAGAGGAGAACGCAGTGATGGTGAATTAATAGTAAGACATGACTAGACTGGAGACATGGCTTTGAATGTTATGACTATTCTGGTGGCCTGGCAGGACTTACACAACCTCATCTGTTGATAGGGAGGACACACAATGCCAAGCCTGACCCCATACCTCATTTCTCCTGCCCACTTATGTGTTGGCCACACTCATTCCACTTTGGAAAGGGGCCATGTTGGGGTAGGTTTTCTTACAGGCTTATTGTTTCTATCTTCAATAAAGACAAACATAATGCTCATTCTTACATTGATGGAGTAGCTAAATAATTCAGAACCAATGAACTTTTTTTAGGTTCAAAAGAGATGGGGGCTGGAATAGTACAATATAGAATGCTTGCCTCGCAAGAACAAGACCCTGAGTTTGATTCCCCAGTATCACATAAGCCAGTCATGACGGCACATGCCTGTAATCACAACACTTGGGAGGATGAGCCAGGAGGATTGCTGTGTATTCAAGGCCAGCCTGGGCTTCATAGTGAGCTCAGGAGCAGCCTGGGCCATAGATTGAGACATTAAAGATGAGCAATGTTTACTAGGTAAAAAGATTGGACCAGTAATTCTCTTGTTTCCTGCCATCTCTTTATGATCTCTGTCTTCCAGAAGGTAAGAAAAAATAAACCAACACACCATTTAACGAATGTCTCCTCACCCCTACATAGCCTAACTCTGTGTCTCAGCAAGAGAGAGGGGGAAGAAGAGGGCTTAATTTTCTTAATATCAGCACTTTATATAAATAATTACATTTAGTTCTGCAAAGCCCTGCTATGAAAGGCCTCACGTTTTCTTTTTTGGTCATCAAGTTCTCGGCCACTGAGCTGCATCCTCAACTGTATTTATCTATTTATATCTCTTACCTAAAAAAGGTTCTTGCTAGATTGTTCAGGCTGGCTTTAAACTTAAAATTCTCCTACCTCAGCCTCTCAGGTAGCCGGGTTACAAGTGTGCACCACTACACTCGCCATTATCCCTATTTATTTATTTATTTATTTACTTACTTACTTACAGTGACACCAGGAATTGAACCCAGGGCCTTCACACTGAAGTACATCCCTAGTCCATTTTTCACTTTTGACTTCGATACAAGGTCTTGCTAAATTGTTAAAGTACCTACACTGAGCTCAAACTTGTGATCTTCCTGCCTCAGCCTCCCAGAGTGTTGGGGTTGTAGGCATGCACCAACATTCCTGGCTGATTTGTTTTCTTGAGATAGGATCTCACTATATAGTCTGGCCTGGCTGCCCTCAGATCACCTGCCTTGGCCTCCCAAGTAGCTGCAATTACAGGTATGCATCAGCACAGTCAGCTTTACTCCCAGTTGTCTTGTTTGATTTGGTTTGGTATTTCTGAGCCAAGTTCTTGACATTTAGTCCAGGCTGGATTTAAACTCATGATCATCCTGCCTCAGCCTGTTGAGAGCTGGGCTTACAGGTGTTTAACATCACACCCTTTTTCTTTTCTCATTTCCCATTTCTAGAGTAATAGCAACCCGTAGCCTGGAGCCGTAAGTATCCTAAAATATATGTGATTGCAAGGTAAGACTGTTGAGTGATTCTTCAGTCCTTCATCACACAACTTTGTTCCTCTTTCCTTCTGTGCTGGCCTTCAGCTCCTTCCTCTCGTGTTGGGAGTGAGGGGTGATGGGAGATAGCAGTGAGTCACCACCCTTTGATTCGAGTGTTGTCCTGGACAGGCGCTACAGAGGGTTCGCAATTCGCAGAAGATCCCACAGGCCTCACCAGAGAGAGGCAGATGTTCTACTCATGCTGAACACTGCGTTTGAGGTCTGTGGCCATGTTCTTCTGTTATCTAAAAATAAATGCGTGGACCTCAGTGGGGAAGGTCTTGGGGCTTCCACCCTCCATCGTCATAGTGAAGGAGTCAGCAAGGCCGTGGCAGTCTTGCTTTTTGATTTTGCTTGCTGAAACTCACATCTGCTTGGCCCTGGTAAGTGCACAACAGTTGCACAATTACTCATTTCACTCAGATTTTTTAAAAAATAGTTTCTTTTTTCTGTAAATCACTATGCTGTCCCTTGTGGGCCCTCACCTGCTGGAGAGTAAGAAGAAAAAAATGAATTTTAGCTCCATAGGTCATAGCTTCTTAGCCTGATTAGATTACTGAGAGTGTCTTTGGACCTGCCTCTCCGACTTTGCCATAAGGGAGAATCTTTCAGACGCATTGATTCTTGGCTTGCTTCTCCTTATGTGAAATCCACTGTTTTGGGGACCCTGGCCACCTCCTCCGTGGTTCTGCCCTCCTAAACATGAAGGTCTGGGCTGCCAACACGACAGTCTCCTGTCGGGGGTTTCAAGGAGAAGGGGAGAAGGGCTTTCCTGATCTTCAGGGTCTTTTCTTTGTTCTGTGGGAAAATACCAGGAGATGGGTAGAGGGCAAGGGGCCTGGCATGTGGCTGGCTTTTCCATCTCCTCCCAGGATCAGCTAAAAGAGGCAGCCTGTGGGCTTCTATCACAGCAGAGGAATATTAACACTAAGGGGGAAATCATCTAAAGCCAGAGACTTGGTTCTTGGACTTGAAAAAGTGTAGAATCTCCAGTTTGTTTTTAGTAGCTGTCATAAGCTTCTGAGGTGAGAAGCTTCCAGGTCTGACTTCTGGAATGTGTCTGGAAGTAGAGGGCTTGAGAGAAATTGAAATGCTGTGCTTTTCAATGTCATCCCCATCATGTCAGCATAGTCTTGGGATAATCAAAGGAAGTGTGTGTAATAGAATGTGCTTCAAAATACTGTTCAAAGGAAAGAAAATGGAGTGGAGAACTTAAAACTGGGCCTTTGTATCCAGATCTGATTCTATTTTGTGGCAAATTGAATAATTCTATTTCTAATCTCAGTTCCCTCAACCTTAAAATGGGATAATTGCAATTCCATCTCATAGGGTAGTTACAGAGGTTTAAAGCTGCTAGCACACATCAGAAACTTTAGACTTCTGCCTATCATAAAGTAAGCACTCATCAAATATTAGCTATTTAAATTTCAAATATACACGATTAGGTCTCAAGCCATACAAACTTTTTATATATGATATTGGGGCAAAAGCATGAATTTTCAAAATAACCTGAGACACATAATATTAAGCAAGTTATGTAGCCTCTGTGAGCCTGGGTCTGAAGAACAAGGATAATGCTATCATAGGAAAGGCGTGAGGATTAAGCAAAATAATGTATGTGAAACGGTTGGCTACGAGTGGCTACCCAAGGCTCAACGAACATTTCCTTTTTTTATATCGATAACACACTGTCTTTATAATTATTTACTATTGTGTGTCTAAACCAGAAATCTTAAGCTTTAAAACCTCCACACAGGCTGGCACATCCATAACAATCTGGTGACAGAGCCCTCAGAGCTGGGGCCCAAGACCATATACTTCTCCCTGGTGAGTGCCACTGCCCCTCCACCAACAAATGCAGATGTGCTGTGTGTACATTTTCCCCATTTCTTTATCAAAATCACGGTGTGCCGTGTCAGAAGCATTTGGTCCGCTTTCCTCACATTACTCTTCCCACACTCAGAGAGAAATGTGTTTGCACAAATACCAGCAGATGAATTTTTTAAATATCACTTTTTCTCGCCTGGCACTCTTTGAGGGAAATGAGCAAATATAAACAGAGGAGTATCACGCTAGAAATGCAGCAGATGGGTTTCTGCTGGGGATCTGTGCTTTCCTGGAGTTTATGCATTTGGGAGATGTAGGCTTATGACAAAATCCACTTGTAATGTTCTTACTTTTTATTTCTCAGGCACAATATTAATTGATTGAAGACTGGGCTTAATGCACACGTTCAGCCCAAAATTTTCCTTTGGGGAAACAGCAGAACGCTGTAAACACTCTCTCTAGAAGGAACTGCCTGCCTAAGCCTGACATAAATCTAGGTTGATTGAAGTATGGAGGAGAAAAGAGAAAGTTTATCTTCGCTCTATGCTGCAAGGGCAGGGGAAATTTTATTTTATTTTATATTTTGCTTTTCATTTCAGATGGCTTCATGCTTAAGATCAAGAGTTTATTGTGGATATTTTTAAAATGGAACTGATTGCATACACTTTTTGGCTTATCTGGATTTTGGCCACCCAATTCAGAGTACACATTCTAAGAAATCCATTTTATACACGTGGAGTTGAGCCATCCTTATCTCCAGCTCACACTTTTGACTCTGCCATCGTTTTCACTCATTCACCAAACCGTACTGAACATTTATGCTGCAGATGGACTGAATGTTTGTGCCCCTACTCCAATTCATCTGTTGAAATATAATGCCCAGTGTGATGGTATTTGGAGACAGGACCTTTGGAAGTGATTATGTCATGAGTGTAGAGCCTTTGCGAATGGGACTCGTGTCCTTTTAAGTGATACCCCAGAGTGCTTCCCTTACCCATTTCACTATGTGAGGACTGTAAGAAAATCTGTGAATCAGAAAGTGACTTATCACAAGACCCTACCGTGTCTGGAACCCTGATCTTTGACTTTCCAGACTTCAAAAATGTAAGAAATAAATTTCTGTTGTTCATAAGTCAGCCAGCCCATGATGTTCTGTTATAGCAGCCAAATGGCCTAAGACAGTCTACTACGGACCAGGCACTACGAGTAGGAGTGTAAAAATGAAGAAGACAAAAATAGCCCCTGACGTTGTAAAACTCCAATCCAATCGTCTGTTATGTTATTTATATTAAGATTGATTCATTCATTAAAAAACCATTGTTCCCATTTGCATCAGCCATAATAGTGTATGTCCCCAGCGCTGGTCTTGGAGAAAACATGGCAGAAGCTGCCCTTATGGCCTTTTGTGTGTGTGTGTGTGTGTGTGTGTGTGTGTGTGTGTGCGTGTGTGTGTGTTTGGTGTTGTGCATGTGGAGCAAGTGCTAGGCAACTATACTCCCAGCCTTACCCCAGGGCCTTTTTGTTGCCAAAACTACCATGGAACTTTCAAGAACATAGAAAAGTTCCTTATCAGTTTGGCTTTGCTGACCTCTTGCTTTTGTAAGTTGTCTTTGAGATACCTCAAAGGAATGCTATGAATGATCCTGCTTATAATTAGGTGATTCTTGGATCTTAGAGAAGACCCACATTTGATCAATAACATTAATACTTTTTGTATTGCAAGGACATTTATCTATCAGCACTGTGTAAGCTATGAAATCACCCATAGGTTCAGATGGTTATGCACTTTGTGCCCTTCGGTGAGTTACTTTACCTTCCTGCTCTTTAGTTGCATTGCATGCAGTGGGGGGAAGGGCACTTAACTCTAGGTTACTGACATTCTCACTTGAAATAACCGCTACGGGTACATTCTCCCGTACTCCACACAAAGCACTCAGGACCTATGTTCTACCTGACAGAGTACTTGCTTTTGAGAGAAAAAAAATTGTACAAAATATTTAACGACAACAGGATAACTGAGGGGTTTTGGCAAATAAAAAATTGTATCTGTATCTAAGTGGTGTCAACCCAGTCTGCTTCTTGAACTTGACATGTATCTTTCCAGCGAGTATCCAACTCAGAAACCCAAAGAAATCAAGATCATCTGAGAAGAAATCAGAAGCCCAGACAGGTTATATTTAAAAAATGGATCCTCAGCTTTGACATATTATGTGTGTTATATTAAAAAAATGGATCTTCGGCTTTGGCATGTGCCATCATGTGCTTTGTTTTACTGGTCTTTTCACTCACAGGAAATATTCTCTCTTGTCTTGAAGATTCCTGAAAATGTTGAGTTGGTGATGCAATTTGGGGGTCATATTTGACAGAAAAATACACAGTTAGATGACCAGTGCTGATTGCCTTGGGACGTTGCCTAGACTCTTATACCAGCTCCTTTTACATCTCAAAGGTAGCAGATTTCCCCAGAAGTCTATCCTCGCAGCTCCCTCGCATGGTCCTGCATGGTCCTCTGAAGTCTGCAGGTAACTAAGTCGGATACTGGTAGGATTTGCCACAGGCCAAACAGTGAAGCTGATGCAAAAATCTCCAAATTTTGTACATTAATTAAAGACTTAAGATTTTTAAAGGCTGGAAACAAATTCAGTGTCCAAAATAGAAATGATTAAGCTAACCCTGTAGATTATTAGGCAGCCATTCATTGTTATGGTTGGATGATAACAGAAAATCAGTAAAACATATTTTGCAAAAAGCAGCATACATGACTGTGTGTACAGAAAGAGTGCAAGTATGTTAATAGAACAATTCTAGCCTATAAAAGGACTGGAAGGAAACACCCTAAGCATATAAAGCAGTGAGGGTTGGGACCAGGGCTATTCTTTGTTTCTATTTTTATAACAAACATACTGTGTAGACAGTCTTAAAAATCATTTTGAAATAGAGACTTCGGAGGACAAAAATTTGGATTTCCCTGAGATGACTTTTCACAAATCACTCCCAAAGAGAATTTTCAATTACTCACCGGTTGTCTCAGCCAAGTGGAAGTGGAAGTGCACAGAGGCAGCACTTTTAAGGAACTCAGTGGGAACCAGAAAGTTCGCTTCTTATCAAGCCTTGGGGCTCGTCTTTGGGGGGCGGGGGTGACTGTAGTTGTTTTCTTTCTAGCTGTCAAAGCCGTGTGAGACTTACGTCTTCCCACTTCCCCTAGAGATCGGGCTCTGCTCTTTCCAAGTCATGGCATCTGGTTTTCTACTTATGCGGGATAGGGGTGGGATAGCTGCTGGAGATAAAGCTGGAGGCTGACACCAGCCCCCACTGCGGGGTCAAGTGAAGCGGAACATGGCTGCTGGCTTCAAAATCCAAATCAACTAATTTTGCTTTCCTCTGTTTTTAAGCTAGTCCCTGAACTTCCTGGTTTTGACCTAAAAGAGGACCAGACAGCTTGTGATCAAATCTTGGCATCCTCATGATCTGAGACAGCCTATCTCGAGGGACATTCTGTGATTTTTTTCCCCCAAAAGATTCCCCTAGTAGTCATATCACATTAACAGTCCTGGATGCCTCTTAGCCCTTGTTTCTTGCTCCATGTGGGTGTCTTTCCGACTTCTTGTCCTGTCAGTTTAAAAGCCTTAAAGAAGAGCTGTGGGCAGGCCGGGCGGATCTTCATGAAATCAGATATGATCCGTGCTCCCAGGGCTCAGCCTACTCTACTCCTTTTTCACTGAAAAACATGTTAAAAAGACACATGTCTAAGATACCAGGAAAAATGGCTGGTGGGTTCTAAGCAAAGCTGGTCCCGGTGGAGCAGCATCTCAAGATCTCTCAGCAGAACCACCAACTTAAGTTTCTCCCTCTACTATTACACATCACAGGTATGTCCAACCTATGGCTTGTTGATTTTTCTTGATCTTTATTTTTTTAAAAAATGCTACAATGAAATAACTTATAAAGGAAGTTTTAGTACATATATAAATATGTGTGTTAACTGTGTTATATATTTCATATGGCCCCCGAAATAGTCCGTCTTCACCTAAAAAGAAATTGGGAGTGAACAGCTGTCCTGTGGGTTAGACATATCTCGGAGCCTTGATCTGAGGCAGTCAACTCAAACTCCATTGTTACACTTTTGGTGAAGGTGTTGGGGACATGATGCATTTTTGAAGGAATCCCAGCAAATGAAAAAGTACAAAGAAGAAATTTAAGCTCTGCCCTGCTTTTTGGTACCTAGGTACCACAGAAACAGAAGGAGAATGGCTCCGGAGCAATGCCATTTTGGGTCCCCGATCAGCAGCTTTGCGTCAACTTGAACAAAGAATTCCAGGTCCTGGGTCTCGGAGTAGAAGAGGACAGCCGCTGGGTGACTTGTCCTGCTGAGTTGGACTCGATAGCCGAGTGCTGGCGGTTTCCAAGTGGCCGAGGCTTAGCTTGCGTCCACGAGAGTGTGACAAGCCGCATCACGGTTCCCACCTTGCTAGGCCAGCCCGGCTTCCTGCTCCCTTTGCCTGCTTAGCCTGCTGTCAGCCTCTTCTACCAGCTTACGCACTCATTTTGTTTCTATTTTCGCCCCTCCCTGGGCAGCCACCTCCTCTGCTATTTACCCCCTAACACGCCCACAGGTTATCATAGCTCTCCTGTGGAAGTGTGGTGACTCATTTGTTACTTTGGTATTTTGGGCTCATCACTGTTCAGTCACCTCCCTGCAAGAGCCGTGCAGAGCCAAAACAGAGAGGAGAGGAAGCGAGGGCGTGGAGCTGGGAGGAGTGGGGCACGAATCCGAGGCGGCTTTGGAAAGTTCAGCGGAGGTGCTGCTGTCACAGCTAGGACCCCGAGAGCAACGGGAAGAAAAGAGGGGTTCGATGAAAACTTCGCTGAGAGGCCTAGACGCACAGCTCGGAGCCTCACGCGGCAGAGATGGTGTGGGCAGGAATCCAAAGGGATCCTCATCGCCCTTAGGGAATGTGTTTGAACAACCACACCCAAACAGTGCTGACTGGGCCAAAGTGAGGTGGAAGGGTGCAGTTGTAGGACACGCAAGCATGACTACAAAACACAGTCCAGTCAGCGGCCCCAAGTCCAGGCCCTTACTCCCGGTATACGTGTGCCTTTGGCTCAGTTACCCAGATGTGCCTTCTGGACGCCATCAGGTGCCGACTGGCTGCTCTTCTGAGCAGAACGACGCTGCTTACTCTGTGAATAATAGAAGCTACAGATGACAGGTCCCCCAGAAGATTTGTGAATACATATATGTTTGAAAGTCTTCAGAGAGTAATTGATAATGTTTAGAAATTATTTTGCCTTCATCGATTTCCCCAAGAACGTGTAGTGCATGATACTTCTGTTTGCACTGCAAGCCTGCTTTGTTCTAGCTCCAGTCTCTTCAGAGAGGATTAAATTACCGTTTGTGACGTTTTTACCCTTTGTTTGGAGCTTGCAAGATGAGCCTGTCAGCAGTGTTCATCTTTTTCTAATGGCACATTCTTTAATACAATGATATTCCCTAAACGCCTATTCAAGGAGCCAGACCTTCCCGTCAGAACTGAGTCATGGGATAGGACTCCAGAGTTTTGGTAAGCAATTCCAAAATACAACTTTGAACTCTGAATTCTACATTCTAAGAGAAATAAGTTGATGAGAATGATTCATCGTGAATCTTGTAATTATTGAGTTTGGCCCGTTATTCCCTTCGTGTGCAGCATGGTGGGACCAAGCAGTAAGGTGTGTCCCACAGCTGCTGCACACCGCCTACTTTCAGAAAAGAAAAAAGTGTATGTCGGAAGCAACGCATCTTCTCTGTCCAGAGAGCAGTTGTCAGTAGCAGATCGCTCACATACTCCAATCAGTTAAAAATAATAATAACACTATCTTTGTGAAAATTTAAAAACCCTTCTAAATAGCTGTAAGATTAAAACATAATTTATAGGTGAAAACACAAATTATGTCTAGAATTGTATAATATAGAGAGCTAAATAAATAAAATATATTTCAAAACTCCTGCAGAGAAATGTGCTGAGACAAATTTATAGGTGTTTTAAACTACTCACTTAGAAAAGAAGAACGATGCAAGGCTGGAAATTCATGAACCAGGTGCCCCTTTCATGATACTGGATAATGGAAAAATAGAATATATTAAAAAAGACAACGTTGTATATTTTATACAACTGAATTTGAAAAACGAAACACTCAGTTCTCTAGAAAAATGAAACTTACCAAGATAGACTCAGAAGAAATAGAAATCTAGAGAGCTAATGTTATTTTTACAAAAGATAAGTTAGTAGTTTGAAATCTGCATTAAAAAAACAAAGCAAAGCACACAAGAACCTGAATGTGTATATAAATTCTGCCAAATGTAATTATAACTTGTACAATCTATTCCACTATGTAGAAGAAGGCAAAAGGAAGGATGGAGGGAAGGAAAGAAGGAAAAGAGAAAGGAAAAAAGGAATGACAACTATTTTTTGATGCTGGTGGAATTTTGAACCAAAATTAGACAAAGTATAACTGGAAAGAGAAAGGAAAATTATATATCCACCTCTCATAAATGCAGATGTAAAAATTCTAAGCAAAACAATAGAAAATTAAATCCAGTAAGCTGTGGAATTAATATACACTTCAGCTTATGCCAGGTATGATATTAAAACATTAGAGATTGTATTAATAATAGCTTCCTGCTTTTATGCATTAAAGGAGAAAAATCAAATAATCACTTCAATGCAAAAAGTATTTTATAACATTTCAATTCACAGTAAACATTAGCAAATTTATTATAGAAGAACTTCTTTAACTTGATAGAATATCCACCTAAAATTTGTAGTAAACAAACAATATTTGTGAGACTCATTTCCTGAAAGCCAAGAATAAGAAAGGATGTCTATCATCACCGTACTACTCTTTACCATAGTACTGGCTGTCCTGGCGAGTAATTACATGACAAAAAGAAATCAATTTTGTAAAGAATTGTATGCCCAATGTGATTATATACATAGAAAGTTCAAGACAATCTACAAGTGGTGTAAGATTCATAGAAATAAGATTAAAATGCAAAAATTAAATGGGCGGCCACACGGAGAAACAAATAATTAGAAACTATAATAAAATGCTTTCTAGGCATCAAAACCAAAACACTATTATATAAATAAGGATAAGTTTAGTCAAAAGTTTACAAAATAATTGTGGAGATAACTCGCCTACTTTATCGATTAATGAGCCGCTTAACTTTCAATAAAACCAACCTAAAAGGTAAAAAACATACCTAGGGCCAAGGGTAGAGCCCAGTGGTAGGGTGCCTGCCTAATATATGTGAGACTCTGGGTTCAATCTCTAACACAAAACAGAAAAAAACAAAATAAAAACCAAAAAAGTTCTTAATGGGATACTATAGTTTATAAACCGATGACTCAATAAAGGGTTAATTCTCTTTCATTCAGCACAATTTCGATCAAAATTCTGAAGTGTTTTGCTGTTGTATATCTTCACCACTTGATACACTTAGCCTAAATTTAGAAAATAAACACCCAATTTTGAAGGAAAACGAGATTGAGAAGACCAGTGCTAGCAGCAATTAAAATAGCATCAAGGGATCAGCACGCAGATCAGAGAAACAAAAGAAAAACTCAGAACCTGACCCAAACACATTTGGGAATTTACTCTATGACAAGTGAGTAACATTGCAGGTCAGTGAGGAAAAGACAGGTTGCCAAAATGTAGCAGTATGATAAATTTTTTTTCACATAGAAAAAAAAATAAAATTAAACAACAATCACAGAGAAGTGTAAAAGTGATTTCAGGTGGATTTGGCTCCTAAATGTTACAGACAGGCTTTTCGTTTTTAAGAAGAAAATTTTGGGAGAGTATCTTCATGACTTTGTGAGAGGAAGTGATTCTTAAAGCACAAAAAAAGCACAAACCACAAAGGTCTACTTTGATATATTTTAAATTTCTTCAGAACCAAAGAAAGATTTCAAGTGAGAAGTTAAACTAGCAGCTAGAAGGGTGCATCTGCAAGGTATTGAGCAATAAGATTCGCATTTAGGTAAAATAGTTCCATAAATGTGACCCGAAGACAACAGAAGATTAAAAAAAAAAAAGCTCTAAGTAAGCATTTCATAAAAATAAATGCATAAAGTTGCATACCATGCATGAGGTCAGTGAGGTCCTGGGTTCTATTTCTAGCACTGAAAAATAAAAATAAATAGATGAAAAATATGACTGATATGATTGGCAAGTAGCACTTTCTTCTTAGTACTAGTACTTACTACTTAGTACTAATGTTAAGTAGTACTTACTACTTAGAACTTACTAGGGGGAAATGTGTGAATGTTAGTAAGGATAAGGAAGCTTGTATGCACACAGTTTATTTGCATTCCCCACATACCTGAATGTATGTTTCTCAAAAACAGAGACTTCCTTTGTCACAGGCTTAATAATTTTCAGTGTCTAGAATACTGCCTGGCACTGAAGGATTTGTGAGTTAAGCAGTCTTAAAGTTGGAGAGGCATTAACCTAACACTTCATTAATAGGCATATCATTTCCAGGAGGGTACCTAGAGTACCCTAGGTGTGTGCAAGAGATCATGTACCAATACGTCTTTTGTATCAAAACAGCAACAATTAGAAGCAAGAAATTAGAAAGTTTGTGGAAAATTCATATAATAGAATTAAAATAAATGATTTAGAACTGAAAGTGTCAATGTGAGTAAAGTACATTGTTTTCTGTACTTGAAATATGTTTGTTTCAAAGAAATATATGCTGATTTTAAGAGTTGAAGAAACAAGGGGCTTGGAATACTTGGGATACAGCTCAAGGCAGAGCCCTTGCCCCTAAAGCATGAGGCCAGGGCCTCAGTATCCAACACTGCCAAAACAGGGGAGGGAAAGAGGGGAAGAGAAGAAAAATGTGTTAGGCAGATGATTAACTTCAACACAAGAGAAAATGTGATAATTTACAAATTTTTTCAATGGTAGGGATTCAGCCCAGGGCCCTTTACATGCCATGTGCATGCTTTTGACTCTGAGCTACACTCCAACTCAATTGATAGTTAACCTTTTCTGATCAAAAGTTAAGAAATAAGCCAGGTACAAAGGCAGGTGCCCATAGGGAGGCAGAGATAGGAAGGTCATTTGAGCCCAGGAGTTTAAGATCAGCCTAGGCAACATAGACATACTGTATCCAAAAAAGCTTGATATAGTAAGAGATAAGATGGTCTGAGAGTCCTTAAAGAGAAGAAATGAATTCTTCCAGAAGAAATCCAAGAAATATTCATGCTTCGTGTTGCATTTAATATTTAAACAGGTGGAAATGGAGCAAAGAGATTCTCAGTCGAGAGAGAAATAAGGTTCGGGCGTGGGAAATACACCAGTGGGAAAATGTAAAACATCTTCAGGGAATGATTAGAAGTTTAATTTCACCAGAATGTAAAGTACAGAATGTTGATGAAGTTCCAGAATATTGGTACAAGGTTTCCTAAAGGAAGAGATGCTAGAGAAGAATTTTGGTAGTTAGTTAGCTGGGTCAGAGCTGAGAGTCTAAGAAAGTATCCCAGGAGGGGGCTCAGGAGAATGACTTAGTCTGTGTATACAGCCGAGTATGATCAGAAAGTATCAGGAGTACTTGGTGGGACAAGGGGCCAAAGATGTAGGTAGAGACAGATGTGGAGGAACTTGTGTGGTAAGTCATTTAAATTCTGTCCTGAAAGCTACTGAGAACCGAGCAAATATTTCAAATAACACCATCTGATTTGATTTGCATTTTAGAAAGATTTCTCTTGCATTAGTGTGTCACCTGGCGAAAGAGTGGCAAGTGGACTGCAAAAGAAGCAATTAGCCGACCACTGTGTGCTCCAGGTGACAGAGGGTAAGGGCCTCAGCTTAAGTAGAAGCTGTGGACATGGTTCCTAAAGATGGTTGGGTACAGACACCGGAAGTTTAAATAACTGATTAGGTGTGTGTGAGGAGGAAGGGATGGATCCAAGAGGTTGAACACATTTTCAGGTTGACTCTGGTGTGGACGGTGATGACGGTCCCTGAAACGGGAGCAGAAGCAGGTTCATATGGCAGCGCTGATGGGTTTAATTTGAAACCTGTTTCCACTAACGTGAAGTGAATTTTCAGTTGGACATTCAGCTTTGAAGCTGAAAGTCACATGCGGAAATAAAATAGTGCATTTTATTAAATATAAACAGCGAGCTGTCTCTGTCACTTTTTCATTGCTGAGACAGAATACTTGACATTAACAACTTAAGAGAGGAAAGGTTTATTTCAGCTTGCAGAACCTAAAGAGCTCTAAAGCTTACAGAAGGTCTGAGTCCATTCATGGGTAGCTGGCCATGAGGGAAACACATGGTGAGGCCTTACCTGGAAAGAAGCTGCTCATGACATCGCAAGAAGAAGGATCAGGGCCTAGGGAGAAACAGGGCAGGAGGATGTCCTTCCAGGCCACACGCTCAAAGATCCATTACACCCTCAGCAGTCCACCATACTCTCAATAATCTGCCCCTTCTGACCAGGCCCCACATGTGAAATCCATAGATAATCACAACATCCAAATACATGAGACTTTGGGGGGACGTGCCAGATCCAAAACATAACATTCCACTGCCCCTGGAACCCAAAAGACTCATGTCCACCTCCTTATGCAAAATGCCTCTAGTCCTTCTCCAAAAGTTGCCAAAGTCTTAACAGTTACAACACTGCTAAAGTTCAAATCCCTAGTCTCCTCGGCAACTCAAGGCAAACTCAGGTCTGAGCTGTCCTTGTGAAAATCAAAGAAAAGTTGGACACTTTCAACACACAATGGCACAGGATAAACATTCCCATTCCAAAGGGGAGGAATAGGAGGATAAAAGCAAGACTGAAGACCAGCAACGAGTACATTAAGTCCTGTAGATTCATCAAAGCCTACAGCTCCATGTCCACCACACAGGGCAATCTATGGTGAGAGTTGGGCTCAGAGGCTTCAGGCGGCCCTGCCCCTCTGGCATTGCCTCCTGCAAATGCAATTGCCTCAGTCATGGAGGGAGTCGACACACTGCCTTTGGACTTCCCCAGCATTCCCTGGCATCTCCAAAATCTTGAGGTCACCACTGCACTTTCAACTTGACTCTCACAGCAGCATGTACTCCCCTCTCAGAGGCACACTGTCTGGCATTCCAAGGCCTTCTTCTGAAATCTGGGGGGAAGGCTCCGTGACCCCACAACTCTTACACTATTTCACAGGCATCTGTGAAACCAGCATCATATGGGTGATGCCAAGGTCTGCAGTTGGTTTGAGCAATAGTCTGGCCCCTTGGACCACGACCACAGAAGCCTTTGAGTTCAAAGATAGTGGAACTTCTTGAGGATTCACTTTCCTAGGTTTTCCTGCAGGATTCCTTTGCATCCTTGAATGGATAAAGGGTGAGTTCTTGCTAGCTCCTGAGATGTCCTCAAGGTGTCTTTCTTCTAGTCATTATGCAGAGTACTTAACTTTTTAAAATTAGTGCTACACTTCTCAGCAACCATATTCTCCTTTGCTGCAAGTCGGCAGGGGCTTTTGTCCTGTAAAACTAAAACCTTCTTACGTATTTGTTCTCTGCCATTTTCTCCTGCTTTTCAGAGCAGAGCTGGCTAAAAGCTTCAAGTGGCACCTATGCAACAACCTGAACATTAGGCTGTCTTGAAATTTCCTCTGCCAGATTAATTAGCCCACTGCCCTTAATCTCAATTTCAGACAAAGTCTCAGGACAGTGGCAAAATGCCAACATACTTTTTCCCAAAGAATAGCACACATGGTTTCTGGATCAATTGCCAATACAGTCCTCCTTATCATTGGGAACTCCCCAGCCTGGCCTTTGTGATCTGTATGTACACTTCCATCACCATTCTGGTCTTCTGAGCTTGGACCAGAATCTCTCATTAAACTCAGCTTACAGCTGAGGCTTCTCTAGCAGGCAACTTCAGACCTTTCCAAACTCCTTGCACAAATCCGTTCCAAACAATGTTCTCAAAACTGTAGCAATAACCCACTTCTCTAGTACCAATTTCCCTCTTAGTTACTTTTTTGTTGTGGGACACAGTATCCAACACCTACAACTGAAGGGGGGAAAGATCTAGTTTAGGTCACATTTTCAGGAGGTCTCAGTGCATTCTTGGGTGACGAGAATGGTAGAAGGATCTAGCAGAGACCAGCCACTCATGGCATTGAAGCAGAAAGCAGAGTGAATGAGGAACAAAGAGTTAGTGCATGTGCCTGTAGGTAATGCCTCAGCGATTCATCCCTTCCTGCTCATGTCCCAGTAAGCTTCCCATTCCAACCAGGCCTCACCTCTTAGCAAGACAGGAGATCGATGGTTTAACCCCCATTAAAAATCCACAGATAATGCACAACATCTGAATGCATGAGGCTTTGGGGGGGACAGTCCAGGTCCAATCCATACTAAGAGCTCATAAAAGGCAGAGTGGAGAGGGCAAAAGGCTGAAGACAGAGCTGTCTTCTGTCTGATCAAAGAATAAAGCACAGAAAAACAGGACAAAGGAGGAGAGAGTGTTGCAAAAACCAAAAAATAAATGCCTAGAAGCAAGTATTCTCCAGTATTAAACACTGTAGAGAGGTCAAGTTAGGTAAGAATGGGCCACATGGAGGTAATTAGTGACTTCTGATAACCATTTTATTGTCATGGCAAGCATGTTTTCCAGATTGCTACAGACTTTCCAGTGAATGGTAAAGGAAAGTGAAGTAACAACAGGGAGACTTTAAAAACTCGATCTTAAAGGCAAAACAGCTAGAGCGAGAAGAGTAGAGAAGTGGAGATTGTTTTCTGAGGAGAGTAGAGAATCCGCATTTATCACCTCAAGGGAGAGTTCAGGGGGAATCCTCAAGGGGTAGCTCAGAGTAAAGCAGAATGAGGATGGTAAGTAATAGAATTAGAGTTTCCTGAAGTGTAGATGATATCAGACAGGCATTAGCCTTGAGCTGATGGGGGGAAAAGATAAAAGATAGAAAGGAAAAGAAGAAAGTAGAATTAGTGTTTTTAGATGCTGGCAAGGGGCTCAGGGAGGTCCAACTTGATGGCTCTAATTTCCTCGTCAAGCAGGAAGTAACGTGATTGGCTGAAAGTGAGGGTCAAGGTGTTGAAGGCTTGAGGAAAGTGGTAGGTAAGATAGCAGTTGGGAAGAGTGAGAGGCAGACAGAGCAGACTAAGCAGCAGCCTGAGTGCCACCTGGTGAGGGAGCCTGTGAATCGCCGTGGCTGACGGCCTCGTGGGCATAGAAGAGCTATGCAGAGACTCAGTGCGCAAGGATGGGACGTCACAGAACGGTTAAAAATAATGACAAGGTGGAAGAACCCTGGGGTGGATTGTGGAAGGGTCAGAGGCGAAGGTAGGAAATATGATCTTCTTTTCTAGAATCTTCTAGGTTGTTATGGTTTGGATCTGGAATGTTCCCTAAAAGCCTCATGTTTGGAAGATGATTCGGTTATGGCGGTTCATTCATTGATTTCCTGTGTTGTGAGAGGTGAGATCTGCTCCAAAAGAGCAGATCACTGGGCTTGACCAGAAGGGGTGGATCACTGGGACATGACCTGGAAAAATACGTGCTAGTTCTGCCTCTCCTCGCACTCTGGTTTCCTTTCCTGCCACATCGTGAACAGCTTCTCTCCAGTTGGGCTTCTGCCTTGTGCTTCCAGCAATGAAAAAGTAGCTAAAACACACGTGAATCTTGAAGTGCTACAGTCTGGTTGAGACCTAAGAGATACAGGGGGAAAAGGGAAAATGAATCAGATGCCCAAGTCCAAGTGACGGTTGGAAAAATCATGGTTCCATTCATCTGTAGTGATTCAAAAAAGCAGGGCAATTTGTTTTAAAATAAGAAACTATCTCACAGAAGGTACTGAGGTGACTTGTGAGCATTTCCAATTAGCTATTTATTTGTTTGTTCATTCATCCTTCCACCAACCTTGCATGCAATCCTTCAACAACTTAAAAATATCTGTGAAACACTTGCTAGTGCTAGGTGGCCATCACTGAAAGTGGAAAAAATTATCAATTAACACAGCCATACCCTGCATTTTTAACATCTCTGAAGTCAATTGGGACACTACTTTCACTGATATCAATCAGGCTGCAGTCATGATGTAATTGTCATGGTCTGCCCACGCTCAAACTTAGTCAGAGCTGGTCTTGTTGTCATGACTTCAGTTACGTGTTCTGTTGGTAATAACACATTGAGCTTAGTTGCCATTTAAATAGAAAATATTGCACTATGATTTGCATCGAATGCATAGTTACTATATTTTCAGAAGGCGTGGAAATAGTGGGACATGAATTTGTTATTAGTGAAGTAAATATTCATCATTAGAGAAATGATTACAAGTCCACATATTGTTACAAAAAATAAGAACAAGTATTTTATGGTAGCCGAGAAAGATATTCATAAAGAAAATTTCATTATGTCTTATACCTGAAGTTTATGGGAAAGTATTTCTTAAAATAATCCAAGCAGTACAATAAAAGTTAGAAAGAATATCCTGATATAGACCATGCGAGATTGATGTGACTGATTCTTGGGCTATATGGTTATAGTTAAGGTATTGTGTCATAATTTAGTTGGCAAGATTTTTTATTAGTAACATTTAAATTAGTGATATGTCTTAAAACTAATTATGTCTAACAATAGATGATTATATAATAATTAATGTTCTAGAATGATCTAAATGTTCTATTTTATGAGAAATACAAGCTATCAAAATGATGAAGACCAATATCTTCCTCTGAATTCATTTTCAGAACAACTGAATTTCAAGAGGTGGACAGCCGGCCCAAGACTATAGCCCACAACTTGTTCAAGGCAGAAAAAATTAATTTATCATAGCAAAATAGTGCTGTATTGTGTTGTATTCCTGCAAAAGAAGCAGGAACAGATAAAAATTGCATAATGATTTGATGGCTTAGACCTCTATTAAAAATGCTATGATTGCTTTTCCTTTTTCTTTCATCCTGTTCGAAGGATGATAAACAGATTTAGTAACTACGAATCTTTGACAACCTGCTTCTGATTTTTGGCCATCATTTATTTAATCTTCTTAGCTGCCGGACTTGCTGGCTTTGTAGTTCAAATGTTTCACAGGGCATACTCTCTCTGTGTCCTTTTTTATTTCCCCATGACATTTTAAAGTCACGTGAGACAGTTTTAAAATAAACATAGACAGCGATTTATTATTTGATGTGATTTTTTTCAGCTTCCAAAAAATAAATTGCCTCTCTGTCAGTCCTCCGCAGGAGTTAGGAGGGCTAAGGAAAGCAGGTGTCCAATCTTGAAAGGAGAGCATTAAACCAAGGACAGAGGTGTTACTCGTCTTGCCTGATTGCATGATGGTGGAGCTGACAGACACAGACTTATCTCTTCCTACCCCATTCCTTCTGGTCCATTCTATCGTAGGAGTAATCTTTTTGTTTACCTCCCACAGTTCCCAATATTAGTAACAAAATATAGCGGAGGAGGATGGAAACATAAAGACGTTAGATGACTGATTTTCCAGTTTTTCGGTGGGAAACTGAAAAAATTCTAGTTGTTGTTGTTGTTGTTGTTGTTGTTGTTGTTGTGTGGTGCTAGGGATAAAATCTAGGGCCTCGTGCATGATAGGCAGGCACTTTAACACTGAGCTATATCCCCAGCCACGTAGGAAGATTTTTATGGTTAGCAATGAGAATTCATTCCCTTAGGTTCAATATTTTACCTTGTATAAGACTCATATTTGCATAGACACCCCACCCCTATGATAACAGCTGCTACTTTAATGTACTCTTACAAAGGAATGGTTGTCTGGTCACCAACTGTACTGTCAGTTATAAATTATTCTCTATTTATAAATAATTCTCTTAGTGGCACTACAAGGATGTAAAAGTCACCACGGCAGAGCTCATTCCCTTTTTTAAAAAAAAATCTTTAAGCATTTCCAATTTAGGGGGTGCTATGACTGAACGCTGGTGTTCCCCAAAACTCATATGTTGTAACCAAATACCTACAGTGATAGTTTTAGAGGTGGGGTCCTGGGCTGACGGCGTAGTTCAGTGGTAGAGCACTTGCCTGGCATGTCTCCTGTCCTGGGTTTAATCCGTGAAACTGAGATCAAAAGAGTGGGGCACCTTGGGAAGTACTGAAGGTACGAGGACTCTGCACTCACGAATGGGCTCAGTGATCCTACGAAGGAGCCTCAGGGAGCTCATTCTCCCCTTGTGCTTTAGAAGGTTACACAGGGTCTCAACTACAAGGACTGTGTCCCTCACCAAATACTGGTGTTGCTGATACCTTGACTTTTGACTTCTCAGCCTCCAGATCTGCGAGCAGTAAGTTTTTGTAGTGTAAAAATTCTAGTATCTTGGGGGCAGGAAGCACAACTCAGTGATGAGAAAAGTTCCCTAGCAAGTGTGAGGCCCTGGGTTCAATCCCTCAGCACCACATAATAGCTGAACGTGGTGGCACAGATCTGTAATCCTCCAATTTGAGAGGCTGAGGCAGAAGGATTGCTATGAGTTTGAGGCTGCTTTGGGCTGCACAGTGAATTCAGGACCAGACGTGGCTACAGAGTGAGACCTTGTCTCAAAAAAAAGAAAGAAAGAAAGAAAGAAAAGAAAAGAAAAGAAAAAACTAAGATCTTTTGTTATAGCACCACAAACAGACTGAGACAGAGATATTTGAACCAGGCCCCACTTCTTCTGATACTAAAATTTGTCTATAATACATCTTATTGTACATCTTTCAAATCACTTTTACATGCATGATTTTTAAGGATAAATTATCAACAGTATATAAAGTTATGATTTTTGCTTATTCAGCATTATTATATAATAATTCTATTAGTATTAACACTTCTTAATTCCACTTATCAATAGTTGCATAGTATCTCAATGTACTATTTTTTCATTCATTTACTTGTGATTATAAACTTACATTTAGTATTTTTCTGTTTTTAATTCATTTGGGAGTTTTTAAAATTTTCTCCATGTAGGTTCTGCTATTACAGTGAAATGAGGAATATCTTTAGGTATTGAATGAGATTCACATAAAAATTATAAAAATGTGATTGGGTATTTTTAAATGTACAGTTGTAAGAATTAATGAAAAATTGTACTTAAATTGATTGTCTTTCACAAGCACACACATTTGCCTATCAACGGAGGGTGGACTTATTGGCTACAGAATAGTTGGGCACCTGTCCAGCTGCCTAGAATAGATTCTGCACTTTTCCGGTGGAGAGAAAGACTTTGGAGTTGGGAGATACGAGAGTCTCAGCATCGCCCTGTGCCTGGCAACTTTTGCTCTATGACTAGGAAAAACCGGAATCCTTATAAAATTGTGTTAAAGCTCTTCTTCTCCGCCTTCCCAGTTAAATGTCATGTTCTGGGAAGGTAGAACGGCTTTAAGGGCCCTCGTCCTCCTGCAGCTGTCACAGGATTGTATGGCTGTGGAAGCTGGGGACTCCACAGCCAGGAGAGCAGGCACTGGCCCGGGTGGGAGTAATCCCCTCGCTTGGCACCCAGGAACTTCAAAGGACAAACAATTTGATCTGAAAGCTCTTAGGTCATGCTTTCTAATACAGCTGTTATCACACACACACACACACACACACACACACACACACACACACACACACACACTGTAAACAGGAAACATCTTAGGAAATACAACTGAGTACATGTTATTTTTATTTTAAAAGAACTATTTAAAAACCTGTGTAAAGGATGACATTTATCTGGCATTACTGTTAAGGAGCTAGGGCTTCTCACTCACAGTCCTGGTTTTATGTTCTTGGTAGTTGTGTACTTGGTGCTGCTTAACAGGAGCTTACACATTATAAAATTAATTTATAATTCATTCTGCCTTGGGAAACGAGTGTCTCAGTCAAGGGAGCTGTAAGTTACATAGCTTGTTTTTTCTGTCATGGAAATGGGACAGATTTATTAAACCCTAAACCAATATTTACACACCTCTGTGATTGGAATGCTGGGAAAAAAAGCAAAACCATGTCAGAGTGCAGAGGACACTCAGGAGGCTGAGCAAAAGCTACAATCTGGAGGTGCTCCTGGGTGGGGTGGCGTGCCCTGGCATCCCAGCTCTCTGGGAGACTGAGGTGGGAGTGTTGCAATTTTGAGCCCATTCTGGGCAATTTAGCAACTTGGTGAGATTCTGTCTCAGAATAAAAAGCTAAACAGAGGTGCAAATGTAGCTCAGTGTGAAGACCTTAGGTTCAACCTCAATACAGAAAAAAATATCCCTGTACCCCCCACCAGAAAACCCCAAATTAAAGCAAAAACAACAATAAAAATAAAAACCCTTAAAACAGCTGACTTCTAGAGAAGGCTTAGCTGCGTGGTGGCCACGGTCACGTGCCATCCCTGTGGTCTACCCAGCAGTCTTCCTGGCCCTATAGCATCTATTTCAGTCGTACAGCCTCCTCAACCTCAAGACGTTTTTTTTTTTTTTTTTCTTTGAGATAAAGTCTTGCTCTGTAGCCAAGGCTGGACCTAAACTCACTACGGAGCCCAGGCTGGCCTTAGACTCACAGCAGTCTTCCTGTCTCAGCCTCCTGAGTGCTGGGATTAATAGCCAGCATGCCCAGTTTATATAGTGCTGGGGAATCCAACTCAGGTGCTTAGTGCTTGACTTGGTGCTAGCGCTTTAACCGCTGAGCCATTCCTCCAGCTCCCTCAGGACATTTGTATGTGCTCCATAACATACAGGGTATCTCAATTTTTAAGGTATATTTTGATTGAATATAACAAGGCATATGAGGCAGCTGATAGCTGGTAGAGAGAAAAACACGCTAAAGTTGAGAACATGCTAGTTTTGTTCATATCTCTCCATGTCTATAGATTCAGTGTTCCCTCCTGAAAGAACTCCTTGCTTACTATATAATCATTTTCACTGAGATGGATGATAAAGGTGTTAGAAACGAGTCAAGTCAGGTAATAAATGTTCCCTTTCATGAAGAAGAGCTGGGAATAAAGGGCCAAAGGCAAGCCAAAAGAGCCAAAGGGCCTCAAGCCGAATCCCGAGGAAGGATGAGACTCCGGAGACAGAGGCGCCAAGACAAGGCCACGGGCAGGGTGAAGCTGAGCACGTGGCAGCTCCTGGGATCCTCGCAAGAACACGTGGGAATTTGACACAACTCAGGAGAAAGGCAAGGAAAGTCCAGATCCCATTCTGCAGACTCTAGTGTCAGACCCTCACAGGCTTCCGGAGACCGCAGCACGAGCAGACAGAAGGAGTAGCCTGCAAGTTGGTGACAACTCTTCCTCTTCCAAGAGCCTGACCAGCCAGCTGGTGATTTCTTCGATGGGGAAGTTCCTTTCCCGAAGATCTTAGCACTTGAAGCTCACACTTTGTCACCTCGTGGATGAGACTACACATGATCTCGTCAATCCTTCTACTCCAGAGTTCTATAAAAAATTATTCCTTCAACCAAAGGGCAAGAGAAAAACCCCAGGAGATCCCGAGGGAGCTGGTGCAGAGGGAGAAAGATTAAGAAGAGGGTCTGCCTGCCAAGAAAAATATTCTTTGAGAAACTAACCTGACTTCCCACTATCAAGAGGATTTGTCACAGAAAAGGGGTTGGGAAATTTGGTACAGTCTACAAGTATGTTAAGGGTCTGGTTGGGTGTGTTTAATGCAACGAAGAGTTCCACTACGAGACCTTTAGCAGGATTTCCAGGTGAGAATTTGCATTTGTGTGAAGTCTACTCTCATGTAGAGTTTAGGCCTCACCCCCATACAGTGTATTGCCATTCTTCGTGGATAGAAGGTGACCATGCAAGCTGCCATATCTGAAAACATTAAGTCTGGTGATCGTTTCCAAGAGCCAAAACTCAAAGACATCCTTCTACAGATTTTCTTGGGGCACAGCACAACCACAGCGTTAGTACGGCACACCTGGACATCAAGTCTAATAACATCTTCATTCATTACAGGATTTGAAGAGACATTGATGATGTCCCAGAAGAGGGTGAAAGTGAAGCTGATTGGTTTTTTTTTTTCTCCCAGTGTAATGCATTAAGTTGGTGTCCTGGGCGATGTGACATCAATAACCCAACCCAAAAGAAGAAGATATTTGCTTCCTGGCTAATGAGATTTTGTAAGAGTATTATCAATGCTTTTGTAAAGCTGACATACTTTCCTTGAGATTGACTATTGCCGTGGCTGAAGGAGCAGAGTTTTTGCTCACTAAAGGAGATGCCTTGACTTGTATGCACACGGGTAACCTTCGAGGCATCCTCAGAAACTTCCAGAAGACGTTCACATTTGCTCAAGAGAATGATCCACTCTGATCCACAGGAAAGAACTTCTGCAGGGGCTCTGACTGAAAGTCAAGTTCTCCAGACCTCTCTGTGGTAGACAGAAGAGTTCCAGTGGCAGCTAAACTTGGAAAGGTTTACGATAGCCACACTGGAAAGGGAGCTGAGAAGTCTAGCAGACCCTGTCCTTCCAGGAAGACATGCACCATGGTGACTTTGGAGTCCAAGCAACATCAGGCACAAAATACCTGGTGGGAGGAAGGAGTACAAAGTCTGCAAACTTTACCAGTGGGAAATCTTCCCTATATGAACCATTTCACACCAGCCAACATTTTACCATAATGCTTCTTGAAAAATATATCAACCATCTCAACCTTTCTCTTAAAAAATGGAAAAACTAACCAACTTGAATGTCCAAAGATTGCAAAAGTCACCCTTTCTTAAAATACACAATCAAGATCACGGAGCTACTTCTCATTAGCAGAGGTCGCAGGTACAATGACTTATAGCCAGTTCTCCAGTTCTCTTCCCTATTGCCATCCTAATACCATCTTTATGACCATATTTTCCAATAAACAAGAAAATGGGTCTCTGAATTAAAAGAAGAAAACAGCCTTTGCCTTGGCTTATAGACTGAAGTGGTTGTTTCCTCACGAGGTCCCAGAGGACTCTCTCCATACGTCGAAAGGAAGAAAATCTGGTCTTGAGTTGAAGTAAACTTAAACAAAAACGTGCCTGGATTTGACAGGGCTTCCTAGGTTACATAATGTTATTCTGAAAAGAAAATTTCCAGCCCCTTTGAGGAAGAAATTTTCTTAATGTATTTGTGGATGGAGGCGATCTCTCTGATACTATATTTATTAAATAAATGGCTCCACCAGAAATACAACTATATAAAATGTGGGAATTCTTGTGCTGGTTATTGTGAAACTAAAACACTGGAGACAAAGAATTTAGGGAACGTTTATGTGGCTGTTCTGACTAGGCTACTTGTCTTAATGCTCTTGTGCCTGTTCTGATTGATGTTGGTTTTTCTGGATATAACCAATTTCTCTTGATTTTAGCAGAATTTCCTACAATACTAATATTTGTATCTTCTTCCTTTTATCTGTGTAGGTTTCAAAGGAATAATATTTATAAATAAAGATGTTTATCTTGTCCAAATCTGAAAAAAAAGTCAGTGAGCCAGGAGTGATGGTGTGTATCTGTAATTCCAACCCCGTGGGAGGCTGAGGCAGAAGGATTACAAATTTAGGCCCAGCCTGGGTAATATAGTGTAAACCTGTTTCAAAAAAAAGGCTGGGTATGCAGCTCAGTGTGAACCCCTCGGTTTGATCTCAATACCACATGTAACTGCAAATCCAAGCTTCCCCGGGCTCAAACCAGTGTCAAGGATGGTGAGACCAAGCAGATGTGTGAAATGTTGGGCCATGCCCAGAGACCCTGTGCTCTAATTCAGTTTTCCCCTCTTTGTTTGGTAAATTCCAGTTCATATTTTAAGGCTGGGATGCTGCTACGGATTGGATCTTGAATGTCTCCCAAGCCTGCTGTGTTTGAAAGTGTGTGTTATTGGTAGGCAGAGCTTGGCTGGAAGAGGCAGATGCCTGGGGTTTGACCTGGAGACTTTATGTCAGCTTGTTGTGATTTGGGGCCCAGGGAAGAGGTTTCAGGTTCTTGTTATTGACTTGTGGACCAGGAAATGAGGGAAGGGCACCCACCCTGTTGGGGGTGGCAGGCAACCGGCAACTCTGCAGTAAATAAAGGAAGGATGAAGAAACACTTGGCTTCTGTCTGCAATGGACGAGCCGCTTTCCAGCCTGACTCTGCCCCATGAGTGGACTGTTCGTATGAGAGACCTTCTAAAATCGTGAGCTAAATAAATCTTCTCTCCATTAAATTGTGGATGCTGGGTATTTTTGTCACGGCAACAAATAAGTTACCAGAACACACACCACTTGATTTGATTATTGTGGGAAGACAACATCATATAGAGGAAAAATGTGGATTTATTCACTTGTTCATTATTTTTGTGGTACTGAGCATTAAGCCCAGAACTTGCATAAGCTGCATCCCCAGCCCACTTTTCTGTTTTGGTTTTGAGAAAGGGTCTTGATAAGTTGCCCAGGTTGGACTCAAACTTGTGATCTTCCCGCCTCATCTTCCCAAATGCTAGGACTATAGGCCTGAGCCACCAGGCCTGGCTAAGAACTTGAACTTTAGAGTAATTAGATTCAAATTTTTGTTCTGTTTCTTACTAAACAATCGACCCCTGTGAGACTGTCCCCCCCTCAGCTTGTGGAGCTAGCTATTTTCTCACTCCCTGGAGCATGGTGACTATCAGGTCACATGCACATATGAAGGGCTTCCATGAAGCAGACCATAAAGGGGCGTCTCCTTCCTTCGTTGCCATTTCCCTAGTTTCTCTAGGCAGCATCATTTATTCACTTCTGAATTCTGAATTCTCTGGGTGGCATCACTTTACTGGATACTCACAGACTACGAGCCTGTGTTTTATCTCTGAATCTGTAGTGTCTACACAGCGAGCAAACTGTTCATGACATGTTTAAACTATAATCTTTCAGATAGAAAGAGATAAGATGGAATCTTATGAAAGTATTCATCCATTTATTAATTCAACCAATGTTTATTAAATGACATCAGGTAGTAACTAATTCTGTAATTCAGGTTCTCTCTCTTGTTCTTTGGTGCTGGGGATTGAACCCAGGGCCTTGTGTGTACTATGCATGCTAAGCTACTAAGCTCTAGCTTCAGCTCTCCTCCTACTTTTTGATGTAGGTTTCACATATAATGAGTACGGCCTTCTGGCTGTCTAGAATTTTTTTTCCTGAACTTCTGGCTCCAGTGATCCTCCCTCCTCAATCCCCTGAGCAACTGCGCCTACAGGGACATCCTGTGTGCTACTACTGCTGCTCTTCCTCTTCCTCCTGTTTTCCCTCCTCCTCCTCCTCCTCTTTTTCGTTCTTCTTTGGTGTTGGGAGTTGAACACAGGGCCTCATGCCCTCGGCACTCTTAACACTGAGCTACCCCAGCCTCATCATGCATTCATGTGCAAGTCAGTGTGCCTGTGTGTGCCTGTGTATATGTGTGCTTACTGGAAATTGAACCCATGGCAGGATCTCTGCCGTGAGCTATCCCCCAAGCCCTTTTTATTTTTCTATTTTGGGATGGGATCTCACTGAGTTACACAGGTCGAGATCCCCCTGCCTCAAATTCCTGAGTAGCTGAGATTACAGACGTGTACCGCCACACCTGGCTCACTCATGCTCTTGGTCTTTATTCTTCCTTTAGATCAGGGTTTCTTGACCCTGACTCTATTGACATTTGGGCCAGATAACTCTTTGCTGCGGGGAACTGTCCTGTGCTCTGGAGGCCATTTAGCAGTGTCCCTCGCCTCTACTCATGAGCATTAGTAACAGCTCCTCTGCTCCAGTTGTGACACCCAAAAACGACTCCACGCATGGAGTGGCCCTGCTTGAGTAAAACTGATAAGACTTTCCTCCCTTGAGTATCCCCTCTCCACCCTTTGTATTCAGCCTCTATTGGCTCCTTTCCCTTGGGGGGAAAAAATGCTGTTTTCTTCAGCCTTTAAAAATAAAACTGATCAACCTCAAAACTCTCTTTTCGGTCAAGCTCGCCTGTACTGACTCTTACCTTGTGCTCAATTTTCCTCCCCGCTGCAGGCCGACTCTTCCCTCCCACTGTACTAATCCTTTGGCAAAGTTCCTAATGATAAGTGCAAAAGTCCCTTTTCTCTTCACTGCACACCTGATTTACCTCCGTGATAACTGACGACTGGTGAGTTCCAGAATGTTTTTCTTTCACATTCTTCCATATTTCCTCACAAACCCTAAGCTTTTTCTTTACTCTGCTTCTTAAGTTCTCGTACTCCAGGGGACTGTATTTCCTTGTCTTCTCTCTTTCTGAAGCACGTTTACTTACATTTTTGTCTTTAACTCTAATATAAATATCAATTCCAACATTTCTGGTTCCATATATCTCTCCTGAGGACTAAACTCATGCGTCTGCTTGTGCTTCCCATAAATATGGCAAAGAGAACTTCTGATCCTCATTTCCTCCCTGCAAAGTTGCATGAAGCAATGAACCTTAGTATTATATAACGTCCGCCAAGTGCTTTGCGTAAAGTAGGCATTCCTCAGTACACGATAGCTTTCAATTTCTGGGTTAAGTAATGGAAAATACATTTGTTCTTTGCCTATGACTCCTGTCACAGAGCTCCTAAAACTCCTAGCATTTTCTAAGCGATAGAAATATATATTTTCTACACATAGTGTAAGCCCTTTGATAACACCTGCATTTATTCTAATGAGATGATTGAGAGTGAGGTTCTTAGACTCAGGATGGGACCAATAACTAGAAAGACCAAGTGATTAGTGAACTGGAAGATTGGAACTTTCAGCTCCACCCACTGATCTCTGAGAAAGGAGAGGGGGTCAGAGCCGTAGATCAAGCTCTACATAAACTCTTAAGCATCAAAACTTAAATGAACTTCCTTGAGGAACAAGTGGGACTGCTAGGCAGTTCCTAGAGTAACTTGGCATCCATCTCGAGCCCATCCTTCCAAACCTTACTCTATCCACTTCCTCTGGCTATTTTATCATCATCTTTCCTAATGACACCCTTTGTGTGAACTTCCAAATAAATGTTCCCCTGAGTCCTGTGAGCCATCCTAGCAAAATAGTTGAACCTAAAGAGGGAGTCAAGGAAATCCTGGCTTGTAACGATAGTTTAGAAGTCTATATCGGCAACTGGCGCGTGAAATAGGGGGATACTGTGAAGCTGAGGTCTTGATCTAAGGCACATGACACCGTCTTCAGGTAGAGAGCCCCAGAATTGGACTGAATTATTGGACACTTAGGTAGTATTTGCTATATAGGGAAATCTACATACACGCATCTGGTCACAGTAGTGTTCTCTGTTGGTGAGTAAGGAGCAGAAAATAGAACATAAAGATTATTTTCCTTTTTAGATGCTGGTAGACACTTTCTTGATTTTTAAAAATGTTATAGTGAACAATTTTAAAGGAAAATTTAATATCTGCATGAGTATTGTTTAAATTACATAGTTCATTTTATACGTGGCCCAAGAAAGGTCCTGTTCATTCAATAAAACAAGGGCAAAAATATGGCAGACTGCAAGTTTGACACGCCTGCTCTAGAACATTGAGTTTTATACTGACAATGAGCTTACAAGTGCTTTTTTCTTATGTTTTCCAGAGAGTTTTTTTTTTCCACTGAAAAGAAATACTTTTTACTACAAGACAGAAAAAAAAATTGTCAAAGCACTCTTGTACACACACTGACTACGCCCCTTCCTTTTATTGGCTGCTCATTGACCTCATGGTGAAGCACTAACCTCTCAATATGGCTTCCAAATACCTTTGTGGGTGGATTAATTACGACACCACACCTCTTCCTCTACCCTCTCTCTCATACGTCCTGCAACCTCAGACCTCTTTCAGGCCCGTGAAGAAGCGTAGCGGTACCTGCCTGTGCAAGAACCACAAACTCCTAGGTGAAGTCTGCTCTCCCCCTCCATTCACTGCCTGCGCAGGAGTCTGCCCACGAGCACACGCTCCGGCCTACCTGCCAGGTCTCACTTCTCAAAACTTAGTTCAAACACATCCTCTCTGAGTCCTCTTATCTAAGCCTCCAAACCGAAAGTAAATATGCTCAGCTTTGTGACCCATTTACACATTTGTCAGAGCACACAGGGCACTCCATTTGACTCATCTTCCTCTAGGAGTCTATATATACACGTCACAAGGGCAAGGGCTATAGTTTTATTTGGATTTGTAGGAGATGCTCAAATTTCAACTGAGATCTGTGGTATAGCTTAGTAATTAAGCATTTGATTGGCATGTGCAAGAAGGTTCTGGGTTGGATTCCCAACACTACACACACACACACACACACACACACACACACACACACACAACTGAAAAAACACTGTAGCAGACTTCAGGATGAGATAAGAGAAGGGAAAGGGGCTCATAGTCCCTGCTGCTTTTGTGGGGTCTGCCACCACATTATGGAACTAGTTGGGCAAAGAAGGAATTAGAGTAATAAAATTCACACACGATATGTTTTATCTCTCACTTGACTCATGCTTTACTTGGAAATAAAAATATTATTTTGTAGCTATAGGAAATAGAAATTTCAAAGAATTTAAGTGACTTAGTTAAGGCAAAACGGCTAGTAAGCTCCCCAAATCAGTATCCTAATCTAGACACAATAATGTGTTTGATTCCGTAGTTTGTAGGAAGGCCTCAAAAGTCTATTTAGGGAGAAATTACCATTAAGGATCATTTTGATCACTTCATGTACAAAGAACCTGGGTTCCTGCAGAATACCCAGGTGTCAGCTGGTAAATTCAGATTTTCAGAGGCCAAGATAGCTGCTATTTCTTCTGAAACTATTTAAAAAGCAATAAAAAACAAGCTTCCAAATGGTACTGAAGTCACATCTCTTGGCCTGTAGAACTTCCTGGTCTCCGGAGACAAGAAAAGTCTGATTTGCTGTGGACAGATACCTGGAAAGAATCACTACTCAAAGAAGAATGAGAGAGCCCTGGTGATAGTTGGGGTCTCAAATAAAGATTCTTTTCTTCTCTTCCCTGTTCTTTTTTTTTTCCTTCCCTTTTCTTTTCTATTTTTTTTCCTGCCATATTGGGGATTGAAGCCTTGGTTTTTCATTGAGCTATATTGCCAACTTCAATTTTTTTTTTTTTTTTGATACAGAGCATAACTAAGTCACTAAGTGGCCAGGCTGGGCTCAAACGCGTGATCCCTCTGCTTCAGCCTCCCAGTGTGCTGTGATTAGAGGCATGCATCCGTATGCCTGGCTAACATATTCCTCTTTGGCAAACAGAAGCAGAACCTATTTTCCACTCAGTCCTCCCTCTTTCGCAAGCTCTTGCTGTAGGCCCACACGGAGGAGACCTACCTGCTGGTAGCTTCTACGATTCGAGATTCTGACTGCGATCAGGTGGCCACCAAGCTAGCATCAAGAGCTAGCATATTCCAAAGATAAGGAAATCAAACATAAGGCATAGGAGCATAAACAGCACCATAAACACACCCACACCTTCCTCTTCTCCCTTCCCCCTCTGAAGGAGCAGCAACCTGTCCCTCCTCCCCTTGTTTGGATAGGGAAATAAGGAACTGAACACAGTCTGGCTAGGTCTGTGTAGGTTGCTGTAGCCCAGAGGGGTTCTCCTACACAGAGGATGTTTTCACTTCCCCTCCGGGTTGCAGTGCCATCTCAACTCTCCTCCGTTTTCACGAGTATGTGTGTGCGATACACAATGGTTACATTAAACTTGAGAACTTTGTGTGCATACATATGACAACACGTTCACATTCCCTTCCCCCAGAGTGTCTTCTTCCTTCAATAACTCTTCTCCCAGTAATGCTACCTGTCTGAGCACCTTAATTCCATGGCCCCACATTGTATATTCTTCAATGGAACTGAAATTTATAATCATTGCACATAAGGCCGCAGGGTCCAGTTAAGGAATATTTTCTAAGCGCTTGATGCATTTGGTTTTGTGTCTGGTGTATCCAATTACATAGCATCTTCTACCCCAATCCCAATCCTTGACCCCACTTCCAGGGACTCGGAAACCTATTCTCCAGTGTTACCTGTAGTGTTCTCTACCCACGAATGCGATTCCACAGGGAACTTGCTAAAAATAGTCTCTCAGGCTCCATCCAGACCCAGTAAATAAGTTTGCATTTAACATGGTCCCTGGATGTCTCACATACAACTTAAAGTTTGAGGTGCCCTGGGATAAAATGTTGTTTACTGATGCGCAATTTACTGACAAATTGATAAATCACTTCTTCTGTGATCTAGTGTAGTCAATAGAATAAGGGTGGGATTCGTTTTCTCTGTTTGCCAGGTCCTCAGGTGTAGGCAACATTTCTACTGAACGCTTTGGTGTATCATATATTTTTTGTATCCTGCATAGATATCTCATTAGTAATAAATATAAGAAACACAGAATACTCCTATGCTAGATGATTTCTATGTGTTACTCCTTTTAATCACCATTGTATGAGGTGTGATAAAAATGCGTAGTACATGCTTAAATTTAAAAAATATTGTTACAGTAAAAGACACGTTGCCTTTAATTCACTTCCCCCTCCACCTCACCCCACCAGCTGGGTCGGGTGGCTGAGGCCTACAATCACAGCGTTATGGGAAACTGAGGCAGGAGGATCTCAAGTTCAAGCCAACCTGGACAACTTAGCAAATTAGCGAGACCCTGTCTCAAGATAAAAAAAATTAAAAATGGGCGTGGGATTTAGCTCCTTGTAAAAGTTCTGAACACCTTCCTCCATTCAGTCCTGCCACTTCCTGAAGCTGTTCTAGAAGTCCTCTTTTGTATCTTTACGAAGTGTGATTTTTAAAAATGTACTATAAGTCTTGTTGCCGAATGCTCTTTAAAAAAGAAAAGCAGGTTTGAGAGAACACTTGCGCGTCCTTCATCCACCTTACTCCCTGGATCACACACTGAGAGACGTCTGATTCTTGCGCAAAGTCCTGATGACCTCGAAAGGCAGACGTTTCGGATCAACCTAGGACATTGAGTCAGCCATAATAGCACAGCAAAAGATGCTCGCAAAAGACTTCCCAAACTGTTCCCAAAAATGGAATAATGGGATAATGTGTTTGAAGTGAGGGAGAGTGTACAACAAATTTATAAAAATTTAAACTTTTTAAAATCATACTTTGTATTAATGTTTACGTGGAGTGCCATAACAAAATACAACAGACAGGATGCCTCAAACAACATAATTTTATCATAATTCTAGAAACTACAAGCTCAGGCTTAAGCTTTTGACAGGCTTGATTTTTCTGGGGGCCTCTCTCCTCAGAAGAAATGCTGAAGGCCAGCCACTTTCTCACTGTGTCTAATATGGTCTTTTGCTGTGTGCGAGCGTCTAGTGTTTCTATGGGTCCAAATTTTTACCTCCCCAAAGGACATTCTGAACTTCTGGGGGTTAGTACTTCCACGTAGGAATTTGGTGGGGATATGATTCAGCTTGTAACAACTGTAAAGTGACTAATTATTGTCATGAGCACTCTACAGATGAAGACATAGGCTTAAAGATCAGGAACATGATTGCTGTCGTATAGTTAGTAATCATAGACAGTGAGTCAAAATTACTTTGCTTACTCATTTATTTCTCAAAGGTTCTTTTGCGAATGCTCATGGATGACACACTATGTGCTGTGCACTGCAGCATGTGATAGAAGTACAACAGTCACGATTCCTGCTTGTATTAGTTACTTTTTCGTTACTGGCATACAACACTCTGATACTAACAGCTTGAAGGAAGAAAAATTTATTTTAGCTCACAGTTTCAGAAAATCTCAGTCCATTCATGATTGGCTGGCAATGGCAGAGGGTCTGGCAGATTTATCCTGTGGTGAATAGTAAGCAGGGGAAGAGAGGAAGGGTAGAGCTCGACTATACCCTATCAGATCAAATGCCAGGGATTGGGCCCTTCCTGGTCAAGCCCCAGTGATCTCCCCTGTCTGACCAGGACCCACCTCTTAATAAAACAGGAAATTGATGGATTCAACCCCATGATTGAATCACCTTCCAAACATGAGGTTTTTGCAGGACATTCCAGATTCAAACCATAACATTCCACCCTGGACCAGAAAAGACTCATATCTCCCTTCTTATGCAAATGCATTCAGTCCATCTTTAAGAGTTGCCAAAGTCTTAGCAGTTATAGCACTGCTAAGAAGTTCAAGTCCAAAGTCTCCTCTGAGACTCAAGGCAAACTCTTAGCTGGGAGCCCTTGTGAAAATCAAAGAAATTAAACAGTTCCAAAATACAATGGCAAAGGGTAAACATTCCCACTCAAAATGAGGACTAGACGGATAGAAAGCAATCAGACTGAAGCCCAACCTAAAGTCAGCAGGGCAAATGCTAACTCCTGTAGGTCTGTGTCCAGCTCTCGGAGCAAAGATGTAGTGAGAAGTGAGCTTCAAAGGCATTGGGTGAACCCCACTCCTATTCTGTTGCCTCTGGCTGCCACCTCCCTAGTTTCTCTTTGGGGCTGACTTCACTCATAGCCTGTGACCTTCCTCTGCAAACAATCCACTTTCCTGGTGTTTTCAAATTTCGGGATCTCCACAGCGCATTTGGCTTCTCCTTCACAACTTCAGGCACTCGCAGCCTTCAGAGGCTTCTCTTGCTAGCATCTCCAAACCTTCAAAAATTTCTCCTATGAACAAGAGCCAATGGCTTATAAATCATATGTTTAGGCAAAGTCACAGCAGTGACTTCCTTTTCTGGTACCAAGGAGCCAAATTAGTCACTTTCTGGGGACACAATACTCCAACACCAACAACCTAAGGGAGGAAAGGTTTATTTTAGCTCACAGTTTCAGGAGATGTCAACCCATTCATGGTCAGCAATGGTGAAAAGGTCTGGCAGAGGGCCTTTCTGTAGAAAAACTGTTCATCCCATGGTGGACAGGAAGCAGAAGGAAGGGAGAAGGGTGGAGCTAGTGTATATACTTCCAGGTCATGTCTCAGTGATCCACTCTTCTGGGTCAAGCTCCAGTGGTCTACACCCTTTGACCAGGCTGTACCTCTTAACGGCACAGAAAATCAATAGATTAAGCCCCATGACTGGCTCACAATGAGGCATTTGGTGGATATTTTAGATCCAAACCATCACATTACTTTCTCAAAACTTACATTTTGATAGACTAATTTCTATTTAGAATCTATTTATTTCCTCTACCTACTGTCACAAAGTTTCACTTTCGTGTAATGATGCATTTAATTTTTGCCAGTTTCAAGAGAACATTGTAGCAGTCACTCAACCTTCCAAACCAAAGCAGTCTCTGAGTCTGACTTCTCAAAAAGCCCACAGCCTCATACTTGCTTCAGGTAAGTCCTAGCTATTATTTTTCAAGGTGTAGAATTACACTTTCTTTATTTAGAAATGTTATAACCGAGTGACACAATGTCACCAATATCACACAGGAGAAGCACCACTCTGTTGGGGAAAATTTAGGAGTCCTGTATTAGCTGGCAACTGAGAACAGGGTCATGCCCCAAAGAGTTCTCAGTGCAGAATCTGGGATCAGGTGGGGTTTATCAAGGTGAAAACTATAGGAATGGGAAAGATAAGGGCAGACGGGAAAGGATGAAGAATCTTTAGCAGTGGATTTACAGAAGAGTAGGCTAACGATGGCAAGAGTCTAGCAATGATTTGAATTTTAATCCATGTCTTGTGCCTGATTCCTGGGGATTTCCAACAGCCCTCTGGGGGCAGGGTATCAGCAGTGAGCGAGTCACTGGGTCACTGAGGCAGCTACACAGGATCAATGACAGTGCAAAGAGGACGTGAGGGTAAATCTAAAATAGTGGAGCAAGCAGCCCTTTGAGTTAGTGATGTGACTTAGCAAGAACTGGATTTGCTGATGAGCTCCTGCCCATGCTTTACCTGGCCAGGCTCCCAACTTCCTGGGCAGAAAAGGTTACTCTAAAGCTGTTTTCTACATAACCTTTAAGTGCTTCATCAGTCTTACACTCATATACTCCAGAACAATACCAAAACTGCTTTCCCCATTACATGACTTCAGTGCCTCTCTTTTCCACGCCTGTAACTCTGTGAAGAAAACACTTTCCTGGCCTCATAAGCTAGTGAGAACAGTGACTTGCTCATCTACTTCTCCCTCTGCTGGTGGGTTTCTTGAGAGTATGGTCTGTACCTGGTCCCATTCGTGTTTTATATCCCCTGCATCCTGCTCAGTATCCATAACCCATTAGATACTTGAAATTTGTCTGAAGGACGGAAAGAAATGGCCACCTAAGAACTACTGGTGCTGAAGCAGACATTCCACGAAGTAGTGAAACTTAAGTGTTAGGGCCCCTCCTTTTTGAGGGCCTGCCAAATGATCCCGAGTCCATAATTTAGTGTTTTCTCTAGACACGCCCTCTCCCGACAACAAAAACAAAAACAGAACCAAGGCCAACATTGAAACACATTTTAGGCTCCTCAAGGAGATAAGGTGTGGCTCTGTACTACATCTAGTATGTCTTTCTTGCTTGCCATTGAATGTGAACCATTTTGTGAGAGATACGATCTATCGCTCAACCATCCGTCCATCAAATGAAATGAAAATGCTGGAGCTGGGTTCTTGGTGACATGAAATACACCTGAGGTCCAAAAAATCACATTATCTAAAGACAACAAGACCTCTGAGTGTGATTCCAGGAATATTAGTCTTCATGATCTTTCTGGAGAGAAGTACAGCATTTATGCCAGCTTAACTGTCCTGTATTTCCTCGGGTGCTCAGTTGTTTGCCTGGACTTTCAGCCTGGGGGTTCATTACCCTGCCCAGGGTCTGCGGTGTTAGGGCCTGATTTTTAAGCCATTGTCCCCACCAGCCTCAACTTTTCTCTACCTGCACAAAGACACGTCTAGCTAACGGATCTTCTCGTTCACGTCCCACATTGGCCCACTTTTCTCTTGTACGCGTTCACTGTGTTAAACTCTTTCTCATTTTGCAACCTTCCTTTCCTGCTTATATTCAATTCGTGCCCCAGTGTTGCGAGAGCGACCTTTCCAACAACTCCAGCCGACGACAGTGGCGCTCTCGGTGGAGCTCCCTCCTGTTCTCAAACTAAAGCTCGACGTGTCCCTCCTACCTGTCTCTGCTTGCCTTCCTTCCTTGTTCTCCCACGTCCTGCCTCGCCCCTCCGGACACGTGCTGACTCCTGTCATCCCGGGGAGGTGCTGCTCTCTCCCCCATCGAGACTTGGGCACCCTCCACTCCCTCTGCCTACAGGCTCCTGTCCTCTAATCTCTCCCACCGTCATTTTAGGGTGGCGCAGTCCAATAGATATATTGTATGAGCTACACACTTCTTTCACTGTCACTTTTCTAGTAGTCACGTTTTGAAAACTGAAAAAGTACACTAGCACAACAAAGCAAAAATACAATCTCCCGTGAGGAAATGCCAGAAGCAGACGGAGTCCCCTCCAAGCTGAATTGTGTTTAATAGAAGAAAATTTCACATTGTTTTGTATTTAAATTACTACCAAAACTCTGCTCTGTCGGTCACGCTGGTCACATTTTGTGGCCTTTAGTAACCTCACTGCACTGGTGTCCACGTTACTGGTTAGCACAGGTTTAGACACCCCCTTCTTTGGTTGCACTGGATGCCCTTCCTGTGTGTAGTAATGGTCTACACTTAATCCCATCACAGGACAGTTACACTGGGACACAGTGGTTGCTGACTTGTCTGTGTTCTTCATTGGACTTTGAAGACTTCGTCTAATTCATCTCTGAATCATCAGTGCCCAACAGGTCTGGACTACAGTCATTGCTTTGCTGTTTGTTTGAATGTCGAAACAGTAACAATCCTCTCTGGATCTACAAGGAACCTACGAGATCTGCTCCCTCCTTCACACCCTCTGACCTCCCGTCACCCTCCCCACTGTTCATCCACCTCAGCCACACAGACCTCTGACCATTTGTGAAATAACGTAAGCACGAGTTAACCTCAGGACCTTAGAACTCTGTTCTCAGCCTGCAAAGCCCTGCCTCTGCCTTTGCCTGCCCACTTACCATTTCTGACAGCTGCATTAAAACTCCCTTTCCTGCCCAACCCTTCTAAAACAGGCCTCATTTTACACATCATATTCTAGTTCCTTAGCTTTATTTTCTATCTGATTACCTGTCATCCCGTGTCTTGTTATGTGTTGTTAATCTGGCTCTTCTCACTTGAGCTCGAGTGTCATGAGAGAATGTACCTTTCCTGTGGCACTTAGGGATAATATTTTCTGAATTTAAAATGGTCCCTAAAAACGTGCTCAGTAAGTATTTACTGACTTCAGAAACTTAGACCATCCTTAAGGAGCCGAAGGAAGGAAAAAGGAAAGCAGATACTCAGAATCAGAGTCCAAGACATTTTAATCTTCTCCCATTTTAAGTTTCATCATGTCCAGGTAGCTTGACCATCACCATGTGACCAGCTTTCCGTTGGTTTATGGTGTAGATGTTATTGTACAAGTAAAAGACAGTCATGAGTTTTAGAAGCTTTTAAACATTGGGGCTTCACGCATGTGCCAGATTCTCGGCCTCTCTAGGCAGGGGGTCTCGGATTCCTTAGCGGTAGAAGGGCTGGATGGATAGAATGTGGCTGTTGGGAGTTGCTCTGGCAGTTGGTAAAGTGCCAGTTGGATCTGGGGGATGGACTGCAGCAGGACAAACTGAGCAGAAGGGACCCAGGTAGGAGAGATCTCATGGAAATCAGTCAGTTCTGGCTCTGGTGGTGCAGGCCTGCAATTACAGGACCCTGGGGGGCTGAGGCAGGAGGCTCATGAATTCGAAACAAACAAGCAACTCCCCCCAAAGACCCTAAAAATGGCTTGAGGATATTATAGGTTGGTATGAAGGTCATAGACTCAATCCTCAATACCACAAAAAAAAAAGGAAAGAAAGAAGGAAGGAAGGAAGGAAGGAAAGAAAAGAAAGGCAGCCACACTGGAGGCTGGCTTTCTTGCATCCTGAGTGGCATTTTGGCAAGGCAGAAAATGCAGGAGCTGGGAGGCAAGATCCACAACCAACTGCTCAGCTACGTGGGGAAACCTATTTAATCCGAGCTTTGCCCTCACATAGGAAATACACACAATTTGCATATCACAGGGTTTTTGTGAACATGATAGGACGTGATAGATAGAAAAGTACTCTGTGAGCGGGGAGAAAAGTGCTGCCAAGCCCAAGCTACCGTCCCCGCAGGCATTTTCTCCTGGCTTCCCTTGTCTTTCCCATATCTTCTATCACTGAATTTATGGATTACATACAGCTCAGGGCTCTTGTAAACTTTTATTTGGTCATAAAGCTCGGGCCATCTTCTGCTGAATGTTCCTCAAGGTTAAGAAAATCAAATCTCAGTGTGACTCAAGGGAACCATCGTAATTTGTAATTGATGAAGGCACACCTTGGCAGTTCACAAGGTATTGTTTTCTAGTAATTTCTCATGCGTTTGTGTTGTCTTCCTAGATAGACAGCTATAAACGGTTTATTATTAAGAACACAGACCTCTGAGTCATTTAGTACTAAGTTTAAAGCTTAATATTGCTTCTTATTAGCAATGTAGGACTTTGGGTAGTTTACTTAGTCTTAAAAACATTAGTCTTCTCATCAATATTGACATGGTAATCTTTTGCAGAAGGTAACTGTGAAAATTAAAAAAGAGAATGCATCTAAAGTTCTTAACCCAGTGCCTAGCCTATAGTGAGAGACTAATTGTACTTTTTAAATATTAGCTACTAGAGTAAAGCCGCATATACTGTAGAATTAAGTTTTCACGAAGTATTTGATTGAGAACTGAGAATGAAGCAAAGAAGGTAGCGTAGTTCCAGGTCTAACTTGGCTTCAGTCTCCTGGCCTATCAACAGAAACCGAAAGGTTTATGGCTTCCTTACCCCGGCAGGAACCTGAAGAGCAATAAAAAAGGCAATTTGTTTTCGTTGACAACTGATAAATCTCATTTGGAATGTAGCAGTTGTTGAGGCAGAGGAGGGGAATTTCCAGCAGAGTTAGTCCTGAAGTGCTGAGGAGATAATTACGGGAAATGGGCAGGTGCAGCCCAACACGTATTTCCTAGGAAATTTCCCAATTTCAAATCATCTACTCTGTTTCCCAACCAGGTATCTTAATTTTTCTCTAGACAAATTTGTGGATACAAATGGAAGTATATTATCATGCATCACCAACGATGATTAGCATTATATCTATTTGGCTATTTGTTTTATTTATCTGCACAATCAACGGTTTTTAAACTTTTACTGAACTCTGTGTTAGGTTCTAGAGGTCAAAGATAAGGTACAGTTACATAAACAACTACTGAAATGTTTGATGGCGTTATTGTAAAGGATTACGTACCAAATGTAAGGGATACGGAGGATAGAGATGGCAGGGAAAACGTGGTGGTGGCAGAACAAATTTCGCAGAGCAAATAGCAGATTTGAAGAGTAGCTGGCACTTCTGTGTTCATCGTGTTGAAAGAGATCATCTTGTGGGAAGGCAACCGCACAAACGAGACCTGGAGGGACATGGGATGTCAATGAATCACAGTGTGGGTGGCTGGCAGGGAACAAGACTGAAAAATTAACTCGAGTGCAGAATGAATAGGCCCTTGAATCCTGTCTGAAGCAGAACATTACTAAGAAGTTGATAGAACTGTTAAGGATAGCTAAGCTAGAGGTGACATGATTTGAAAGGCAGTTTGGGTAACAATGAGGAGGAGAATTGGAGTGAGGGAAAGGTCAGCAACATTGGAAGGAGTGTAGAAACTGTCCAGGCCCAAGATAATTGGCACTGAATTCAGCCATGGGAATGGAGAGAAAGGATCAATTTTAGACACTTCAAAAAAATAATACGTCCAGCTCAAGATCCTCTTCAAATTACATGTGAGAAAAGTGGTCTGTTTCAGGGAGACTTCCATAAATATGAAGGAGAAATCCCACAAAGCTCAACAGTAGTGGGCAGAGGAGAGTACAACAATGGCCTGTGATGGGCCAGCTGTTGACTGTGTGGCCTTGATGTGAGCTTTAACCTCTGTGCCACCGTCCCACCTTCCTCATACACGCACAGTCGGCGTCTATGGCAATAGGGAAACTACCGACAGCAACCAGCTGCTCGCTAGGTCATCCTTCTTCCAATGATTGTTCTTCTGTACGTCATGTTTTTGCTTTGCTTAGCATAACACTTTTTGGAAATCTGCAATTTTACTAAAATGTGTAGATACATCTTTCTTTTACTAGGAACACATGGCAATTCCTTAATATTTGTATCTTTTACCAGTGCTGAAAAATTGTCAACTGTTATCTTTTCCCCCCAAGTTTAAAAAAATTGTGGTAAAAATATATAACATAAAATCCACGGTGTAGCATGCCTGGAATCTGATCACTCTGGAAAGTTGAGACAGAAGGATCTCAAGTTCAAGTCCAGCCTGGGCAACATAGCAACTGAATGAGAACGAGAACCTATCTCAAAAATTTTTAAAAAGGATTGGGGATGTGACTCAGTGTGAAAGTCCTGTGTTTAATCCCTAGTGTGACAGAATAATTACCAGCTTAAGGGTCCATATCCATACAGTTCCGTGACATTGCATATATTAACTCTGTTGTGCAGCTCTCCCCATCACCTACCTCAGAGCTTTTGTTTCAGTCTTCCAATACTGAAACGCTGTTCCTACTAAACAATAATTGCTGTCATCGCTACCTCTGTTCCTCGATAATCACCATTTTACTTTGGGTCTTTATGAATTTGACTGTTCCAGATACCTTATATAAGTGGCGTAATATCATATTTGTCCTTTTGGAACTGTATTAATTCACCTAGCATAATTTATTTTAAAGTTTATTCAAGCTGTAGCGTGTGTCAGAATTTCCTTCCTTTGTAAGACTGAATGACATTTCATATATGAATATACAGCATTTTACTTAGCTGTTTGTCTGTCGTTATACACTTGGCTTGCCTCTATCTTTTGGCTTTTGAACAAAGCTTCCATAAACACGGGCACACAAATATCTGCTCATGTCCCTACCTTAAATTCTTTTCAGTAGATAGAAAGAGGTGGGAAATCTGAAAAAATATAATAATTAAGAACTTTTTGAAGAACTGTTACGCTATTTTCCATAGCTGTTGTGTAATTTTATATTCTCATCAATGTCACTCTAAAGGATATGAATTGCCATTTTTGTTTTGATTTTGCATTTCCCTAATGATTAGTGATATTGAGCATTCCATGTGATGGCTGGGCACCCATTTATCCTCTGGAAAAACATGTAACCGAGGCTTCCCTGCCCCAACTTTATGAATTTGTTGTTGTTGAATTGCAGGAGCTCCGGGTATGTTCTAGACATATCTTATCAGGCCGAGAATTTGCAAACATTCTCTTCCATTCTGAGTATTGCTTTTTCAATTTAATATCTTCTGATGCACAACCACCTTAAATTTTGCTGTAGTCCAATTTATTTATTCAGCAAGTTAGTTTTTGTGTTTTTAGGGCCATATCCAAGAACTCATCTCCAAATTTGATGCTGTGAAACTTTTCCCTCCTATGTTCTCTTCCCAGAGTATTTTAGTTTTAGCTCTTATGTTTAGGAAGTGGATACGTTTTGAGTTAGTTTCCATATATGGTGCAAGGTAATGTCTCAGTCCCGTTCTTCTGACGTGACTTCTCTGTCTGCCCAACACTGCTTATGGAGAAGACCGTCATCTCTGACTACTGCCTCCCACCCTTCATTTCTCACCTTCTCTTCTGGAAACTGAATGAGTAGATCACTCATTCTCCATGTTCGTTTGTTTTTCGTAGAGAAGATAAACTTAATCCACTGTAGGAAGCTAAATTCAGCTTCAAGATAGGTTTTCTGTGCCATACTAATTTCTACTTACAAGCACTTAGCAGTTTACAGACATATCGTCTATAATTGATTAAATGCTTTTAGCAATTTCTACAAAAAGTTGGTTGTTAAGTTATATTATGGGGAAATGTGATGCAATTTCTAAATAACTTTAAATTATAAATTAAAAAAGAATTTTAATTGCTGAAACATGAAGACTGCTAGAGTAATATTTCAACCCTGATGAACAGTAGAAATTACAGGCTTACATGAGTCCATATAACTGTGTCTCATATGGCTTAGTGAAAATGAGAGATCCCAGAAAAGAATGTGTGCTTCATATATAGCCTAGGTCTCCTCCCTCCTTCAGGTCCTTACGAGTCCCTAGTGCAGCTGCCAAGATTACACTCTAAAAGCGGGGTGCAGGGGAAGATTTGGGTTGTTAGAGTGAAGTGCTATGCAGTAATGAATCAGGGCAGATACCGGAAACTAGAGAATTAAGGAACTCAGCGAATCTTGATGTAACTCTCCCAAATTTACAATTTCAGCTGATTAAGCTGGGCTGTCTATGTCAGAATCATGCCTGCAATGAAGGTGCAAGAGTCTTATTTAATGAGTTCTGATATTCGTCCGAATTTCAACAGGCTGTGCTAAAGGAACAGCAAGGGCCAGAGAATAGAAAAACGTTAAGTTCAAGTCAGGCCTGATAGCACACACCTGGAATTCCAGCATTCCGGAAGCTGAGGCACAAGGAACACAGTTTGAGCCCTATCTGGGCAATTTAGCAAGATTTTGTCTTAGCATGAAGGCCCTGGATTCAATCCCTAGCAACGCAAAAAGAAAAAAATAAAAGTTTCAAAGTCATTGCCCAACCTCACAGGCATCCAGTGTCATACTGGATCAGATTCTGACACTTATTCAAAGCATTAAAGATCTATATGTAAACACATAACAAAGGTTGCCTCTCTCCCGTTATTTAATAAGAAATGGTGCTTTGTCTCATTGGAATTCATTGGTGAGGTTCAAAAAGTATGAAAGACTTCTCTTAGATTAGACACAGAAGTCAAAGGTAGTACTCAATAAAAAATATTTAAAGTGACCTTAGCAAAAGAGAAGCTAAGTGATAAACCTTTCAACCTAATGAGCTAAGCACAAGGGCAGGGGCTGCTCATACCTTTTGGGGTACAGATCCCCCTTCCTGTTTTCAGAAAAGAATAAGAAACAAGGCAAAATGTGATTTCTTCCTATTTCAAATGAGGTGGAAGTAAAGAGTGACACTGTCTGTAATCTCAAATACTTTTTTTTCCCTAAATTTAAAACATTTTACTTTTTGAGATAGTCATGGAGTCGGACTCGACCATGCTTGCTGTCAGCGTCAAGTGTCAGGAGTGGGACTGCAAATCCGTCACCGGGTCTGAGTCCTGACATTCACTTTTCCTGTCATCCTTTAGAATGTGAGAAAAGGCGAACAGGACCATCTTTCTCAGCAAGGAGGAGCAGCTGTGAAAAGGGCACCTAAGAAAAGGAGCATTGTAAGGGCAGGGAGGTAGGAAGCTAGTTCTCAGCCCCCGAGGGCCAGCCGAAGCGGGGACAGGGCCAGAGACCCCTGTGTAGCGGCACATCAGCCCGTGAAACTGGCAAGTTCCGCAGGACGTGGTCTCCTGATCTTCCCGCGTCCTCACTTTTTTGCCCAAATTCTAACATTGTTGGAAATATCTGAAACTTTTTGTTTCTTTTTTAGTTTAGAGGTTATGGGAAGGGGTAAATTGAGATAGGAAACAATATAAACAGGCAGGAAAGTGCTAATCATTCCCCGTGGGTAGAATTCACCCTGCGAACCAAAGAGCATTTCCAAGTTACCAAGGAGGGGTGGGAAAGGACCTCAGGTCTTTGAGGCCGTAGCAGACAGGCTGACAGGGCAAGCTGGGGACTGGCCTAAAAAGTCTCCTACCAGCTGAGATCCAGCATTCTTTACTTAAAGAGAGGCAGAATCGTGCTGTTCAGAAAAGAAATCCAGTGTGACAAATGAAGATATCTGAAAGAGAAATCGGGCCTCTTTCCATTTTATTTATGCTATTACTTTTCTTCCCCAGAAACTACAATTTGAATCAAAACTGCAATCAGGTTCACTAAAGGGACTCCAGTATAGGGCTCATCTGTGCTCTTAGGTACTGATTTCCTTATCTGACAGAGGGCTCCTCAGCACGTACCCTAGCAGGCCCAAATATCCTCAAATGTCTTGTGATCTCCAATTCATGTCCAAACATGGTTAAGTCTCTCCATCAGTTTTAGGTTGAGCTTTTCCATTTCCAGGAGGAAGATTTCCTCATCGGCAGTCCTTACCATTTGACCAGGTAAGACATTACCCAACCTAAGTTCGGGCTCTTCATTCCCCAAATCTCCATCAGCACCCTGCAAACACAATGCATCTCCTGTCATGGCTCAGTCCCTGCTGGGCATGTCTTGAGCCGGTTGTTACGATAGATCTAGTGCCGAAGTGTGGTTTTTAACTGCAATTTTGTCAGGCTGTGAAGATCTGGACAGCTGGAAGTAGCTTCTCCATTGTTTTCTGCTGCCAGCTTCAGCCTTCCCCGAGCTTCAAGTTACCGCTCCAACATTCACAGCAGCCCTGTTGTCGAGGTGGGTGATGCTGTGAGTCCTGTCCTGCCGGGAATTCACCAGGACAGAGAGATCAGTGACCAGCTGGCTGAGTTCAGTTAAGTCGGCTCCTAAGGATTCCCACGATTCTGCAGCATTTTGATCTTGATGAATTTCAGGCAATGCGTATACCCGAGCTAAACTGTGAGAGTCAGCAGGATATCCTTTCGAACTTTCAAACAAAACTTCTCCATTTCTCACACACTGGAGCGGAGCTGCAGAACTGTGCCGCCTTTCTCAGTTTCTGCACCTTTGTCACGTCTCAGTATTCATCTGTGCTTTCTTAACCTCTCCACGTCTCTTGGGGTTACTATGTTAGTGAATTTCTGGTTTGCTGGTTCAAGGAGGCGTAACTTCACTTTTTTTTTGCAATTTCAGACATCCTAAAAAATTGTTGTGTTTCTTTCTCTCACAACACAGCCAAGAGATCCCATATGTGGGCTGCCGTGACACCTGATTTCCTCAGGCTTGTCACTTCGGGCTTCCAACTGATGTGAGGGGTATAGAACTTGGAGCCCAAAGTCCGGTCTCTTGGCTCCACTGTGTGGCCCTCTCTCTGAGCCTTGGGTACCTCCCACTCAACCCCTCTGCCTTGCGCAGGATCAGCACCCTATCCATGGCGTGTGTCAAGGCCACAAGCCGCACCAAGCAGCCAGCCTCCTGCCAGCCATCCTCCACGTTTCTTAAACTTTCTTAGTTTCCATTTCATTCATTTCTCTAAAGTAAATTCTGTGTCATCTCTTCAGCTCTGTCAATTTAGTAACTCTTCATCTGGGTCATTTTAACTTGCTCACTGCTTTTTTTTTTTTCTCCCAGCGTTGGGGATTGAAGCCAGAGGTTTACATATGCGAGGCAAGTGCTCCCCAGCCAAGCTACATACATCCTTGCCTTGTCCGCGGAGTTATATATTCAGTTACTATGCTTATTAAATCTCTAAATCTGTTTAGTTCTTTCCCATATGTATCTTGTCACTTTTATAGTCTATTTCTTTTTTCATATTTTGAGGTAAGTCTTTTACTTCATTTGTGGTTCTGGAGAATGAAAGAGGGAATTCTCACTGAGTTACACCCCCCAGCCTTGATTGATGTACGTATTTGTTTGTTTGATTTTTTATTTTGTTTTACTTTGAGACAGGGTCTCACTAAATCTCCAAATTGCCTAATCTGAGTTTGAACTTGTGGTCCTCCTGGCTCAGCCTTCTAGAATGCTGGGATTACAATCCCATGCCACCAGGACTGTCTAAACAAATCTCTTATTTAAACATACTGTCTTAGTTACTTGTTCCTTGCTGTGAAAGAATGCTTCATCTCCACAACTAAAGGCAGGAAAGATTTATTTTAGCTCACAGTTAAGTTTCAGAAGGTCTCAGTCCATTCACGGGAAGCTAGCAACAGTGGAAGCACGTGGCAGAAGTCTAGTCAGAGAAAAGCTCTCAAGGATGGCAGACAGAAGGTCAAGTGAGAGAAGAGGCAGTCCACACCTAGGATTAAGGCAAAGGCCAGAATATCAGCAGGAAGAAGCAACCATGTTTCTTCTTTTTTCCTTTGTTTGATTTAAGTTGCCTTTGGGCCTGCCTACAAGTCAATCAATCACATATATCTGAAAGCTCGGCCCGGGCATTTCTTGATCTCAACAAGTTGACATAATCCTTCCGGGTCAAGCTCGAGGTGTCCACCCCTTTCCAGTCAGGACCCACCTTCCAACAGCACCCAGTCCATTGTGCTTACCAATCTTTCATTCAGTTATATGAGGCTTTTGGGGACACTAGATCCAAACCACAACACCTATACATACCTCTTTAATATTTGGTGGCCATTAATACCTACATTAAAGTCTTTGCAGATCACTTTTTTCCCAGTGTAACTTTCTACTGTCTCTCAGAGAACCTGAGGGGTTTTTTGTATAAATAAAATTTGATAGTGAAAAAGTGATAAGTGATCTGGAGGCCCTAAGAACTTCACCTTACACATCTGAAGACATCACATGAGTTAAGGAAAATATAACAAAGTTTCATTTGTGCAGATAATCATTGGAATGTTTACATTCATTTTGATTTATTTATTCACACTAATTGAATTTATATTTCCTCATATTAACATGCTTTTGTTTAGCATGTAACCCATTATGCCTGTGAGAAGAGCCTCATAGTATGCCCCACACTGAATATGAACATGTGCAAAACAGACATCACAAGGAAACAGCATATGTATCATTTAATATTTCTACAGTTTGATCTTTACATTTGTTTGGAGGAAACATGAACAAACTCAGTTTACCATGCTAAGATAATTACTTCCATGAAAGCTAAAGGTAATCGTTCAGAGGATCAGGCCTCTGCTACCTACTTTTGTGCCTAGCCCTTCTCTTTCCTACTTTCGAATTTTATGATTTTTGATTGTGAATTAACATTGGAATTTTGTGGGGATGCTTAGAGGACCAAGCAGAGGTTATTTGTGTTTGGCTTTGCCAGGCAATTGGACAGTACCAACTTAGGACAACTTTGAATAAAATTTTTGATTTTGGCTTTTGAAATATAAATGGCAAATTTGGATTCACTCTAAAGACTGCCATTAGTTGGTAATTATGACTCTAATAGAGGTCTAGTGAGACTTTAGAGCTAGAAATAAAGCTGGGGACTTTTCAGCCTACAGTATAATAAGATTGGGGAGTGTGAAATGCTCCCTGAGAGCCTCTTCTTTGCTCATCATAGCCCGCTCTATCTCTGAGAAGACAAAGGCCCTTACAATAACTAAAACCTTCGTCAACTTCAAAAATGGCCGACCCTGTATTGAATAGATGCACAGCCAGGCAGGAACAGAGGTAATTCTGTCTGTTTTGGAAGCATTCCCATCTGTGCTAAGGCTCTCTGTCCCACTGTCTCCAGGGCATGGCCCCAGAGTTTTTTGTTTGTTTGTTTGTTTGTTTGTTTGTTTGTTTGTTTGTTTTTGGCCTAGATTTTTAATGAGGGAAATCTGCTTTCTACTTTCTTAAAGCATTAAGACACCAAGTAATGATCATGTTGACATTTTGGTAAACGCTGTCTGTTGAGATTCTGAAGCATAGGAGTGATGGGATCCAATCATGTTTCTGAAGGATCCCTCTGCTCACATGTGGGAGATGAAATAAAGAAGGAATTTGGTGAGGACAAACAATGCAGCTTTTTCTTTTGAAAAAAAAATCTCCCTGGAAATGAAATTCCTCAGTGTTTCTTCAGAGAAGAAAATTAAATTCTTCTCAGTTTGTAAGGTTAAAAATCCGCAGATACCTGAGTTCACACAGAATTATTTCGGTTTGATCTTATCTAGTTCATCAGTAAAAACATCTACCAAAATCACATTTCAGTTGTGTTATCAAAGACCTCTCATCTCTGCCGGGCACGTGTGTGTGTTTAACAAAGACTTTTAGAACTATCCTGATATACTATAACTCAGTGGGCAAGTCTACAAATAGAGTTTTGATTTCAGTTTCTCACCACATTCCAAAGCACAGTTTTTATGTTTTTATCAGGAGGAAACTGAGCTGTGAATTAGATATGCACAGCTGCATAGATACTCACCTGGCATTTCAGCAGTCCTCATTCCATTTCTTCTAGAACAAATCCTGGACATTTCACAGTGAAAGACACAAAAATCTCCAGCATAATTTGGTGAGACGTTGAGGAAGTTGATACTGTTGTTCCTAGGGAGGTCTGGTTAGCCCTTCTGAATGACTGGGTAGGCATTGTCTCAGAGAAACAGGAGTTTTCAAGTTGTTCTCAGAGCTTCGAGAAACTGGGGACATTTTAATTTGTGCATTATTTATGGAGACTGAAAGAAATATGTGTAATAAGTTTTAAATCTTAGGAACTATTCTACAAGTGGACAAATGCCTGGTATTGTGTGTTTACGCGTCTGAGGAGTGCTCACTTCACATCAGAAATCACAGCAAAAGGACGTGAGCACGGCTGTGCCTCGTGAAGTCTGCACTACTTTAAATAAATATTTCCCATCCTCAGCTGACTCTCAAAACTTCCCATCTCTCCTCCAACTCCCTACCCAAGCCTTACCTTCCTCCCTCACAGCCACTCCCACTTCACGCTCTGCGTCCTCCTGCAGTTAGACAGTTAGGAAGGCTTCTCAGCTGGGCGCTGTGATGCGTGCCAGAAGTAGCAGCCCTGGGGAAGGCTGAAGCAGAATCCTCACAAATTCGAGCCCAGCCCGCACAGCTTGGTAAAATACTGGCGAAAGAGAGAGAGAGAGAGAGAGAGAGAGAGAGAGAGAGAGAGAGAGAGAGAGAGAGAGAGAGAGGACTAATTTTTAAGGAAGCAGGAAATACTTGTGGAAGGAACAGTGCTCCTGGTGACACAGACCTAAAGTCTGGTCATTTTTCTTCTCTCCGGTTGTTTCTTAGAGGGCAATGGATTTTTTTTTTTTTTTAAATCTCTTTCAATTCTGACTTCAGGTATCAGTCTTACCAGATCCAGTTTATGCTGCCTGGGCTCTTTTACAGATACCTCACTGCTGCCCATCAACTGACTCTTGGCTTCTCCAGGGTATACCTTGGCCCAGGGGTCCCCACCTAAGGCCACAGGCCGGCATTGGTCAATGACCTCCCAGCAGCTAGGGGAAGACCAGCGCCAAGCAGACCAGCATGGGGAAGCTGCGCCCCTGGTCCTCGCTCTTGAGAGGCCCTAAGGCCACTCCATCTGACCGGAGGCAGGGCTTCGCTCCCGGCTCCCCGCTGGCCACATCTCAGCTGGCCTCCTACAACCCACTGCAAGATGAATGAGCGCCCTCGCTCTGTCCTTGGGAGAATGGTCTTTGATTACACCGGTCAAAAAGGTCCGGGACCACTGGCTTAGTAAGCCTAAGCTATTTACTGTCTTCCTTTTTAGAAATAAAAGTGCCAGTCCCTAATCCATAGGCATTGGTCAATGGTGTCAACGGTGTTGTAATTTGTGTGACTGTTTTGAGGATACGTGCTCCATAATACTAACGTCTTTACCGTTGGAAGCAGGGACATTAATAACCTTTAGATGCAGTATCAACAGAACGACTCCAGATAACCCGGAACCTCTTCAGAGACCTCCCCATCATGGGTCTACACCCCTGGCATCCGGACGGGTCCCCAATCAGCTCTCCGAATTCTGCCGAAGGAGCGGAAGCACCGGCAAGTTGACCTCACACGGTTGTGACGTGTGTGGCAGTGTGCGTGGAGCCGCGAAGTGCCTTTGTATCCGGTGCGGGACCATGAAGTTGGCAGAGCGGGCAGGCGACAGGGAGACGGGCCTAAGGGGGAACAGAACAGGAACCGTCCGGACCCGAGGGCCACCAACCGGAACCCACGAAGGAGGACTGGACCTCTCTCGGCCTCTCGCCCCCTCCACCTGTGGGTGCATGCCTGCTGCAGGCAGGAGCCGTCACAATGCATCTTGGAGCGCAGTGCTCACGTGGCCCAGAAACCAGAAAGGCCACGGGCAGATCCAGAGGAGGCGGAGCCGCAGAGCCGGCTGCTGCCCCCCGCCGGGTGCTCGGGTGCTCCACACCAGCCCCGGGGGCGCTGTCCCCTTCCACACCTCATGCAAAGTGCCTCTTCTGATTCATCCCGAGTACTAGAAACCCACAAGGAATGGGGTTCTGAGGAACAAACCGCAAATCACAAGTATGTTCCCAACTTGTAGTTAAATAATTCTAAATAGTTTCCATATTTCTAAATTTCTGCTTTTTGTGAAGTTATTAATTTTGTGTCTCTGAGTTTGTAGCCATGGTGTTGCACTCAGGGAGGGAGGAGGGCCAACCAGAGTGTGTGTGTGTGTGTGTGTGTGTGTGTGTGTGTGTGTGTGTGTGTGTGTATTCTAATATATATATATACATATATACTAATAAAAATAGAGGAAAATATACTAAAATGAAAAAAAACTCCTCATGCCCCCAGTCTCTGGCAACTACCATCTTATTTTTTGTCTCAGTGAGCTTGTCTGTTTATTACCGTAGATACTTCATATACGTGGAGTGTTACGGTATGGATCTGGAATGTTCTCCAAAAGCCTATGTATTTGGCAGGTTGCTTGACTGTGGAGGTTAATTGAGTCAGCGGATTGGCCTACTGGTTTGGCAGGCTTTTAGCAGCTGGGGCCAGGGTGGAGGGAGGGACCGCTGGCAGTGTGGGGCATATTCTTGCCCCCTGCTTTCTCCTCTGCTTTCTCTCTACCACCCTATGAGCAGTGCCAGCTCCTTCTGCCACACTGTTGGACAAGGCATAGACTGAGCCTGAAACTGTGAGCTATGCTAAAGCTTTCCTTTTAAGTCGTGGGTGGTAGGTAGTATGTCTCAGAGATGAGGTGACTAAGGCATGAAACCATACGCCATTTGTTCTTTTGGGACTGATTGTATCTCACTGAGCATAATGTTCTCAAGGTTTGTTTAAGTTGTAGCTTGTGTCAAAGGTTCATTTTTTAAAGGCTAATATGGAAATCAGAGAAAGAAGATGACAGCTGAGTAGGATTTCCCGTCATAGGCCCATCAAAAAAGTTGAAATATAGCATTTAACACTCAGTTTAGAGAGAGAAAAGAGCTCCAGGAGTTAAAAAGGGAAGCCAACAGGAATTAGAAATTCCTGGAAAGCTGTGGAGGCTGAAAACAACATGGAGAGGAGAACACGGAGTTGGGAGCCTTCCCTGGGCATCCCAGGAGGGGTTGTGACCAGCTGGCAGCGTGCAAAGCAAACTGCGAATGCGTTTGGGCTTCTCCCGAACAGGTCTCCCTGTGGCTCGGCAAAACAGCTCGGGAGACGCAGTTCCGGCCAGCACCATTCTAGGAACTGATGTTTTCAGACGCCATTATGGGAAGAATTGTAGTGTGAACCACTTTGGAAAACAGAAGTCACAGATGGGCCACACACCCAGGGTTTAGGGGGACAGTCTCCAGGAAGAACAGGCCACGGATCTCCTGAATGATTCAGGGCACCAACAGAGAGGGTCAGGCAGGGCAAGGGGCTCCCACCTGCAGGAGGGAGAAGCCAGGACGGGTGTGAGTGGTTTACGGAGAGGCCTGGTTGTGAACCAGACTGATTAGAGGCCATCACAGTGTCAGATTCCCCTGGTCACCTATTATTCACACAAACTCAATGAGTGTTCAGTTCCTCAACCCACATGCACATCCAGAGAAAGGCTTCAGGTTGGCCATTAGAGAAATCCCTCAGGCAAAATGCATTTCTGTAGATTCAGACCCAGGAGGAGCGGGGAAGCACTATCAGGAGACAGGTAGCAAAGACGGAGTGGGGAGCCCCACAGGCTACAGTCCATCACTGCTCCCCGTTCCATGTCTGCTGGACCCCCCAGAAGACAGTACTCATCCAAATAACGCAAAACAGTGAACGTTTAGGCGTCAGTTCAATTATTCTTTGTGTGTTCTTTGCGTTTGTGCCTTTTTGTTGCTTCTGATTCTTGCTTTTAAGGTCTTCTTCCTGTTTTGAAATAGCCTTTTAGTAGACGCATTAGTTCTCTAATTTTTCTTTTATTTGTCTTGCTGTTCTTTCTACTATTTTACCTAATTATATTTACTTTTTGCTATTTTTTAGTTTGAAATTTTATCTCACTTCCTTCTATCCCTTCTCCTGTTCTTCCTGCCCTTTCTCCTCCAAAATCAACTTCTGTTCCCTACCTTTAGCACTCATATTGTTGCAATTAAACATTAATTTATAGCTATCTAGTTTAGCCTGTTAAGAGCTAATAACTTTTTACTATTTTTGTTTTTGTTTAAGAGAGGGTCTCACTCTGTGGTCAAGGCTGGTCCTGAACTCACTCTGGAGCCCAGGCTAGCCTTGTGAAGCACACAGCAACCCTCCTGCCTCTGCCTCCCAAGGACTGGGATTTTAGGCGTGCACCACCACACCTCACTTAGTTTTTACTGTTTAATTATGTCTAGGACATTAATGCGGATTCCTTTAGAGTTATTAACAACAGTAGAGTGTTGCCTACAGTAGATTTTTGGATGATTCAGTATTTAGTTTGTGTTAATAGAGTAGAACTCATTTTCAGTGTTGAAGAGTGGAATAATAGCATTTAATTAGTTATTATCATATGCCAATAATTTATTTATCTTATAACATTACTGTGGATTCCATTCTTGCTGTTAGTGGTGACACAGCTGTTGATCTTGCTTTTCACTGCATGACGGTAGCTGGCTTGCTTTATATCATAGACATTACTGAGATTCGTTTTCCTTCACTGAAAAGTTTAAGGGATCAGGAAAGCAGTAGAAAGAGAGCCACTGAGATCCCCAAACTTAAATCACTGAATTTGTTGAAAACTGGCATAAATATCAAAATATGTCCAAACTCAAGGAAACACTGAAGAAAGACATAATATAACTGAAAAAAACTTCACAGTAGAGACAGTGTTTTTCTACTCTGACTGATCTGCAGTCCTCAGCAATAGAATCACAAAGAAGAAACAAGGCAACAAACCACCTGCAGACATGCCTGCTCTCCAAAAGTTGATATTATGGGCCTGAAATAGTGGAACTTACAGGAAGAGAAAACAGCATGGAGCAAGTATTTGATCAGTCAAAAACAAGACATACTTACAAATTTAAAGGCTGTTTAGTGAGCTTAAAGAGGTACTTACACGTGATTGTCTTAATTGATGAAAAGGGTTTATAGGAGACACGAACCTAAGGTACACAAAACAATGTAAGATATGAATGAATATTTTGGTATACAAGTAGAAAATGGGAAATCAAGAAGAAATTTAGGATAGAAAAAATTCAGTTGAAAGCATGGGAAGCCAGCTAGACATTATGAGGACACAGTAACAGACCTGAAGACAAGGTTGATGAGTTAATTGACGTGTTAAGGACTATCCTCAAAACAACAAGTCAACAAGATGTCAGGATGCAACAGGTGCTGGATGACTCAAGAGAATGAACCTCAGGATTATGGGTATGAGAGAAGGTCAGAGGACAACACAAAAGGTATAAAGAATTTATTGACTGAAATCATGGCAGAAAATTTTGGGAATCTAGGAAAAGAAATTAATACTGAAGTACATGAAGCATATACAATCCTAATCTCGACAGGAAAATAATGTCTCCAGTACACATCATAATAGAAATCCAAGAAATACAATAAAAACAGAAAATAATGAAATCAGTAAGAGAAAAATAGACAAACAAACTAAGGAAAGCCTATAAAAACATCTGAATTTCTTAATACAATCTTTTTAAGAGTTGGAGCCTTGCTCTGTAATCCATGCTGGTCCTGAACTCAGTATGTAGGCCAGGCTGGCCTCAAATTCACATCAATCCTCTTGCCTCAATTTTCTGAGTACTGGGATTAGAGGTGTGCACGATCGTGCCAGGCTCATAACACAAAATTGTAAGGGCAGCTTGGAGTGAAATCTTTCAAAGCTGGAAAAAGAAGAAAGTATTATCTGAGGCTGCCATGTTTGACAAAATTATCCTTCAAATTTTAAGAAAAAAATGAAAACTCTGCAACAACAACAACAACAACAAAACCTAAAGAAATTTATGACCATTAGGTCAGCATTGCAGAAAATACTTAAGAGAATCTCAGACAAAGACAGGGGAATAATAGCACCAAAGAATCCAGAGGAAAAGAAACATCAGAAGAAGTCTACCAAAAAATAAAAACCAAAAATCAACACTGAAAAGAGAGGCAATGACAGGATCCGGTAGATACCTACAGTAACAACTCTCAGTGTCAACGGTTGTCTCAGTTACTTCTTTTTTTTATTGCTGGGACACAATATCCAACACCCACAACTTAAGGGAGGAAAGGCTTATTTTAGTGCACGGTTTCACAGGGTCTCAGTGCATTCACGGCATCCAGCAATGGTGGAAGGGCTTGGCATAGACCTAGCCAGAGGAAAGCTCATGACATGACTGCAGGGCAAAACAGGAAGCAGAATGCAAGAGGGAGGTTAGAGCTAGCACATACCCTTGCAGGTCATGTGCCAATGTGCCCCTTCTGGGTCAAGCCAAGTGGCACAGAAAATCAGTGGATTAAACCTGGTAATTGAATCACCCTTCAAACATGAGGGTTTGGGGAGACACTCCAGATTCAAAGCATAACAATGATATTACCTTCCCAATCAAAAAACACCAAAATCCAGCCATTTGTTGCCTGTGAGAAATACACTACACCCTAAAGAAACACATGGACTGAAAGTAAAAGGATGGAAAATATAACTGGAGAAGTAGAAATAAAAACAAGCAGAAGTAGTTATACTATTCTCAGACACATCTGATTTTAAGCCAAAAGAAATCAGAAGAGATAAAAATGGATGCTCTTTGCTGATAAAGGAAAAAAAATACAAAACTAAGAACACACAATTATAAATAGAAATGCACCCAATGTCAGTACATCCAATTTTGTAAAACTACTTGATATGACAGGGCAAATAGACTCCAAGGCAATCATAGTAGACAACTAGACATGTCAGCTAGACAAAAAATCAACAAAGAAGTATCAGAGCAAAATCACACCATGAAACAAATGAACTTAGCAAATATCTGTAGAGTATTTTACTAACCATCAGCAGAACACAGCTTTTTCACAGCAGCACACAGGGCTTTTTCCTCTTTTTTTATAGGTCTGATTCCAAAAATCTGGCTTCTCTTTAATGCCAATCTCTTTAACAACATTGTGCCTTTTTATTCTAGACTGCAAGCATTTCTACATCTGTTTCCTCTGCCATTTTTTCCTGCTGCCTTTCACCATAGAGTCGTCTAGTAGCCAGAAACGGTACCCAAGTAGCAGGCTGAATATCTGGCTTCCTTTAGATTCCCTCCGCCCGATTAACTAGTCCAGCACCCTTAGTCTCAGTTTCAGGCTAAGTCTTCAGACAATATTAAAATCCTGACAAACTTTCTGCCACAGCACAGTACATTGTGGTTTTCAGACCACTTTGCCAATGCAGTCCTCCTTCCCATCTGAAACTTCTTGAGCCTTTCTAATACACACTTCTATCAGCTTTCTGGTCTTCTGAGCTCCAACCAGAATCTCCAGTCAAGCTTGGATTGGAGCATTCCAAGGTTTCCCCATTCGGCATCCTCAAATCTTTTCAAACTCCTCCCACAAGCCAGTTCCGAAGGCTTCCAACCCATGTAGTCAAGTAAAGTTACAGCAACAACCCCACTTTAGTAACTAATTTCTGTACAATAGTAACCCTAAACAAGACAAAACAGGAAACGTCACAATCCTGGGCATTACACTGTGTTACAAAATAACAGTGGCATTGCAACACGGTATTGAAACAAAAACAGACAGGTGAGCCAGTGGAACAGAATTGAGGTTGTAGAGAAAATTCCAAGCACCCTCAACCATCAGATATTCATCCAAGGGGCCAAAAACACATATAAAAAGAGAAAAGATGGCCTCTTTAACAAATGGCGCTGGGTAAGCTGGTTATCTATACGCCAAGAAATGAATCTAGACCTACATCTTTCTCCATGTGTTAAACCAAAATGGACCAAAGACCTAGATGTTAAAGCAAAGACACTGAATCTATTGGAAGATAAAATATGCAAAGCCTTTGAAGACATAGGCACAAGCAAGGACTTTCTCAACAGAACATCTGTTGTGCAAGAGATGACACCAAGAATCAAGAATTGGGTTTATATCAAACTAAAAAGCTTCTGCATAGCAAAGGAAACCATCAATAGAGTAAAGAGAGAACTGAAAGAACAGAAAAAAAAACTTTACAGCTGCTCCTCGGAGAGAGGGTTTTTCTAGAATATACAAAGAACTGGAAAAAAAATAGACTTTCCAAAATGAAAGATCCAAACAAAAAAATGGGCAGTTAAAATGAACAGACAGTTCTCAGGAAGAAAGTACAAATGACTAATAAATTCTTGAAAAGTGTTCAACATATTTAGCTATAAGTGAAATGCAAATCAGAGCAGCACTGAGATTCCATCTTACTCCTGTAATGGCGACTTTTATCCAAAACTCAAAAACAACAAATGCTAGTAAAGTTGTGGAGAAATAGGAGTGTTTCTGTATTGTTGGTAGGGCTCTGAACTGGCACAGCCATTATAGAAAGCAGTATGGAGATTCCCCCCAAAACTGAAAACAGATATCTCATTTGACCCAGCACTATCTCGTTTGGATATGTTCCCAAGAGAGTTCAGTTAATCATACAAGAGTGATACCTGCATACTCATGTTGATAGCAGCACAACTCATGATAGCCAGATATTAGAAGCAGTTGACATGTCCACCAATAGATGAATGAATAAAGATGTTGTATACAGACACAATGGAGTACTACTCTGCCAGAAAGGAGAATTTAAGTCATTTGTAAGAAAATGGATACACCTTGAGACCTTAATGCTTAGGGAAACAAAACAGACAGAGAAGGTTAGTATTACATGGTTTCTGTAATTTGACAAAGTCAAAGTACGAATAAATAAGAGAGCAAGATAAAAGTAGTGGAAGACAATGGGAAGGCAGGTTTTGTGGAACGGGAAAGGTGGTGACATGAAGGGGGGGTGGAGGGTGGGAAAGGGAAAAGGAAGCAAAAATAACCAAGATGTGATATGTTTATACATCAGCTCCTCAAGTTGAATGTAATTCACACAGACATATACCAATGCAAACAGTAATTTGGGGACAAATGGAAGCTAATGTTACATCACATGTGTGTATCACACTTGTTTATTCACCATTTTACTGGGTTATGTATACCTTCCATCTTTTGTGACTAATGCTGCCATGAATATGAATGTATAAATATCTGATCTCTAAATTATATATAAAGTATATAACTAAGAAGTAGAATTGGAATGGATATCTTTAGCTTTTCAAGACTTTTTTGGTTCCCAGTACTGCAAGGGGTAGGAAGAGATTATTTGACAATTACAGCTTGCAATTCTTAGTGATCTGATATTTTTATTTTAAAAATGAAACAAATATTAATTTCACTGACAATAAAACATTTAAAAAACAAATGTAGTAGAATACTGCACATCTAACTTTCTACGTAACTAAAACACAACTCTTCAACAGGTCCCTACTGTGGCCTTAATAAAGTCCACACTCCTTGGAGTCGCTCACAGTTGTACCTTCTGTGGATTTATTTTTCCTTGTCACACCCTTCCCTTCCTGTCTTGCACCTGTTTTCTAATGTCTTCATTAATGCCCGAGTACTTGCACTCCTATCAAGACCCCATCTCTGTACACTGCAATGTCTGCGCTGTCCTTTCTGCCAAGGACACCTTCCGGTCATTTGTGGGATGGTCTCCTCCTCGTTCTTTAGGAATTAGATTATATGTCATTTTCTCCAAGAAACTTTTCCTAATTAACCAGATTGAGTTATGACCTTCTCTTCTAAATTCTAATTGTTTGCCATCTATTGTTTGGTTAAGACATTATATCATGTAGTAAATTTATGTAAGCTCTTTAAAGTCAAGGACTAGATCTTTTTTTTCTTCTCAAAAACTTCCAAGAGAGGGATGGAAGTGAAGCTTAGTGCCAGAGCACTTGCTAAACACTTACGAGGATCTGGATTGAATCCCTAGAACTAAAGAAATAAATGTACATACAAAACCAACCAAACAACAACAACAACAACAACCACAAAACTTCCAGTGGATAAGCACAAAACACAGTTTTTGGCTCAGAGATAACGTCTGTTGAACTGCATTTAACAGAAAGAAATGGTCAGATATCACAGTCCTGGGCAAAAGGAAAGTTCCAATAGGAGACATCTTCTACTATTAATGCTTGAGATCAGGCACACTAGGATGTTATGGGGTATACAGAGGAATCTGTGAGATGATTGCCAGAGGCTACTCTTGGAAAATTCTCCTCTGCTAGGTCACTACACAGGACTTCTATTTTAAAAAGTATATAAAGTTCAGGTCATTCCAAAGCCCACTGGGCAGTAGTCCAACTCCTTTGTGGTGCAGTAGTCCTTTCCTGGAGGAATGCCAGAGGCCCTGGGAATCTTTTTATTCTCCAGTTCCTGGAGACAGAAATTTGCTGTGTGCAACTTCACTTCTTGAGATTGTTTCTCTGAGTGTCCTCCAATGACTATGGCTGCTGCAATTGTGCTGTTGATCTCAAGGTTCGGAACTAATGGAGACCCAATGCGTGTGTGTCTGTTGGGACATCAAAGATGCGTAAGTTCGCGTAGTACAAAATAGGTAGTGGGAGGTGCTCACCACAAAGGTGTAGAGGTGGGCAGCAGGCTGCTTCGACAGCTAAGACAGAACAGTGACTTTCTTACAGGGAAGCTCCTCACCTCCATTTAGAGGTACCAGTCGCACACAGTACACGGCATGTTCAAACCGTTAGCTGGTGATGTGCAGACCTGACAGTTGCTGTGGAGTGAGTGGCGATCTTCCCACGCAAATGCCTCGACCTGTGATAAGTGAGGGGAGAAAGTCGCCCGGGCACAACTGGCTTTTCCACAACTTGTGCTCCACGCGTGTTTGATATGAGACCTAAATCCAGAAGAGTAATTGTGGTTTTCAGTGGAATTCAAGTGGTTTCCTATCTGTAATAAGAAGTGTGTTTTTCTACTTTTTTATGGTGCTGAGGAGTAAGCACATACTAAGTATGTCCGACGCACACGCTGTGCCTCTGGCCTGAACCTTAAGTCCAGGAAATGTGTTTTCAAAGGCTCATATCATTCTAGTATGCTCAATTTTGGCAATCATTCCTTTAAAAGTTTGCAAATATGCTATATAAATTAACAAGCAGAAAACAAACTGAATTTTTAAGGGCTTAGGTATTTAAGGAAAATATTAAACTAAGAGGGCTATTCTGGTGGTAAGGGTACAGGGGATAAATCTCCTTTAGTAAATGAACAGTAATTAATGTGGGCTGACTAAAAATATTGTGTCTGTTTTCATGCTTGTTGTCATGGATATCATGTGTCTCATGCTCACAACTACACTGTTCCATTTTTTCTTAAAAATTATTAATTTCAAAATAGGTATATATTTCTGAGGCACGATAAAATAAGATTGTTACTCTCAGAAGTATCTGGTCTCTAGAGGAATCTGAGGCAAGAGTTTACATCCTTCAAGGTCACATGCCTGTAATCTACCATATACCTGTCATCTACCTTTCCTGACCAGGCCCCACCTGGTAACAGCATACAAAATCCATGACATGTAACTACATGAGGCTTTTGGGGAACATTCCAGATCCAAATCATGACAAGTGCTCAGCAAAATTTCACTGAGCATCTGTGGAGAACTCACTGTTGTGCTAGGAGCGATTGTCTAATCCAAACCAAGGTATTTATTGAGCTCCTGTATTAAGACATACAGTCTTAGCATCCAAGCTTAGCATCCAAGTGAGAGGTGAGTATTCAGGTAGAAGCAAAAGAGGGAGCCATCGCTGTGAGGTGGGGGTAAAGAGATTTCAGGGAGGAGAGGGCGACGTGATCACAGGCCATGAGCGTAATCTTACAAGTCACTGAATGGTTAGGTAAGCATGAATGAAACAATGCATTTGGGTAGATATGGGCTTACAGGAAAACTTGAACAGCAGGGGAAGACTTTGGACTTGAATGGGTAAGTGATAGGAAGCAATCTACTGTAGGCTAAGAGAGCAGGAAGCAGGCACGCCAGCCAGTTGTTTAATTAAGCAAAGTCAAACATGGTTCTTTGGAGACAGAGGTTGGCCCTGGGCAGACCTGCCAGCAGCAATCAAATGGAAGGTGATAAAGTCAGGGCTGGAGAATGAAAGAAGAAATGGAGGAAAACTAAGTATCCCCGCGGGAAAGGCCTATGCTTGGCAGTGAAAAAAACAGACAAATAAGTGGCCGTTGAGAGAATGAATATTTGCATAGATAATTAACAGAACTTGTTGATGTGTTAAAAGGGGTGAAGTGCCGTAGGATTGCCCGCTAAGATTTGATGGGAGTGATGAAAAAGAGTAGGTTTGTTACAACATGGACAGGAGCTGGGAAGTGTGAGGACAGGGTGTATTCAAAGAGAAATTAACAGGTTCTGTCAACTCCGCAGGATAGAATTCTGCTCTTGCTCCTGAGTACATGACTTGATATACAACAATTTGTCAGTAACTGTCAAGAAGGATTTAATAGTGCAAGTGAACGGGGGAAGTGAAGGTGTGGCTTGGGCCTTTTCGTTGTCCTAAGACGGTGCATGCTGGGAACCTTTCCCAGTGTGCCCGTCACCTGCTTCAGCCTCAGTGTCCTGTCTGAAAGATGCAGAAGCTGGCCTGTGACTGCTGGCTAACATTTGTCTACTTTTAATGACCAGCGGCTCTATTTTTTTTTTTAAATTGAGTTCCTTCTCCTTCAAGAGCGACTTCAAATATAAACCCTAACTCTTCAGAGGACCCAAAGGCGTGAGGCACAGAGGATCTAAAGAGCTGAAGGGCTGTGTATGTCTCCTTGGCTTGGAAGATCCTGTTGCCATAAATGGAAGTGCCGCTAGGAGAGCCGTTTTTGCCATGTCTCCTGGACTTAAATGGAGCTAAATTCTCTCGCGAAGATGGAGAGGAGAGGAAAGAAGAGGAGGGGTTGCCCGGGCTGGGAGCTGGCTGCTAGTCTGTGCGCTGGAGTTCCAAGTTCAAATATGCTTGCAAGAAAGCTTCCGTTCAATTTTCTGTCCTCACACAATGAGGCTGTTGTGCGTCAAAAAACTGGGAGAAGGCAGCTGGATTCCTAGAGCTCAGTGGCCAGCATCTTTTTCATTCCTTTTTGATTCTGCCTCTGTTGGAGACATACCCCACAGGATACACGTATTTCTAATAGTTGGTCATGCTGTAAGCCCTAGGAAACAATCGGGTATGTCCCAAACAGGGCTCAGCAGCCTTCATTAGCATATGATCTCAGTGAGTTGCTGAGTAATGTGAGAATAAAGACTTTCAGTAAACCGAGGAACAACCGAACCCTTCACCCTCCTTTAAACACTGCTTTGCCTATAATGAACATTTTAGGTGGGTCGGTTCCTGGACTGCTGGGTTCTTTGGCTGTGTTAGTTGAATTTTATAAATTACCCCTACAGGAATGTGTTGAATAGGTGCCCATCTGATTTCAGAGGCCCAGAGGGATTTCTGTGCCTACTACTTACAGGATCTAAGCAGATGGCTCCTAAAATGGCTCCAACCCTCTTTTTGAGAACAGTTTCTGGAATGATATACCCTCCCCAAGCCACGAACAGACAACGATGCCTATGAGTTGGTGATACTTTTTTCTTTTTAACGAGATCTCTTTAAACAATGAAGTGTAAGCAAGTTGTCACAAAAGAAAACTGAGGTTTGGAGGTGGGATGGGTAGATACATTTAGATACAGTGACAGCAGCTGGCATTCATTTGATGCCTACTCTGCACTAGGCATTATTAGGAGGTACACCCTAAATTTAGCTGAATCCTTCCTGTGACTCTGTAAATACGATCTTTACTGCCTTAAAGATGGAGGAACGGACACACAGAAAGGCTAAAACATGAAGCTGACAGGTGGTGGTGCCTCGCACCTACAGCCAGATGCTGTGAGCAGGCTGTTCCCCTGACTTTCATGACATTTGGTAGCCACACTGTATTTTAGTTATCAACATGGCTACTCAGTTTTCACTGGAATTATACTTTGATCCCCAGGCTTGAGCATTAGAAAACGAGGGAGTAAATATGAGTGAAGAGTCCAGGAAAAATTCAAGGCATCGAGTTTACACATGCACATACATCCACATATGCACCCCCCATACGCATACACACACACATTTGCACGCACCCACACCCCGATCCGCACCCACAGTCTGGCTCCTTGCCTTATATTTGCATTATTCATGTGCTCCCAGAGGCTCTTTTTTTTCTGCCAGGTTATACATAGACCTTCCCGGGGGATCAGCTCTCTCCACTCTAGGTCATGGGAAAGGTCAAGAAGGACATGGCTTCCTTTTGATGGGGCTGCTGGAAAGCCAAGTTCGGAGTGGAATACATCAAAACTGATCATACGAATAACAAGTGTGAAGGCCAGCCCTGTGAGTGGGAGCGCAGTGCAAGCAGCGGCCGTCAGGTCCGAGAAGGAAATCAGTCTTGTCTTTTAGGAACTCGCGTTAAGAGCAGTGAACACCGACTCGGATGTGCCATTCTCACTCATGCCCACAACTCGGGACCTCCAAATCACCATCTCGGGACACGTTTTGGGATATTCTGTTGTGCCCTCTGCAGTTTCTGCCACTCTGGATTCACAAACAGCATCAAGTCTCACAATTTAATGTCATATTGTCGTTACAATGAATGAGGGTGTGTTAATACTGAATGACATCATTGTATTTTTTTCTACACACACACGCACATATATGCAGCACATAATGTTTACATTGAACATATTTTGTGCATAGATACATTGTGTTAAAATTATTGTCCCTCTCCTCCCCTTTTTGATCTTCCCGCAACTCCCCCTACTCCCACTATCACCCCATTTGGTTCTCTTTTTTTGCCACCCTTTCACACACACCCCTTTCCTTTTCTCTCTCTGCAAAGTCTGTTTGCTGAATTTCTTCCGTGTGTCTTACATTTTTTATGGTTTGGTTTTCTCATATTAGAGGAACCAGATAATGTTCAGATTTCTTGGTATGATTTATTTCGCTGAGCATCATGGTCTCAAGGTGCATCTGTTTTCCTAAAAATGACTCAAACGTGTCATTGTAAACGGCAGAGTAATACTCCGTTGTGTATATACACCATACACCACATCTCCTCTATCCAGTCATCTGTACTTGGGGATATTAGTTCCTTCTAAGACTTGACTGTTATTGATTGTACTGCTATACAAAAGACATTCAGGTTATCATTACATCAATCAGACTACTTAGGCTAAATTTATATCAAAGGCCAAATAAAGGAATCGCTATGTTAAATGATCTTAAGTCTATATCTCAGAAATATATCACACATAAAGCAAGAGAAATAATGGCATAGTCAGTTATTTCAGAATTTTTAAAGAGTTCTTTCCCAAAGAGGAGCAGGAAGAAATGGGTAAGATCATTATTACACATTTAGTTACGGAGCGTAACATTGAGGCATAAAAGCCAAGATTCATAGGTTGAACTAATAGCCAGCTGAGTACGTAGTTAATGAACTAAGGCCAAGTGATCTTTTAACGTTACCACTCAATGACAGCTTCAAGGAAGAGGTCCCCAAGAATCACATATTTCCCAACTCTTACAGTTTTTTAGAACTAATAATAACCAAAACTACTGCCTCCTGCTATCCCACCCCCAGCTAAGTATCTATACACATTATACACATCAAAGAGGTTCACAGATTAAAATTTTATATAAATCCCCCATATTGAATATAATTATCATGTTTTACAAACTAATATATAATAAAATAATTATGGAGAAAGCGTCATAGATTTTATGAGAAAGCTGGTACTTTTAGCCATCAAATGATTGATTTCTACTTTTTTGTTACACTTTCTCTTTAGATGTTCCACTATTTTAGGGACCATGACATCAGTTTCTGGGCTTTCAGGCATTTCTCTGTGTGTCCTACTCACTTTTGTGTTCAGTTCTTCTGGCTCCATGCTTACCTTGGTCAGGGGTTCCAGGCTCTGGGCTTTCCTCTGTCTGTGGCTGTGGGCAGCTCAGGCCATTCTCAGTTTGCCTGGGACTGCTTCCTGGTTGCTTTATTCCTCCACTTCCGATGTGTCTTCAGGACTTCTGATCTTCCTGTGGTCTCCTTTCAATTGTTGGGGCGCTCCTTCCTCTCCTAGCTAAGTTGAACAAGCAGTTTTTAACTATTATCTCAACTTTTTAAATGAGTCTATGAGGAGACATTTCATAGCTCTGTTATTTGACTGCTGTCTTGACAAGAAATCCCTTGTAGTGTTTTTATTATGTGATGTAAGCTTGTGGAATAGTAAGCATGCTATAATCCAATTCATGTAAAAAAGGTTCAAAGACACACATAATAGCAATGAAAGAAATTCCTAAAGCATCTATACAGTGCCTACTTTATACCAGGTATTATTTCAAGAGCTTGATATTTATTAACCTATTAATCCATTAAAAACTTCATGAAAAAGATACAAATATGATCTTTATTTTATATGAGAAAATCAAAGTATAGAGAAGTTAAGTATTTTGCTAGAGGTCTCCAATCAGAAATGGCAAAGTCAAAGTTCAGTTCCAGGAACTCAGTCTCCCAAGTGTCTCTTATCAACCGGTATGTTACACTACAAATGATGTGTAAACATGGAACATTTCCAGAGAGACTCACAACAATTGCTAGCTAACAGGAGGAGAACTAGTGGGTGGGACAAAGGACAGGAGAAGATATTTAACTTTAATTATATGTAATTTTATATTTTGTCATTATTTTTGGACTGTTGTATTACTTGTGTTCAATTTTAGCAATCCCCTGAGGACGTGAAGAATTACGGAACCAGTGGCAAGCTGGTCAAAGGAGGAGCTCCAACAGGTTTTGTTTCTAGATGATGACAATTGAGTTGGGCCCATAGAAAGAAAGGGAAAGATAGGATAGAACTTAAAGAAAGAGAAATCACTAGGATCAGAAGAGGCAGCGAAGAAAGGAAGAGCTGAACGCTGTCAGCCAAAATGTGGCAGGAAATTTTATACGAGTTGTGACAGAAGAAGTAGCAAATTTTAAAAAATTATTACAGTAAAGGACACGTGGCCATTAGGACTTTTAAAGTACTAAAGTACTTCCTTTTCTCCAAATACTCTTATCTCACCCTTTGCCCCTTTCTGAAGCAGTTGGGAAAGTCTTCCTTTTTTGTGAGTGTCTTTAGTTGCAGTGTTGTGGCAGCATCTGTGTCCTAAACTGATTCAAAATATTTTTCATTCGTGGACATTTAGAGCTTTAGGAAAGAGCCAGAAGTCTCGTGGGGTCAATTCCAGTGGAGAAAGTAGATGATAATGTTTTTAGGAGCCTTGATGTCACTTGACACAACTCACCGTATTTTTTTATCAGACCTTGTAAAGAAAAGTATGGAAGAGGATTTCCTGAACTGCTTCATAAAGGGGCAAGAACCATGGGATAAGGCTGGAGGAATGGCTCAGTGATTAAAGTGCTTGCCTAGCAAGCACTACGTCAATCGCTAAGTACCAGAGTTCAATTCCCCAGCACCGCATAAGCCGGGCATAGTGGCACACACCTGTAATCCTGTCACTTGAGAGGCTGAGACAGGAGGATCGCCATGAGTCTAAGGCCAGTGTGGGCTCCATAGTGAGTTCCGGACCAGTCTGGGCCACAGAGCAAAACACTTTCTCAAAACAACAAACAAACAAACCAGAACGATGGAATAAGTGTGTTTGAGCAAGCAGCAGTGTTTATTTTTAATTTGATTTTTAAATTTACTTATCACATCCTTTCCCCCTTCCCCACCCCTCAGCCCCTACCACCACTTCCCCTTTCCGTCTCCACAAAGTTTATCTTCTTACCTTCTTCTATCTCTCTTTCCTTTTTCCTTTTTCTCAGAGAAACCATTCAATATTCATCCTTCTGTGTCTGTTTTATTTTGCTAAACATAATGGTCTCAAGGTGCATCCATTTTCCTACAAATGACTCAAATAGTACTCCATTATGTATATAGACCATATCTTCTTTACCATTCATCTGTTGTTGGACATATTGGCTTCTTCCAATATTTGGTTATTAATAAACTGACAAGCAGAAGTATTTAAGAGGGACTAATGGCAATGTGTCTTTTACTGTAATACATTTTAAAATTTCAACTTGCATGGTATATTTTGATTATGTCTCATATCTAACACTGTCAGCTATAATGAATATTATAGCTAAGTTATAACTAAGTTAGCTTTCCCATTGCTGAGAGTCAATACCTGACAACCACATCTTAAAGGAGGAAAGGTTTAATTTAGCTCAGTATCAGGAGATTCAGTGCCTGGTCAAGAGGCTGGTGGCAGAGGGTATGTGGAGCAGAGCTTTTAGCTCATGGCTCCTGGGAAGCAGAGCAGGGCAACTGTGCCGGAGAGGAGCAGGCCAGGCAGCATACGTAGCACCCAAGGTCATGCCTGCATGCCACAAGCAGGCGCACCGAGGTGCATGGTTTACTAGCTTGCTATTCTTAACCCAGTGAGGTTGACCAACCAAAATTAACAGTTACAGCGAACCATGGTTTAATATAAGGGCTCGGTGAAGGGGGTGGGAAGCCCGCACTCTGCCATGTGTGGAAATGAAGTATTTTGCATGTTACGCACGCTAACCAATATTTTGGGGATGGTTAAAGGGTCCCAGGGATAATCCATCACAATTCACTCAGCTCCATCCTGAGACCAAGAATTCTGTTTTAGAGGGAAAATTGCTGTTGTAAAGCAGCGGTGCACTTACTGTCTCTGACAAAGGCAAATAGAGAAGGAACCTCCCCTTCAAGGAGCCTCTGGACAAACAGGGCCTCTGACAGTCGCAGCAGCTCAAGAGAACCAGAATCGAGCTGCTCCCCTCTCTGTGCTCTTGGCTCAGAGCTCCAGGAAAGAATCATTGACCTATCAGTCGGTGCTGATTGGCACCTGAGGATTGCTTCTCTGCTGATGGTATCTCCTCTCGGGAAAGCTGATCTGTGCAGTTTGTTAGGCAGGGCTTGATTTCTCGTTGCCTTTTGTAGTTGAACTTAATTATTTAAGCTGCTTGGAGCCAAGTCAAACCTTTGTATAAAGTACTGAGTCTCTTAGGGAGAAAATGGTAGAAGGATTCCTTTAAAAAGTAGTGTTTTTCTAAAGCTGGTTGAACCTTTGTGCGGATGGACATCTAGTACTCATGGATATATGTCGTTGAAGACAGTATTTACAATGTTTCCCCACTACCCATATAAGAACATATTTTAGACTTTACTTTTGACAAACATCAAATCAGAGGACTCACATTTACCTTCTGCCTGAAACAATCCACTAAACAAAATACATGAAACAAAAATGCAAGCGCACTCGTTTTATCAGGTGGTACCTGACAGTGGGCCCTGAGAGACGGAAAACAAATGAGCAAGCCCTAGCCAAGCCTATTTTGGGGAGATACTTTTTCATTGTAGCACAGGGAGGAGAAAGTCAGGCAGAAGCCAGTGGTCAAGGCCATGGACATGGGAATCCAGGGAGGACAAGAGAGCCGATGTTTGCAGACCCGAGCTCTTTCCACACAAAGCTGGACAGACAGAGCTGTCCCCAGAAAAAAGCTCTAAGGATCTGAAGAGAGTCTCTGAAGTCATGACCTAATTGCTAGTCAGCACATGTGTGCAAGGAAGCTACCTGGAGCTCAAGAGAGAATCACCCAAAAGTACCAGATCTGCCCACAGCCAGAGTGGAACACTTTGTAATTAATGGGGTTTTAGGTAGAATACTTAGAAAGATACTGCCTCAGTTGTTGGACAATATCAGCCTTATACTACAGCCTTGTGACCTAACAAAGTTTGAAAGCAAACATAGAAAGGATGAAACTATTCTAGAAAGAAACTCAAGAATATTTATTGAAATTTTAAAAATCCAGCACTCACTAGGTGAACTCCACAAGGCATTATGGATGCAGTCAAAAAATTACCTGGCATGTAAAGAAGCAGGAATATGACTGAAAGTGATAAGAGCGAAAGAAAGGAAGTCAGAAATGACATTCATTTGATAGAATCAGTGGACAAGGGTTCAGGAGGAATGGCTCAGTGCTTAAAATACTCGCCTAGAAAGTGCTAAGTCAAGTGCTAAGTACCAAGTTCAATTCCTCGGCACCATGTAAGCCAAGCATGGTGGCACACACCTATAATCCCAGCACTTGGGAGGCTGAGACAGGAGGATTGCCATGAGCCCAAGGCCAGCCTGGGCTCCATGGTGAGTTCAAGACCAGCCTGAGCCACAGAGTGAGAGTCTCTCTGTCTCTCTGTCTCTGTCTCTCTCTCTGTCTCTCTCTCTGTCTCTCTCTCTCAAAAAAAAAAGAATTAGTGTACAAACGGAAGTAGTGGTTATAATGTTCTGTATGTTCTGTAAGGCAAGGAACAAGCATGTTAAGCACACACAGGGGAGGCAGAAAGATGAAAGAAAGAAAGAAAGAAAGAAAGAAAGACAGGCCAGCTGAGTGTGTTTGCATAAGTCTGCAATTGCAGCACCCTGGAAGCACGAGGCTTTTAAACTTTTAAACTTCCCAGCTCTCAGCACTGTTACTCTGGAGATTAAGTTTCCAATTTACAAATCTTGGGGAACATATTTAAATCATAGAAAACCTTATCAAAAACTTTCAAAAGTGACTTTCTCGGTCATTTCAAGAACTGTCTTTTCTAAGCATATAAACACTGAAGGAATATATACCTTGTAGGGCTATACATCGAGAAACATTGAAGTTAGCGTGCATAAGGCATGAGACTCTGAATTGAAATAGAAACATCAAATAGGTATCCCACCAAAGGAGACACTAGGATGGGTGACAACCAGCATATAGAAAGAGATGCTCTGGGGACTTGCAAGTGCAAAGGATATTGAGATACCACTGGGCAGCCACAGGATTGATCAAAATCTGAAACACTGATCAAATATCGATAAGGACATAGAACAATAGAAGCTCTCATTCATTGCTGGTGGGAATTTCTTTCAAAACTAAATGTACTCGCACCATATAATCTGGCAAGCAAAGTCCTTCGTATTTACCCACATGAGCTTGAAAACTTGGCTCCAGAAAAGAATCCATGCATGCGTATTTATAGCAGCTATATTTAGAATTGTCAAACCTTGGTAGCAACCAAGACATCCTCCAGTAGATGACTAGATAAATGAAGTGTGCTACATTTAGACAGCAGAATATTATTCAGCACTGAAAGATGAGCTATCAAGCTATTAAAGACCATGAGAAAATTTAAATACATATTACTCAGTGAAAGAAGTCAATCTTAAAAAGCTATCTGCTGTGTTACTCCAACTATGTGACGTTATGGAATGGCAAACCTTTGGAAACAGTGAAGAGATCAGGAGTTGAGGAAAGGGATGGGAAGTCAGTAGATCAGAGCAGAGAAATTCTTTAGGGTAGTAAAACTGTTCTGTGTAATACTATAATTGTGAGTACATAGACTTGTACATTTTTCAAAACACCTATCATGAATCTTAATGTAAAGTAGAGAATTTGGGTGATAATGTAAGTTATTCCGTTGTGACAAATGTACCATCACGATGAGGATGTGTTGAGAGTGGGAGAGGCTATGCACTCTGGAGGGGCAGGAAGGGAGTGGGTACCCTTGGTACTTTCCACTTGATTTTTCTCTGAAGCTGAGACTGCCCTAAAAATAAAGTATCTTTTTTAAAATATTGAGTACTCGATGCCAAAAAAAGACATAAAAATAAGAGAAAGGGAAGAGAGAATAGAGAGAACCAATGGAAAAGAAACATCAAGATAGTTGACTTAAATCCAGCCATAGCAATAATTTACATTAAATGCTAACCAAAAGGCAGAGACTGTCCAGATCTAAACCACAACATTCTACCCTTGGCCTCTAAAAGACTCATGTCTGTTCCCTTAAGCAAAAGGCATTTAGTCCTTCTCTAAGAGCTGCCAAAGTCTTAACAGTTCCAGCACTGTTTTAAAAAGTCCAAGTCCAAAGTATCCTCTGAGATCAAGGCAAATCCCAGCTGTGAGTTTCTGTAAAAAGCAAAGAGTTAAGCACATACAATGGCACACAGTAAACACTCCCGTTCCAAAAGGGAGGGGAAAAAGGATAAAAGGTAATCAGACAAAAAAATTCCTAACCCCAAAAGGACAAGGGTTAAATCCTATAGTTCCATGTCCAACATCTGGCATAAACTTCAGCAAGATAAACTATGGCTGTGGCGAGATACGAATTCCACAAGCTTGGGTGGCCCCTCTTCTACAGCATGGCTGCTGGCTGCAACCTCTATCTTCTCTCCTTTGGGCTGAATCCACTCAAGACCTGCAGCTTTCCTCAGTGGATGATCCCTGCTTCTGGCTTCTCCAAATCCCTGGGTTCTCCTCCACACCTCAGGCTTCTCCTTTACAACCTCACACACTGCCCTCCCAGGGGCACGCTGCCCGGCCTTCAAGGCCTTCCTCTGCAGTCTGGGTGGCAGCATCCATGAACCCACAACTCTTACACTCTGCAAGCCTATAAAGCCAGGACTACGGGAACGTCCCCAAGGTCCACCATTGGCTTCAGGAGTAGCCTGACAACTTTGGACAGATGCTGTCAAAGTCTCTGAGTTCTTAAATGGTCAAACTCCAGGTGGCTGAACTCTGAAAGACATTTTTCCTTTGGCCTTAGAGTACAGTTCTCAGAGCAGACTCTTTTGTCTCTTGAGTTGGTAAAGGGTGGGGTCTTGTTGACTTTTGAGATGCCCTTGAGGCAACTTTCTTATACTCCTGCATGTAAGTACTTGGATTCCTTTAATGCTAATCTCTTTAATTTCACCATACTCGTTGTCCCTCCCTCCACCACCACCGCCACTGCAGGCTATTTTTGTCTGGCATAGCCAACCTTCTTTATGATTTTTTCTGTGACATTTTTTTCCTGTCTTTCACTATGCAGTTGGCTAAAAACCTCAAACAGCAGCTATGCATCCTTAATCTCATTTTCAGGCAAAGCCCCTGGACGAGGGCAAAATACTGACGAACTTTTTGCCAGACCCTAGCACGTGTAATTTTTAGACCACTTGTCAATACAGTTCGCCTTCCCATCTGAAACTTCTTGAGCCTGGCCTTTCCAATCCACACTTCTATCACATTCTGGCCTTCTGAGCTCAGACCACAATCTCCCATGAAGCTCAGCTCAGAGCACTCAATGGCTTCTCCAGCCAGCATCCTCAAGCCTTCCCAAACTCCTCCTGAAAACCAGTTCCAAAGGTTTCCAAACCAAAGTCTTAACAGTTCTATCACTGTTTTTAAAAAATCCAAGTCCAAAGTCAGGTAAAGCCACAGCGACAATCCCACTCCTGGTACCAATTTCTGTCTTAGTTACTTTTTCATCACTGTGACACAATACCCAACATGCATAAATTAGGGGAGGAAAAGATTTATATTAGCTTACATACTCAGAAAGTCATAGTCCATTCACAGAAGGATGGCTGAAAAATGGTGGAATCACATGTTGGGGCCACACTAGAGTTGAGCAGGAGCCAGTGCTCCAGAGACAGGGATCCTCAGAACAAGGCTGGGTAAGGACAAGTCTGGGAGGAAGAGTGGAACCAATACACACCCCTCCAGGTCAAGCCCCAACCATCCACCCCTTCAAGCCAGGCCTGAGCTCCTAACTGTACAACATAGAAAAATGAGGCTTTTGGGGAACATTACAGATCCAAACCACAACAATAGGCAAGTGCTACTTTGCCTGGCTGATTTTTATGTGGCCCTGGGGAATCAAACCCAATGCCTTGCAAACATGAGACAAATGTTCTAACTATTGTGCTATCTTCCTCCAGCCCTGGGAAGGAACTTTCTTAATTGTGTACAAGGCATCAGTAAAAAACCCTACAATCAATATTATACTTAATGTTGAGCAGCTGGGTGAAGGTCGGGCGTGAGGTGAACTTGACCACTCTTACCATTTATACTCAGCAGTGCACTAGAGTCTAGCCAGTGGAATACCGAAAGGGAAAAAATGTGTTTTGATTGGAAAAAGAAAAAATAAAACTTACTCTTTAAAGGTACCATGATTGTCTATGTAGGAAACTTGATGGAAGTTCGATACACAAAATGAATATATTTTTTCATTCTAGTAATGAACAATGAGAAACTGAAATGCAAAAAAGCATTTGCAATAGCAACAAAATAGACAATAGCAATGAACAATACTTAAAGATACATTATTAGAATGTATGTAAAGTTTGAACACTGAAAACTACAAAACGTTGCTGAGAAAAATTAAGACCTGGTAAAATGGAGAGATGTAACTTGTTCATAGATGGTAAGATCCTGGATGATTAAATTGGCATTCCTCTCCCAAACAGATGTGTCAGCTTAACACATTTCAATTCCCAGAAGGCATTTTTTTGAAGAAATTGAAAGAATAATTTAAAAATGTGTATGAAAGTTTAAAAGGCCTAGATTAGCCAAAATAACTTCAAAGAAAACGAATAAAATCGGGACACTAGCAATACTTGATTTCAATATTTATTACAAAACTACAAAGATCAAAATGTTGTACTGTTGGTGTTAGGACAGAGAAATAAGATGGTAGAACAGAATACAAAACAGAAAAGTAGCAGTAGACGTACACATAGAAAGTCAACTGATTGTCAAGATGCCGAAGCATCTGGAAGGATAAAAAGAGTCTTTCCAGTAAATGGCCATGCCATTAAATAAACAATTAAATAGCTAGACATAGTAAAACAAGAAAGCTCAACCCTTACATCACACTGTATATGAAGTCTACTTGAAATGGACCATAAACTTGAATATAGGGCTAAGTCTATAAAAATTTTATGAGAAAACACAAGAGAAAGTGTTTGTGACTCCGGGACTAGCAAAGATTTCTTAGGACACCAAAAGTACAAGCTGTCCAAACTAAAATAAAATAAAACACATGGTCTTTCAAAAGAAATTTAAGGAAATAAAAAAGTTAGACACAGACTGGGAGAAAATATTTGCAAATCATATCTCTGACAAAGGATTTATATAAAAAATTAATGACAAATTCTAATAGCTCCATTAAGATGACTACTCCAATTAGAAATTGATAAACAACTTAACATTCACTATATCAAAGAAAACAAAGTACATGAAAAGATACGTAACCTCATTGGGTTTTACACGTGGTCATGTACTGGATAATGACATTTTTGCCAATAATGGATCACGTGTATTATGGCGGTCTCCCTGATGTTACGGTGCATGTGAGCTGAGGTTATAGCACAACAACAGAGTGTGCATTTAACACGCATGAGACCTTGGGTTCAAACCTCAGCACTCTTTCCCTGGAGAGATTATAAAGGAGCTAAAAAAAATTCCTACCAACTAGTAATGCTGTACTAAACCCCTTACCCATGTGTTTGCTATAACGTTGGGTATTTTGTCACAGCAACAAATAAGTAACTAAGACAATTATGGTTTATGTATTTACTATACTTGTATTTTGTGATTGTTTTAGAATGTACTTCTACTATTAAAAAATGCTGTAAACAGAGCGCCGTGTTATGCTGGCAGCAGCCTCATACACCCAGGTTTCCTGAAGGCCTTTTCGAAAGGCCAAGTGGAGTGATTGGCTCACACCAGCCAGGCCCCCGTGAGTGCATGCTGGGTTGTCCACACAACGAGGCTGAAACTGCTTTACGAATCTCCTTTGTTAATCAGTGCATGATTTGCCTGCAAATTAAACAGCGTGCTGCTACATAGCCACTAGCGTTGTGAAATGAAGTCAATTGACCCTTTCAAATATTGATGGTGACTTATAAGGAGCTGACCTTTTTCTTCATCACCACAGAGCACGCAAAAGCTTGCAATCACTCAACACGAGATTTGGTGGTGTCGTAAGAAACTAAGCGCACAGCGACTGTACCCAGGAGTTTGCCCACTTGTTCACACAAAGGCGTGTGCACTGATGTTGACGCAGCAACTGTGCTTGTCATAGCCCGATGGGGAGGGCCCAGACGGCGGCCTCAGGTGAGCGCATGCGCAGGCCGTGGTGGCTCTGGCTACTTCACAATAGACGTGAACTGTGAAATCCCACAGCAATGTGGGTAAATCTCAAAATCAGGTTGTGTGAAAGAAGCAAAATGAAAAAGAGAACGTATTAATACCTGGTCCCACTTACATCTGTCTCTAGAGTCCAAATTACAGTGACATGTAGGCAGTCGGGGTGGGATAAGGACGAGGGGGAGGGATGCCTTACAGAGGGGTATGCAGAGGGGGCAGGGTCTTACTCTGGTCCAGGCTGGTCCTGATCTCACTGTATAGCCTATGCTGGTCTTGACTCAAGGCAGTCCTTCTCCCTCAGCCTCACACATGCTGGGATTATAGAACTCCACACTCAGCTAAAAAATTTTAAACGTGATTCTGAGGAATCAAAGCCAGGGTCTTGTGTATGCTAGGCAAGCGCCCTAACCTCTGAGGTACGCCCCAGCTCTATGCGAGGCTTTGAAGAGACATGAACGTGTTTATTATGTTGGCTGGTATAAGAACTTCATAGGTGCATACACATGCCAAAGCAAATTATTCAAATGTTTATTGCGTGTGAATTATGCTTCAATAAAGCCATAAAAAAGAGCTCATTTTTTATTGCTACCCAACAACCAAAGATATACCCAAAGTAAAAATACTCCTATGTGAAATATAATCTGACATATCCATTATTTTCTATTTCTTTGTTTGAAAATATGCTTGGTCATGAGCTACTCAATTGATTTCACAATTCTTCATTGGATTGATGCAGTTTGAAAACACTGTTTTTAAGGTATATTTGAAAAATGAACAGTTTGCACCTAGAACAATCTCTTAGTTTCATTGACAGGCCTCTCTGAGGCAATTTCTGTGTCTTTACCATTACATTTCAACCCACCTTTTATTCGTGAGGTAGAGAAATTATGGCGAGCCCTATTATAATCCAAGGTCCTAATTTTTCAAATTCTTGAATTGGAGACAGGTTTACTTTCACTCCTTTGTGACCATTTTTCTGCTGACTTATTGTTGACTTTCTGATTTTACAATGAAAATTCTTCTGGGATGACCAGAAGGAATAGTGCGTGTGGGGAGCGTAGAGAGTGCTAAAGTGTCACCAACCTGGGAAACACCTGCTATAAGCTACCATTTTTGTCATAAAGGGAAACAGACTGGCCTGGCAGCAAGCCCTTCTTTGCAGATAACTTATAGTTTTCTGAAACTTTACCTTCAGTTGTTGGCTTTGTCTGTGGATTGAAGGTCTTATGTGAAACAGATGCTACTTGCCAGTGCGAAGTCTGGTAGCTGCACTGACTGTGTCAAGCTGTGCCCATCAAGGAAGAGAGCCATGAACCTGGAGAACGGAAGCAGAGAATAACAGAAACAAACGACTGCTGAAGAAACCCACGCTTGAGGTGGCCTCAGTTGTGTGGCGACGTAGTGCTCCTGTACGCAACTCAACAGTGATGTGCCCGGGGGCCTCTACATCGCCCATCTCTCCATATCATGGAAAGTAGTATATCAATTGTTAATTAGGTTTATTTTATGTCCATAAAGATTTTTAACAAATTATTCTGGAATCAAGAGTTGAAGAAATCCAGGCAGAAGTTTGAGTTGCGATTCTGGCCTTGGCTCTTTTTCTAACAATAGCTGAAAGCTACCAACCGAACAGCTGCCCATGTTTCCCAAGACTCGCACCTTCCTTACAGTTGCTGAGGAAACAGTGCAGTAGATACTCGAACCAAGCCTCATGGCACATGCAGGGTTGCAGGATTCTAAACAGAAGATTAATTCCTGGGCTTGGCAGGTGGCCTAGATTACAGTTATTCATTTCCAAAAATCTTAATCTAGATTGTTGTCTGATATGTAGGAGCCAGAGGTTGGAAATTCAGAATAGTTTTGAGGGAGGTGAATGAGTACTATATCGATACTATTGCTTCCGGGCAAATAGAATTCAGCATGGAGTCCACACCTTTATTTAGGAATTGAGAGCAGCCATATAGTGATAAGCATGTGGGCTTTGGTAGTAGGAAAACCTCGGCTTAGATTCTGGTTTTTTTGCTGTCTGCTAGAGCTTGAAATCAGGGCTTGACCTCTCTGCAGCCTAGGCTTCTTGTTTGCAGTAGCAGTCATCAACTGGGAATGATTTAGTGCCTAACCCAGGGAACATTTGGCAATATCTGGAGACATTTTTCATTATACTAACTTGGGGGTAAGGGTTGTACTTTTATTTAGTGAGAAAAAGAAAGAAAGAAAGATATGGGTGCTGTTAAACATCTTCCAGCATACTAACAGCACCCCACCAACAAAGAACTATTCGGTCCAGCCTGTCAGTAGAACCCAAGATGAGAAATCCTGAGTTAGAGGACAGGATGGTTCTAGGGCAATCGTAGCCGTTGTTGCCAAATGATTAGTTCAGTGTGATTAATTGAAGACCAGATTCTGGAAAGGCAAGAACTATTCAAGTCTGTGTTGAGTTCAGAAAAGTCCCTAACCGTGGTCTCTGAAGTCTGTCCAATAGTTAGCACAGGCCATTGAAAGAAGTTAGGAGTCATGGCTGTCTCCAAATCCTAGCTCTACCACGTACTACACATGTATTCATGGATAATTCATTTAATCTCAGTCTGCTTACCTATGAAATGGCCACAATAATGATACTTATGCTATGGAAAGGTGTTAAAATGCACAAAGGTCTAGTGCTTAATTAATACTTGATTTTAGTATTGGGGGGAGTAGTTCTGAGCAAACGCTGAATAGGATGTTTTGAATTTCCTTAAGAAGCTCTGAAGTGTTTGATACGGAGTATAAATGCGACCCCAAACCAAACAGAAACAGGTAATTCATGAAGCAATAGAAAATGCATCAACCTGCTGAGGACGCACTGCAAGTTGCTGGGCAAAATATCAGGCGTTTACAAATATTGACTCCTTAGCTCTTCCTCACACTCCTTTGAGGTGGCTTTCACTCGCCTGCTCCAGGACGCAGGCTCACAGCAGTTAAAGCAACTTGTTCCGGTTCACACCGTCAGTAAGCGGTGGAGCTGGCGATTTGGACCCTGATGTGACTTAAGCCTGTTTTTGTGGGCTGAAATTCAGAAATGGTACTCAGGGCAAAGTCCGAGAATATGAAATATTCAACAGGTTGGGAGAGACCATTCTAAAGTCAAGCCTCTATCTCTCCGTTGGACAAATGACCTGGGGTATATGAAGATTAGAGACAAGGAGAGGGGGAGGCCACTCACAGGAGCTGTTCTTACTGTCTTCCAGAAACTACCGCTCGGTCCAGAGAGGTCACCCCGCAGGGCCATGACTGCGTAAAGCCACTCAGTGGGAGGTCTTGATAGGGTCTGGGCCTGGGGCCCTAGAGTGCAGCTGAGAGTTCCTTAGAATGCGTACTTCCCGCCATAAGAAGAGATCGCCTAGATTCCTGAGACACCTTTCTCCCGGCAAGTATGCAGGAGGTGTGTGTGTGCATGTGCAGATGTGCGTGCATGCATGTCTGTGTGTGTGAGAGAGAAACTGTGTGTGGAGATGGCCCTGTAAGAGCCAGAAGAACCAGGAAAATGTTGCAGGTGCATGGTGTTGCCTTCCTCCAGGGAGGGGTTGGAATGTTGCCCAAGACAGCGGAAGGGGTTTTACCCTCCAAGGCTCAGGCCTGGGGCTGTGAAACAGGTGTCGCTTAGTGCATCTTTTGCTTTCTTGAGGCCCCTTCACCTTGCCTGCTGTTGGAGGGTGTCGCACACTGCCCACACTAGCACAGCTTCTGGGTGGATGCTAGGACTCTGGTTTCAAGGCCAGGGCCCTTGAGCCCCACTCCCTACAGACACTGTGCAAGATCACAGAACAGACCACGAGCTCTCAGAGTCATGGTGTGCCCTGTGGGCTCCGTGGAAGGCTCTGCTCTTCCCGGTCAGAAACATTCTCAGGTTCACTAACCGTTGTTTAAATATAGGAAAGGAAACAGATGCTGGCTGAGGCGGAAGTCTCTGAGGAGAGCAGGGCTTTGGGGCAGTGGCTTGCCAAGGCTGATAAGACATGGAGCAGGCTCCACTCTGCTGATTTGCCTTAAGGCCTTCTGATGTTGACTTGAGCCACCGCCAGCAGAACTGGGCTCCCCTCGAAGCTCCTCCCCAGGACCGACATGGAAGGGTTTATTTTTAAGCTGATCTTTGTGACTTCCTTTTGGCTTGCATCCTGCTACCCTTTCGCAAATGCCCTGAGAGCACCGTCCTGCTCAGGCCAGCTCCAGTGGAGGGGCAGCCTAGGCCCTGGGAGGAGAGGCCTGGTTGTGTATGGACAGTGCCAACTGAGGCAGGCAGTAGAGGATGGCCCTGTCCTGGCAGGCAGAGCACATTGATCTCATGACAGGACTATGCAGAGGACTCTGAGCCTTGTGCAGAGGCCCTCTAGCTTTGGGCTCAAGTTCTGGCCTTGTAATGGGGAGGTAGTCAGATCTGTCCTTCAGGAATCCTGTGACTCAACCTGAAATGTCCAGATAAGTGATAGGGATGTGCGCTCCCTAGCCAACTCTCCAAAGAGTTCCTTTTCCTGGAACCAGGCTGTGCTGACGTCTGTCTTCTGTGGGGACACCCCTTCCTCAGGCATCCCTTCACTCTCCAAGATCCAGGAGAGTGTATCAGGCTGGGTGGACCACCAATATCCTCAAACTGTATCACAGATGAATCAGAGTAACTGTTCTACCCACTCCATTCACCACAGTTGAACAGGGGAGGTTACCTGACGCTATTGTGACTTCTGGGGTCTGCTCTAGAATAAAAAACTATGGCTCAAAGGTTTCCTGAGAGCTTCCACAGTCTCCTCTGTCTCCCTCCTGTTCCCAGCCCATAGGTGAGCAACAGCTGCCTGGGACACCCAATGCCCATGGCTCCTGGTACAAGGGACAGTTAGTTCCTGGTGGGGATGGCCCTTTTTGTTACCTTCTGGAAGAACACTAGGCGTCTTCGGTTCCCATCAGGGATCACGAACATCTTTATCCTCTCTCAGTTTCTTAGGCCTCTCTCTGGCTCATCAGCCATGCAAGACTTAGGTCTCACTAGGTATTGTTTAGAAAACTGGCACAGTAACAGTCATGTGATACCCAGAATACTCTTTCCGGGTTAGCGTCGGGGCAAGTGGGTTTCACCTACAGATTCTCCTGTAGGAAAGAGCTGACTCCAGACTGTGACTCTTAACCTCTGTTACTCATTCATAGACATGAGAAGAACCAAGTCACAAGGTTTCAATTGTGTAATGCAGTTGAGCATGTGACGACTGCCTGAAGTCAAGACTGGCTCTTTCCAGGTGCTAGTTGCTAACTTGGGCAACTCTCAACCTTACTGCATATCAATTTTCTTACTCGTGAAAAGCAGATATGATGAAAATGGCATCATAAGAATCAAGGAAGAGCCCATGACAGACCTTTCCAGGGTTGGTAAAAGATCAGGTGATGCACAGTACCAGGTACCACAGTGCTACTGTGTTGTACTACTACGTAGGAATATGTCTCTAACATGGTTTCTAATTTTAAGGGATGCATAACCAATTTTATCATGACTTCAAGGGATGCAGTATGGTATAATGTGTGTGTGTGTGTGTGTGTGTGTGTGTGTGTGTGTGTGTGTGTGTGCACATTCTGCATGTGCTCTCACACATCTGCAAAGGGAAGGTTATTGGGTCCTAGATCAGTCTTTGCTTCTTTCTTACTATGTCTCATTGCTCTTTGGGTCTTTGTTGTCATCTGTAAAATGGATTTACTGTTTTCTAAGATTCATGTCAGCTTTACTGAACAGGCTTTGTTTTGTTTTCAGTGCCAGGCATTGGACCTAGGGGCACTCTACCCCTAAGCTACATTCCCAGGCTTCTTCCTTTTTTTTTTTGAAACAGAGTCTCACTAAGCCGCCCCAGGCTGGCCTCATGCTTGCAATCCTCCTGGGTCAGACCCTCAAGTAGCTGAGCTCTGAGGTGTGTCCACCATGCCTGGATTGCACACAGATCTCAACATCTAAAATGTAGATAGATAGATAGATAGATAGATAGATAGATAGGAAAGTAGATAGAGACTCACAGATCTAAATCAATATATATTTATGAAAATATTGTACAAATCCTTTCCTTTTGTCATGATGTAGCAAAGAGTTAATCTTCAGGAAGTAGAAAAAGTGTTGCGTTATGAGCCCTATGAAAAGCTGTAGATGTGATATAGGTCTTGGGACCTACATCAGGTTTCTGTTGGGATTTCACCCTGTGCTGTCTTCCATAAGGTTTCTTGGGCATTCTTCTCCAAGTCCCTCCTAACAGCTCCCCTAGAGACCCACCCCAGCCAGGGGCATCCTTAGCCTCCCTGCAGATGTTTCCAGTTTGCAGTTTGTGTGGAGTTCACATTGGCTATTTATTCCATTTGCTCAGAAACAACAGCCAGCATTATTGGCAGGAATTGCAGACAGTGCCAACTCCAGAACAACACAAAAAGCCCTAGTCATGGGCACTGGGTGGGTGTGGAGGGGGGTGGCATAGGCTGGACCATCTGCAGTGACCTAGAGTTCGGTTGTCCCCCTGAAGTCATGGTCTCTGAAGCAGAATCTGTCCTGCTTTCCTAAGAGAATGACCAGAGCAAGCCAGTGGACTCATCTTGGAAGGACAAGTCAGGATGAGATACTTAGAGCGCTGGGAGTGATCAGAGAGCTGGCTCCGCTGCCCAGGCCTTAGGCTAAACCCTTAGCCTAGAGCAAATCCTATGTCTTTGCCTCTCTGAAATCAGGACGGATTCCAGAGTTACTGAAAGACTAGAAATGTTTGCTATTTCAGATCAAGAACAAATACAAATAAATACATGCAAATGGAATTGTGAGCCTTGTGTGCCCCGTGCGTGCATATCCTGCAGTCATTTGGGCAGGAACTGGCCAAAATACCCCTTACCACTGTTATTCAGCAACCTTCACTGCCAGCCCAGGAGGTGGCTCCTTGATAGTGCAAGAGCAATGAGAGATGGTCCAGCTGCTTCAGAATGAGTGAAAACTGGAAACGCGACTATTGCTCTAAATGATCCAACCCAGCTCTTGAGATCTGGCCCATGAAGGGCCTCACCTGCCAATCTGAGGGGCCCACAGAGTGCTAGGGGCCAGTGACCTAGCACTCTGCATGCCTGGAAACTACAGTGTCAGGCTCAAGGTTGCCTGTGTTCCAGGTTCACAAAGGTGGGGAGGGGGGATTGTTGGGAGCCCACCCGGCAGCCTGGCCGTGCTGACAAGCCACTTGCAAGTGCAGAGAAGGGGAAGAAAGATGTCACTGTCTCCTCACAATTCCTTGCTGACATATCCTACTACTGAAGCCAGGAATACCACCGGGGATTTGGAGTAGTCAGAGCGCCCTGCAGCAAAATACCAGACAATTGGCTGTGAAAATAACTTAAGAAATAAAGAACATTGCACCTGAGAGTGCATCCTCAGGGTTCACAAGCCTGTGGCTGAGGCTGAGAATCCGGAAGAGAAGATAGGTGTAAGAGGATTTTCCTTCAGCTCAGCATCTGCCAAGCAGCTTATGCGTGGAGCGCAGGCAGGGCGCTGGAGGGGCCCGGATGGAGGAAGTGTGGGCCCGCATTCCTGGTAGCTCCTCAGGCCCTTGTGGAAACAGAGCTGAAGAGAAGAAAGCTGCAACGCGTTCTGAGACACACGGCTGGAGCCAGATAGCCCTCTCGTCTGCGGGGCCTGTCAGCGTCCGGGGAAGGGGAGCGCCCTGCCCGGAGGGGGAAGAGGCCTCGGGTGCGTGCTGCGCAGGACGCACAGTCGGCTGGGGTCTCCTTGCCGCTGAGCATCCTGAAGCGCAGCTTTGGCCGCTTGGGGCCTGCAGTGACCCTGCTGATGTGGGATTCTGGAACCAATGCGCACCCACCACTGCACCCGTCAGCCTGGGTGGGCAGGACGACAGGCTGAGGGGCAAGCTCTCTGAAGCAGAGGGGCCAACTGCGAGGTTTGCTGGGGCGGGTGGAGGAGGGGCAGAGTACGCTGGGGAGTCAAACTAGCCAGAAAGGAGGCCGAAAAGACTAGCTAGCCAAGAAATGTGGCTGCTTGCCCCAGTTTTGCCCTTGAAATAGCTGCTCTGGGCATCAATTTCCTCTGGTGTGCTAATCCCACTCCAAATCTATGTGTCTTAAACTGCATCTTGAACACTGATCTGGGGCAAGGTCAGGAGTCAGAGGTCAGGAGCAATGTTGTAGGCCAAGCAGCCAAGAGAGCCAGAAGTAGCTCCGGGTCATAAGGCAGGGAAAAGGCTGGGTGGGGTGATGCGCACCTGAAATCTCAGCACTCAGGAGACCGAGGCAGGAGGATCTCGAGCTCAAAGCCAGCCTGGAATGCGTAGAAAGACACTGTCTCAACAACCAAACACACAAACACAGAGCAAAGACAAAAGACAATGGGTGAAGGCGTTCTAATCATGAAAGGCAGAACCAAGATATAAACAGAGCGAGCTCTATTGTAGAGTGCTTGCCTGGACTCTGCTTCGATCCCCAACACTGCGAAAAGTAATATAGCAATAAACACAGCGATTTGATAACAAACTCACGCCTGAGTGACCGCACTAGTGAGGGATGTCTTTTCAGACAGGCCACAGAGGTGAGAGACGAAATGGATGTGCAAATCCTAAACTGGTGTGTGAGTGTCAAGACATTCTCTGAGGGTCCTTTTAACTAGAACCTAAAAGGCCAGAGGATAGTTTCTATCCATACCAGTTTGAGATTGAAAGTAGAAGGTGAAAAGCGTATATTTGTTATGAAAGAGGTTTTCCTACTTCCTTCCTGACTCCTCACAAATCTAGAGAGATCTGGTCAACTTCTTGCAGAGACAAAGGAGTGAACCGAGAGAGGTTTGGGATATACATTGAGCTAGATAGAGCTTGTTGCCCGCCTCCCAGGTGCCAGGCACTATCTTAAGATGTCAGTGCTTTGGGAGATAAGGAAGAGGGAATGGAAGGGAGATTCAAAGATGAATAAGGCCTGATATTTTACTCAGTGAGTTCACTAGACAGCGGGAGAAGGAGTCAGGTAGAATAAATAACACCATGATCATGACCATTCCTAAGGGGACGTTTCCTAGATATCTCTGAATGCTCCGTGGGCTACATTGAGAGCCCTCCTCAGGAGACTCAACAAACATGAGGAAGTATTTCCAATCTCATCATTTTTTTTTTCCTTTTGAGAAAACCAATAATCTAAATGGAGTTTGGCTGGCAAGGCTACAGGGGGAAAGGAACCCTCTTACGCTGCTGGTGAGAATGTAAATGGTACAACCACTATGGAAAGCATATGGAAGTTTCTCAAAGGATTGCAAATATCTCTTTCGATCCAGCGATATGACTTCTGGGAATTTTTCCAAAAGAGTTTAAAACATTATATAACAGAGATACACACATACCCATGTTTATAGCAGCACAACTAACAATAGCTAAAACGTGGAAGACGCCAAAATCCCCATCCACACAGGCCAATTGACACATAAATTGTGGTATTTGTACACAATGGAATACTACTCATCTATAAAGACAGGTTGAAGGCCTGTGTAGGTAAATTGACGCAACTGGAGACCACCATGCTCAGGGAAGTGAGTCATTTGCAGAAGGTTAAATACTGAATGGTTTCTGTACTGTGAGAAATCCAGATCACAGTTATTTTGTAGAACTAAATGTGGAACTAGTGGGAACTAGTAGAGAGGGGCGGGTGTGGGAGGGTTGGAAAGGGAGAGGGGAAGGATTTGAGATTTTGCCAGGATATATATGAGCACAAAATACTCAAGTTCAATGTAAACATTATGTATTGCATTTATATATATACACAAATGTGAAAAAGAAATAAAATGGAGTTCTACAGCTTTGGAATATGAACCACCTATAAGAGAAAAAAGTTATCCCTTCACCAGGCAAGGATGAGAAGCCCTGTGTGATAGATTAGAATAGTCAACCAGTGGCCATGTGTTTGAACTAAGCAATCATGCTCCTGATATCTGTCCTATGCATTTATTATATATATATATATATATATATATATTGAGTCAGGGTCTTGCTCTCTGGTCCAGGCAGGCTTTGAACTCACAGTACTCCTCCTGCCTCAGCCTCTGAAGTGCTGGGACTACAGGCATGAGCCACCACGCCTGGCTTATGTGGTGCTGGGGAATTGAACCCAGGGCCTTGAGCTTGCTAAGCAAGTGCTTTAACCACTGTGCTGTTCCTCCACCCCCTATTTATACCTTTCATACTTCCAAAAGGGTATAGAGCTACTCATAACAAAAGAACAAGGCATAACAGGATCACTAGAGCAACAAGATGCAAGGAATGAGACACGGCATATCGATTTTCTCTAAAACCTAAGCCAGGTCTGATTACTAAGAGAAGACTCCCACATAGCCTCCCAGACACGCATGCAGCAGTGACTTACACAAACTCCCTGCTAACCAGATTAACAAATCACGGTAATGGATTAAGAAAAACAACTTCTGTTCAAGGAGGAACTCCTCAGAGAAATTGCTCCTATGAAACTTTATATAGGGAGCACAGCCTCGATAGTATCTTCAATCATGATGAAATGTCAAGACATATTTCATGTGACAGCTTCTACATTAACCTTTAATAAAAAGCAGAGGAAATAAGGTTATCTGGGAAGGCATTTCATCAGGGAACTAAAGTAATGTGGTTTCACGCTGTTGTCTGCCCATGGATTATTAGCAGGAGGGTAGAAAGAGAGCTGGCCGGCTGGCTCCCCCTCTGGAAGGAAAGATGCCAGCTTAACATTGACATGAGCGGGAGGGCACTTGATTGATACAAAATACGTTGCTCCTCAAAGCTGGCCCACTTAGGAATCAAGTCTTACCCATTTGGGCACTGAGGAATTTCTGGCCCAAATAGCAGTTTCGATTTTGACATAATGGATATAGGAAGGCTTTGGCCGGGGGCGGGGG